>JAYESA010000003.1:119554319-119879319 GCA_036927795.1 Iris macrosiphon | reverse complement strand
CAACAGAGTCACTCATTCACAGTTGCAAACTCACTCGCCAAAAACTGAACCGAACCGAACCGAATATAGTCAAAATGCTAAAATAGTTTAGAATTTTGGTAACTCCCACCCTGTAGTTGTCTAAAATACATCAGATGCCCTCTCTTATTTAACCTGGTGAATTAATAAAACAAAACAAAACAAATATCTAACCACTTGCTACTCTCATCATAGCATATGTCACTATTCAAATTTCTATTTTGAAATCTCCAGGCGAATTACCTTCAAGCCATTAGATGAAGACAAACAGATTGGACAAATTTGCAACTTTATTGGTTGATTGTTGAGCTGAGCTTGCATAAATAAGATTGGTAGAGATTTACCAGGATCCAAATTCCCTCAGGGTTAAGGTATAGACAAGTATCGGGTAGGTGTTCACCGGTCACTTGTTGCATGCCAATACAGCCCTTAACTGATACTGTGGTATCAGGGATTTAATTGGCAAGAGTGATCAGTGCAGTGCAGTGCAGTTCAATTAGAGTGAAAGTATGTATTATATCAGTTATGAAATAAAAGTATTGCTTATTTTAGACTTTGATAAATGGTCAGTTGTTTTGAATATTGCTTATTTTAGACTTTGATAAATGAAAGTATGTATTATATCAGTTATGATTTTTATAGTACGGTTAAGTTATGAAGTTGGGTGATAAACCACTGTATGTAATAATTTATATGATACATACTGTCAATTTTGCAGAAGTATCTAGAAATGGATATGAATTACTATATGCGTCATCGTTCGTGGATGTAAACCGTCATCCTGATGACGTGTGCGGTTTGCGGGATGAATTCATTGAGGGTGTACAGCAGTTCCTGCAGTTCGACAAGGCGTTCCCTCAGTACATGGACGGTATCAAAATTAAGTGTTCGTGTGTGAGATGTCGCAACAGGAAATATCATCCAGAAGTAGAAGTTACATATCATTTATACTCGAAGGGCTTCACGCCGAATTACTATCAGTGGACCGCGCACGGAGAACTTGTATCTCTAACATCGGAGTCGGTACCCTATATGGAGCCGTATATGGATGTCCACGACCACGATGCTTACAACGACGGGTTGGTGAACATGGTTTATGATACGGCAGGGCCTAGTTTCAATCCGGACAATTATGATGCGGCGGGGCCTAGTTTCAATCCGGACAATTATGATGCAGCTGAGGAGGCACAAAATGCCGATGCTGCAAAGTTTATGGAGTTGCTAGAGAATGCAAGGACTCCACTATATCCTGGTTGTGAGGATCATTTACCGTTGGAGGTGATTACAAGATTATTGAGCATCAAGTCCGATTTTAACATGTCGCAAGAATGCTATAATCGACTGCTCGATTTGATTATAGAGATCTTGCCCGAGGGTGCAAAGTTGCCTAAAGACTTCTATCGATCTAAGAGGATGGTGAGATCTTCTTGGCCATCCATCGCAAGGACGGAAATCTCATTGATGAGAGGGCCTCGCAGAGCTATGTAAGTATTACTTTAATTTGTGTTAATTTTAATATAACTTAGACAATAATCGAGTTTCCAAACCTTTCTAAGCCGAGTATCTTAGGCTGCGTGAGCGGGCGACTGCTAGTGCACCTACACCTGGAGAGGCTGGTACTTCGTCGCAGCCCGCTCCAGCTCCGTCGGCAGATGACCTGTTGGTGACCGCAGCTGGTGGTCTCCAGAGGGGTACGTACTATGGTACGGGCTCCTATGGCACCCTGGTTGCGACGCAGTCATCTAGGGCCTCCCCGACAGCTGCGTATTCCATACAGCCCTCGCAGTCGCAGCCCTCGCAGTCGTCGGTCAGAGTCCAGGAGACCGTTGACCGTCAGATTGCGTCTCTCCGTGACGAGTTGCTGCGAAGGATGGAGGAGCAGCCCCGGTCCCAGCCACAGGCGGATGATCCGATGCTCATCGCAGATTCGATATGCTCGACCGCAGCATGACGGAGCTCCGGGAATTGACAAATGATATTAGAGCCTCCAATGACCGCAACATCATGGAGCTGCAGGCGTCACAAGTATCAATGGGTGAGAGGCTGACGATGATGCATGATTCAATGGTTCAAAGCAACAAGGCTGTTATCTACCCTGGATTCTTACAACCAGCGACTCGCAGACTTGGAGCGGGCACGGCCTCCTGGTGCACCTACATCGACACAGACTCCACCGACGTCACTGCCTTCTCCATCGACATCTGTGTCGATTCCACGGGACGAGTATGATGAGTTCTTATCCTTCAAGCGCGCCGGTGGTCAGCCTTCTGCAGATCCGCAGTAGTATAGTTAGTTACTGGATATTTATATTTTTATTATTATTTAGGATGCGATTGTATGGATATAAATTTGCCATATTCTTTACGTTTACGATGAGATTTGCTGGATACTTTTTTTTCTTCAAATTTTATTATATTATTCATATTTTGGTTTACAACTGATGACTGATACTTGGCCTGTATTTACCCAGTGCACTAGAAATTTTCCCCTTGGAGCTGCTACTGTGTTATTTATTCAATTATTTCTACTACCATCATATACCTGATAATGAACCCAAGGGGGTTGGTAAACCCACAAATATTTTTTTTTTTTAAAATTAGCGACGTTTTTAGCGACGTTTAGCGACGTTAACTTAAGTCGCTAATTAGCGATGCTGTAACAAGTCGCTAAAATCGTCGCTGTACGTCGCAAACTGCTGACATGGCAGTATTGCCAGGTCATTAAAGACGTCAGTGTAACGTCGCTATATAAGTCGCTAATTAGCGACGTTTAGCGACTTCAATAAACGTCGCTATGTAGTGATGCGGCATCGCTAAACGTCGCTAAATTTAGCGACACATTAAAGTCGCTAAAAATGTCGGTATAGCGACGTTTAGCGACGTTTTTTGTTTTAGCGACTTAGTTTTTTCCGAATGCTTTAAAACGTCGCTAATTACGTCGCTAAACCAAATTAGCGACAATTTTTGGTTATTTAGAGACGTTTTTAGACGTCACTAATTTGACTTTTTCTGGTAGTGGGGTTTGGGATAAACAAAATGACTAAAATGCCCCTAATTAAATCATGCTAAAATAGGGTTTGGGTTTGCGGTTCCAAATGCACTCTAATAAATCCCTAATCACTCTAACTAACGAATTAAAATATAAATAACTATTCTAAGCCAATAAATAAGTCTGAAAATGGTGTTGGTTGGGTCTGACATGGGTCCACTAGGGTCTGACATGGGTCCAGGCTAGCCAAAATACTAAAATAACTAATAAAAAAATACAACCAATAATTAAATATTAATACAAATATTTATGATAAATACACAATTAACCAAATTAAAATTTTAAAAAATAC
The DNA here is from genome assembly GCA_036927795.1 of Iris macrosiphon. Classification (NCBI taxonomy): domain Eukaryota; kingdom Viridiplantae; phylum Streptophyta; class Magnoliopsida; order Asparagales; family Iridaceae; genus Iris; species Iris macrosiphon. The sequence continues at coordinate 119,875,961 of JAYESA010000003.1, read as the reverse complement.
CCTGCTCTGGAAATGGGGTAGTGACAACTACACTCGGATTTCTTCTTCTTTACGCAGCTCCCTGATTAGAGACTGCCTTGGTGATATACATATCCCGAGTACTTTTCTTTCTTTCCATCTCTTGAATCGGAACGACTATTTGATAGCCTTCCTCTTCTATGTATGCAACATAATTTTACTCTATCCCGTGTCATGTTCCGTGCGGTGCAATACCTCAGTACGAACTCACCCTACTTTATGGCATATATATAAGAAGCTACTATATTCCAACTCAATAAGCCCGACTACGCAAATAACAAGTGAGATTTCCATGTTCTATACAATGATAAGGCGGGGTTATCCCCTTAGCAATGTGCGTTTATCTCTTTTATTAGCATGCAAAGGTTATCGCCTGAAAATTAGCATGTAATATTCATTTTCATAGTGTGCAGCTAAGTAGAGACAGGTTCACCAGGGCCACCCACCTTAGAGATGTATCGCATCAGTCGAGCGAGACTCCGGGCGCGCCTCTGAAAGCCTAAGTTTGACTCCATTGAAGATCCTAGTATGAATGCCTTTGCATCGAACGAGCCATCTCGCTGAGCAAGGCGGGTTGGTTTACTATACTTGTGTCGTTTGAATCGGCCCTCCGGGTTGAGCGGAGCAGGTCGTTACATTATACACCACTCAGAACAAGTCTCGTCCTTGAGACTTTCTGAGCGCAACTCGTACTATCCCACAACTTCTAAAACAAACTCTATACATATTATCTAACTTCCAAGGACTGTTTCAATACTATATTTATTGATTTTCTCATCATGCGTTACGCAAATGTTTAACCAATTCTCAACGAATGACTCCATCGTTCAATGCTAACGAACTATGCTTAACTTAATCGTTGCACTCCCGACTTAAAATCTACTACGCCTGGCACTGGGCTGTATTACTTAAGCACAGGGTATTCTATAACTCAATGGGCACTTACAACTCATAATTTGGTGGACTTTGCCCAACTTATTCTATTATCTCCATAGGAACCCAACGTATCTGATCGATTACTTGACGTCGCATATCAAAATCCATCGTTACACCTAAACCCAAAAGCTCGAATCTCGGCTAACTTTCTAATCTCGTTTGCACCAATTATCCTTACTGAGTCACCATCCAATCCCGCTAAGTAAATCACAGTCAATCGCCTATGTTTTCTGACTCCGTTTTTATTGCGCCTTAGCGCAGAGCTAAATTGTCCACCTGTGGTACGCTCTAATCCTTCACGTCTTTGGTCCAACCGAACTTAACTCCCTATTTGTTTTACTCATTCTGTTTCGCACGAGTGCTTAATCATTTTTATTCGAATGATTCATTCGTTCAACTATTGCTTTCCCAAACTCAGTCTCGTACTGCGCCTTAGTATAGAACTATCTTGGTAGCATGGGGAACGTTACCATCTTTCCTTTATGAAAGTTTAGGTTGAGACTAACTTATTTTAGTTGCCATACTCATCCATGCGAATTCAAACATTCTCATTTGCAGCTACATTCGAGTTATGCATATCGCTAAGTCTGGATTGTATCCATATTTAAGGCGTCCCCCAAATATGTGTATTTCAACCAAGCTTAGTGACAACTAAGTCGGATAAGCTACTCATAAAAATCTTTCGAATTGTCGATCATTTTTCTACATGAATAACAGAACTTTGGTTCGATTTAGCTATCGTCTACTCCTATCTCTCCCCAAATTCAAGCTTGCATTACCAGCAACACACTTATTCCAAGAAATGATCTAATTTATTGTGCCAACTTATCACGGATATCATAAATTCTAAATCGTAAGAGTTCCGTCCGATAATTCTCTAACACCGTCTTATTCCTCACCATTGCATGACCTTTCCAACCAAATCAATTATCACCCAAGTCCAATCTCCCATTTGTGTTTATTTCGACGCCAACGTCGCTGGTATACACTCTCAGTGTCAAGTCCTAACTCTAAGGCTCGTTGCCCCAGTTCTATCATTTTACCAAACGATTACTCTAAAGTTAGGCACTCCAGTTTTAACTCAAGGCATAGGGTTGTCTGCCTAGCCACTAGGTCAGCTCACAAGGTCATAGGTACAGTTCAAGTTTGTAACTCATCGTGCAATCGTATTGCACAGCGCTCGCCCCAAATACCCTTAGGTCAAACCATTACTTTCTACACGGGTATTCTACCCAAACTCGTTTTACTCAGATTTTTTAATATCGAGCACAGATCATCATATCACACCAACACGTTTGTTCAACCGAACCCATGATACACCCACTTTGTATATCCAACATATCGATTCGCACACACTATCTCTTTCATCATGCTTGATAGATTTTACCTATCCATCCTTTTCTAAGCCTGGACCACTAAGTCACATTCCCATTCTAGATCATCGATGTATATCATAATCTCTAAGTCGTCCAGCTTGATCTACGTATCCGTTCATGAAAACGTCCAACATCTCTTACTTCACGTTTCTAAACTATCTCCTCCTCAAAAATCTTTAGATTCAATTGTATCCTGAAACTTGTCTTATCGTAACGAACCATAAGTCAAAATGATCCTTCAATTGTCACGTTTCAGTCTCCCGTAAGTTCAATCATCTCCGTCGGACGTGAAATCACTACGCCAACGCTCTCGCAGAATGATTATCCTAATCCGGACGTGACGCATATGCGAGCAAGAAGTTGTACTCGCACAAGACAAGAAGTTTAATCGTTATGGTTATCCTCGAACGAATAGACACCTTATCGTCACCATTCATTTCATCCCAAGTTGTACATTGATCCATCAAGCCATGTCCTCCTAACAACCGTTCTTACCAAAATCAAAATTCGTCTAGTCAGACCGTTCAGCCTCAATGTTACTGTTTTAATCATTTCATAGTCTACTTCTAACATTCCTCAAACAACTAAGTTCAAATCCTAAACCCAAGTCTATACTATTTTGATACGTTTCATTCATCGAGATCATTTGGAATAATTACCGAACATGTTCCCTTGGGTTCGATTATCCCCACCGTACGTGAAATCACTACGCCGGCGCTCCCGCAGGATAATCGTTCTCGCTGGGACTAATTTTGAATATTATCTTTCCAAACTTGATTTTAAGATCGTTCTTCCAAACCCTAAGCTAAATCTGTTATCGCTTATCTTGATCCATAAAAATCATAATTTTACTAACTTGCATCAATCCGAGCTATATCTTCTAACCATTGTTATGGTCTAAAATCTCCCAAATTTGAAATCATCGCATTCGTACTCAAACCAAACTCTATCGAGCGATATCCTATTCAAATCAAAAAATTTCGTGCGCGCTATCATTCGTTCGCGCCATTATTTTCAATTGCACTAACTCCGATCGCATCCCCGATTATTCCATCTTAACTCAAGTTTTAATTCGCTTGTTTCAACTCAAGATCGCTCGTACAATCCTTTAAGTTTTTCCGACCATGATATCAATTTTAATTTCCCTGAATTCCTATTAGATGTAAGCCTTATCCTTTATTCTACTCATGGTAACTCGTTTGAACCAAATCTTGCATGCTTCCTCCGAGTTCTCTTACTTGCTAGGCATTGTTTATTTATACTAAGGCTTTACCCAATCTCGTCGCTTGCGGCTAGACTTCGCTTAATACTCCAAAATCTATTATTCGTTCGAATATTTCTAAGCTGACCAATACACCACTCAGGGTTTGAGCTACACTCTATGAATATTTACAACTCATTTTATCTTCAATTCGCATAATCGAACCTGGGACCTATCGTATACACCACTCAGGAATCGAGTTACGCTAATAACTCCTGAATCTCGTTCGCATCCTTCACTCGTATTCCCAATTCGTTCCTTGGAACTCCAGCATGGTCCTTATTTACCGCTTAACGATCATAGTCTCATATGTACCCCTATCGATAGTCCTCCATACTAACAATGTTTTCAATCACAACTTATCGCTATGAATAACCGTCCAAACTATATCTGAAAATCCAACACGATTCCCATTACTCGCCTTAGCGGTACTCCGATGACTTCTCTATCTATTTCCATTCTAAGTTTAATTTTATTCTTATCCGAACGATACCCAAATCTCGTTGCAACTCACTAGCACCATGGGTCTTGGTGCATGACACTTAACACATTGCCAAAAGGCATGTGTGCATAGACAATTCTCCTAACGATATTCCATCTCGCACTCTAACTCGCTTGGTATTTTCATATGGGCATCCAGTTTCACATATATCTTGCCGACTCTAACATTAGTCTATTCCCATAATATCTAACACAGTTTGGCACAAAAGCCCTCGCATCATAACCCCGTTCAAGCAATCGTATCATTCACACGCACTTTTTCAAAAATATTTAGACTTATTGTATGAAACATTCATCGAACATCGAGAGAGAGCACCTATCACTCCTTCAATACACAAGTTCAAAACTGAGAGAATCGAAACGAATTCCAAGGATGTAAAGCCGTGCTCTGATACTGTAAGCCCCTGATTTTTTCAAAATATTAAAATTAGGATTTTTCATAATTTTCTGGAATTTTCTGGGAATTTTCTGTAATTAAAATCAGGGTTTTGAATTATTAAATGATTTTTAATTGTTAAAAATAATATTAAAATATTATGGAAATAATATTTTTGGGTGTAAAATGGAAAACTGGACTTAGGGTAATTTTTCTGGAATTTATCGGACCCCGGACCTAATTTTAAATCACCTAAAACTATTTATTTAATTAATTAATTAATTAGTTATTAATTAATTATTATTACTATTATTATTAATATTAATTCTAATTTAATTTCCGGCCCAAGCCCAGCCCGCTCGGCCCGTTACCCAGCCGGCCCACTGGGCCTGGCCCGCTGACCGCTACCGGGTCGGGTCGGGTCTGCCCAAACCCGACCCACCGCCTCCGACCCGTTTCCCCACCCCAGCCCCGCGCGACCCGCTCCGCCGCCCGCGTCCTCCGCCGCCGCCCGCGGACGCCGCCGCTCCGCCCGGCCAGCGCCACGCGCCCCCGCCCCCGCGCTGGCCGCCGCCTTGCTCGGCCCCACGCCACCGGCCTCCCCCTATTTAAAACCCTAGACCTTTCCCCTCCCCCGGCCATCAGCCTCCGCTCCGCCCGTTGCGCCACCGCTCGCAACCACGCCGCCACGCCCACCGCCACCGCCGCCCGTCCTCGCCGGCGACCACTTTCCTCCTCCTCTCCTTCCCCGTCGACGATCCCGACACCAGCAGCAGCAGCAGAAACGCCTCGCCGCAGCGCCTCCGGCCGGCTCCGCCCGTCCCCCGCCCGCTCCGGCGCGCCACCCGCGCCGCTCCTCCGGCCCGCCTCCGGCCTCAGCGCCTCAGCTCCGCCTCCGGCGAGCGGCGTCCCTGAACCCTAACCCAAATTCAATGGGACACGGCCTGTGTCGTGTCGGACACGACACGGACACGAGGAAATCCTAGTTTTCGGAACCCGGTTCAGGTGCGTGTAGTTTCTTGCTCGTAGCTCGGATTTCAATTCCGTAAATTGTGTTGTGAAGCCTGTATGACCCTCTCGGTGTCCGGACAAACTGTTCGGGGCATCGCGTCCTGTGGTGATCGCACACCGCGATCCAAAAACAGGAAAAAACCAGACCCTGTTTCACCCCGGAACTGAGTACGCCCCGCCAAACGGGACGACTTGGTCGCGCACGGTCTTCACAGATACGTGCGCACCGTCGATACGGACGTGTGAGAATTCGCGGAAGCTGATTCGGGTGTGCGTGCACACCGGAATCAACGCGTATCCGCGGACATCGCCCCGTATCCGCCTTTTCTGCAATTCACCCTAACTTCGTGCACACTCGTCAGATCGAGACAAAACTTGCGCCATCGGACTCGTAGCGATACGCTGGTCCTGTGGGTCAAGTTTGGTTCGATTCTGAGAACGTTGACGAAATCGCGTGTCGTGGGCCCCACAAGCCCCGCTCGACGGGCGATTTTGTGTTCGGCTCATCGGAATCCAAATCTGGAAGTTCCGTTGGGTTCGTATCAGCATTCCTGACCTGTTGACACTAAGTTTGGTGAATTTGGAGACCTTTGACCCGGACACGTTTTTCGGTGCAAAGCGGGCCCACCGGCGGACCCCGTTTTGACCCGAAACTGCCGTTTTTGCTCTTGTCTCCAAATTGGACCCAAGGACAGGCGTTTCTAGCTATTTGACATCTTCTGAGTATTATGGTAATGTCTATTTCAGCTTTTGGACTCATCTCTGGAATTTTTCCCCGAGAGCCAATATTAATCGGATCCAAACAAACAGGCAAGTACCTGCACTTCAAGTTTAATCTTTATATTGTGATAGTTAATTCCCTGCCTTACATGTACCCTTGATGTTTACACCTAGTGTTAGAAATACTGTATCTCATGTCTTGAATATTGGAATTCATGTCTTGTTTTCGTGTCGGGAGGGAGAATACTGAAAGGCATGTAGTTTACCCTGACCCGTGTCGTGAATAATAGCTGTTGGTACACGACTGTCCATCAGCCGGATCTCGATTATTCGTGATTAATAGCCGTCTATGGCGGCCGGTTTAACCCTATAAACCCCTGCATGCCAACTAGGTATTCTAAATACACAAGTTCACACACATAGCTTCTTGTCTAGTTATGGCTCTTGTTGACTGTTGTAGTTTCATTTCCTGTCACATTTATTCCTGCTTTCTCATATTCCTGTGTATAGCATTTACTCTGAGATATTGATGTTTCTTTTATGCAATTTTCTCAATATGGTGCTCAATCTAATTGTCATAAATATTTAGTTTAATCTTGATGTGCATTGTGTACTCTGCTCCTTTCCTGACTGGATCCGTTGATTTAGGCGATGATGAGAACCTTGCCCCCACCTATTATGATCCCTACGAGTTAGCAGGTAACACACATGAGGAGCCAGTTTCCCCCAGGAGGCTACTTCTGTGGATCAGTTAGCTGTAGCTGCTTATTCTTTCCTTTTCAGCATATACTCGGGTTTGTCCCCGATTTATCTTCTGGCTTGTATTAACTGTGGATTGGTTGTCACAGATTAAATATTATGAAATCTCAGCATTCTTTTTCCTGTTATTTTCCTTGTTTATTTACTTTTGTGGATGAGATAGACTTTATATTACCTGTGATTATGCCCTAGACAGCGTACTACCGCCGACACTGCGGCGTAGGCTGGACGTGCCCACGCACTCGTGCCCGAATTTTCGGGTGCGGGTCGTGACACATTTTTGTGGTGGCCCATGCAGGTCAACGACTAAATTGTTCGGTTTCAACTCAGGGACCGAACAGGCCTGCAATAAAGCTAGGATAAGTTTATAGGATCTCATCCACTTGCTCGAATCATTTTTTTTGATATCTGTATCGTATTCGAACTAATATGAACTTGCATCTTGCCTTGATTCCTGTGTGCCTCTTATTGGTTATTTTGGATACAGGGAGATGGACCCACAAGCCAGCAACGAGACTCATGCAGAAACACCGCAAACCGTTGTGATTACCCAAGGAAACGATGTGATACCAGTCGGTGAAGGCCAATCATCACAAGGCAGTCAAGCAAGTCAGCCTGCCTCAATAATCCATCAAGATAGCGTTCCACCCTCGACACAGCCTATTCCAACGATGCCTTCCTTCCCTCCGGGACCACCTATGGACGAACAGCAGATGTTCCGCATGTTCTACATAATGATGCAAGCCTATCAGAAGGTTCAACAGGAAACTCAGCAAAATCAAGCGGAGAACTTCATCAACAGAATTAGCTCGGAGTCACGGAAGCTAAGCAGTTCAAATGCAATTACCTTCGACGAAGACGTTCTTACTGCAGCACGACCTGTGGAGTGCACCACAAGGATCGAGTCTAGCCGAAAGCGGCCGTATGCGTCAGCACCAGACCAAGCATAGCAGGAAAGAGCTGCAAAGCGACCACAGATGAATCCAACCCAAGGGCAGAACAAACGAGTCCCCATTTGTGGCTTTTGTCGAAAACAAGGTCATATTTGGAAGGATTGCAGAAAGAGGCTAGGTGTCTGTCTATATTGTGGATCAGCGGCACATCGAGTGAAGGACTGTGCCGCTACTCCAAGAACATGGACAAGCTTACGCGATGACCGTGGAGAACGTGCAGACTCTTAGAGTCACTAATGCGCGTAAGTGATTTCTTTTAGCTGCCCTTCTAGTATTGTTTAGCCCGCGCCTATTGGTTCGTGACCTCAGCCCCAACCTAGAAATTTTGAACTTGCTAATAACCTGGTATGCTTTTATATTTAATAACTGTAGAGATTGTAGAGTTTTATGTTATTTTGCTTATTATATGAATTTAAATTTTGTACCTCCTTTCATCATCATCTAGCGCACTTAATTTTGATGTACTTTGTTTCTGCTGCTATTCTATAGCCTAGTTTTGCAAGCTTACTCTTTATCAGGCTTGTTCATGACACATGTATTATTGGACGCGTACACTAATACAAGTGTCTGTTCAGAATCAGTGTATTACGGTCTGATCAACCTTGGTGCATTTTGATTCGCACTTCGCACGACTCCTTTACGTGGATTGAGATACGTAGTGATTAGTAGACAAACATACTTGACCTAGACATGCTGAGCATATCGTATCAGTTACATAACTAAACTAATACGAGCATGCGAATAAATGACTACCAGAATAGAACCTCAATCCATAACATCCTGACAAATCCTACTAGAATTCTTTAAACGCCTTGATCCCCATACTTCCGTTCTATCACCCCACCCTTGAACTCTTTATTATTGATCTTCGCCTTCCCTTATTTCGGAAAGACGAAATCTCGTGCTGGTATAAGTTTGATACATAGATAGTACTAGATATGCCACCTAGGCCGATCACATACTTGAGGACTAACCTTTTGTAATTGAGGACATATCATATGTGATATGATCGGCGTTGAAATTTCGAGGATTGAATGACATGAGTAACCATATTAAGGAATATTTTCTTAAAGTATATAGTCTTTTGGTGATGAATGGGTAAATTCTAAGTTGGGTAGCAATACAATTGTCAACTCGAGGGGAATGTCCTTGGATTGTGACCGAGTAAGGTTAGATTGGAAGAAGCAAGCCATTCCAAATTTTTGAAAATTTAGAGGAGTGACTAAGATGATTAATAAATGGATATCGAGGACCCAATAGTTACATCCTAGGTGCATGATTTAATTTTGAATATTGAGAGTAAAATCGTCAACTTGAATTTAGAGGAGGTAATTCAGACTTGAATATTGGTGGACTACACTTAAATTATTTTCAATTTGATGATTTAAATTAAGAATTTAAAAGTTGATGGTTGGACTACCTAGTTGGAATATTGAGGATGTGAATGTAATTTAAAAGGGCTGAAACATACCAATATTGTTGGACTCGAATCACTTCTAGGGGAATTATGATAATTCGAATCGTGAGGCAAGGTCATCTTGAAAATACTATATGGACTAAAAATTAAAAATCTGCTTGTGGATAATTTGAGGAAGTAAGAAGTAATAACCATAGGTTGAATTTTGATTGAACCAAGTAGTCATCTTAAATCATGAAAGGATTGCAGTGGACATGATTTGGATTTAATTTACCGCAAGGAGATTGCAATTGATATACATGAAGGGTTAACACATTATGGCTTAATTTTAAATTTCGAGGACGAAATTTTATAAGTTGGGTAGATTGTAAGCCCCTGATTTTTTCAAAATATTAAAATTAGGATTTTTCATAATTTTCTGGAATTTTCTGGGAATTTTCTGTAATTAAAATCAGGGTTTTGAATTATTAAATGATTTTTAATTGTTAAAAAATAATATTAAAATATTATGGAAATAATATTTTTGGGTGTAAAATGGAAAACTGGACTTAGGGTAATTTTTCTAGAATTTATCGGACCCCGGACCTAATTTTAAATCACCTAAAACTATTTATTTAATTAATTAATTAATTAGTTATTAATTAATTATTATTACTATTATTATTAATATTAATTCTAATTTAATTTCCGGCCCAAGCCCAGCCCGCTCGGCCCGTTACCCAGCCGGCCCACTGGGCCTGGCCCGCTGACCGCTACCGGGTCGGGTCGGGTCTGCCCAGACCCGACCCACCGCCTCCGACCCGTTTCCCCACCCCAGCCCCGCGCGACCCGCTCCGCCGCCCGCGTCCTCCGCCGCCGCCCGCGGACGCCGCCGCTCCGCCCGGCCAGCGCCACGCGCCCCCGCCCCCGCGCTGGCCGCCGCCTTGCTCGCCCCCACGCCACCGGCCTCCCCCTATTTAAAACCCTAGACCTTTCCCCTCCCCCGGCCATCAGCCTCCGCTCCGTCCGTTGCGCCACCGCTCGCCACCACGCCGCCACGCCCACCGCCACCGCCGCCCGTCCTCGCCGGCGACCACTTTCCTCCTCCTCTCCTTCCCCGTCGACGATCCCGACACCAGCAGCAGCAGCAGAAACGCCTCGCCGCAGCGCCTCCGGCCGGCTCCGCCCGTCCCCCGCCCGCTCCGGCGCGCCACCCGCGCCGCTCCTCCGGCCCGCCTCCGGCCTCGGCGCCTCAGCTCCGCCTCCGGCGAGCGGCGTCCCTGAACCCTAACCCAAATTCAATGGGACACGGCCTGTGTCGTGTCGGACACGACACGGACACGAGGAAACCCTAGTTTTCGGAACCCGGTTCAGGTGCGTGTAGTTTCTTGCTCGTAGCTCGGATTTCAATTCCGTAAATTGCGTTGTGAAGCCTGTATGACCCTCTCGGTGTCCGGACAAACTGTTCGGGGCATCGCGTCCTGTGGTGATCGCACACCGCGATCCAAAAACAGGAAAAAACCAGACCCTGTTTCACCCCGGAACTGAGTACGCCCCGCCAAACGGGACGACTTGGTCGCGCACGGTCTTCACAGATACGTGCGCACCGTCGATACGGACGTGTGAGAATTCGCGGAAGCTGATTCGGGTGTGCGTGCACACCGGAATCAACGCGTATCCGCGGACATCGCCCCGTATCCGCCTTTTCTGCAATTCACCCTAACTTCGTGCACACTCGTCAGATCGAGACGAAACTTGCGCCATCGGACTCGTAGCGATACGCTGGTCCTGTGGGTCAAGTTTGGTTCGATTCTGAGAACGTTGACGAAATCGCGTGTCGTGGGCCCCACAAGCCCCGCTCAACGGGCGATTTTGTGTTCGGCTCATCGGAATCCAAATCTGGAAGTTCCGTTGGGTTCGTATCAGCATTCCTGACCTGTTGACACTAAGTTTGGTAAATTTGGAGACCTTTGACCCGGACACGTTTTTCGGTGCAAAGCGGGCCCACCGGCGGACCCCGTTTTGACCCGAAACTGCCGTTTTTGCCCTTGTCTCCAAATTGGACCCAAGGACAGGCGTTTCTAGCTATTTGACATCTTCTGAGCATTATGGTAATGTCTATTTCAGCTTTTGGACTCATCTCTGGAATTTTTCCCCGAGAGCCAATATTAATCGGATCCAAACAAACAGGCAAGTACCTGCACTTCAAGTTTAATCTTTATATAGTGATAGTTAATTCCCTGCCTTACATGTACCCTTGATGTTTACACCTAGTGTTAGAAATACTGTATCTCATGTCTTGAATATTGGAATTCATGTCTTGTTTTCGTGTCGGGAGGGAGAATACTGAAAGGCATGTAGTTTACCCTGACCCGTGTCGTGAATAATAGCTGTTGGTACACGACTGTCCATCAGCCGGATCTCGATTATTCGTGATTAATAGCCGTCTATGGCGGCCGGTTTAACCCTATAAACCCCTGCATGCCAACTAGGTATTCTAAATACACAAGTTCACACACATAGCTTCTTGTCTAGTTATTGCTCTTGTTGACTGTTGTAGTTTCATTTTCTGTCACATTTATTCCTGCTTTCTCATATTCCTGTGTATAGCATTTACTCTGAGATATTGATGTTTCTTTTATGCAATTTTCTCAATATGGTGCTCAATCTAATTGTCATAAATATTTAGTTTAATCTTGATGTGCATTGTGTACTCTGCTCCTTTCCTGACTGGATCCGTTGATTTAGGCGATGATGAGAACCTTGCCCCCACCTATTATGATCCCTACGAGTTAGCAGGTAACACACATGAGGAGCCAGTTTTCCCCAGGAGGCTACTTCTGTGGATCAGTTAGCTGTAGCTGCTTATTCTTTCCTTTTCAGCATATACTCGGGTTTGTCCCCGATTTATCTTCTGGCTTGTATTAACTGTGGATTGGTTGTCACAGATTAAATATTATGAAATCTCAGCATTCTTTTTCCTGTTATTTTCCTTGTTTATTTACTTTTGTGGATGAGATAGACTTTATATTACCTGTGATTATGCCCTAGACAGCGTACTACCGCCGACACTGCGGCGTAGGCTGGACGTGCCCACGCACTCGTGCCCGAATTTCCGGGTGCGGGTCGTGACAGATACCAATATGCCACGCCCCGATCTTCCGCCAGAATCGGCCGTCCCATTAGGCACGAATCACCGCGCCAGCGTTCCTGCGGGACGTACGTTTCCATCGGGACGCGATGCCGCGCGAGCCTGGGGTTGCGCCCGCGCAAGGCAAATACCGAAATGGCCGTTGATAACTAGTTCACAGAGTCGTCATAGCAAAAACATAAAATGGACACAAGTATTGAATCCAAATCAAGCTCCTTATTGATATAAAGTAAATATTACAAGCGGCGCTAGGCCGAGATTACAAGTCGCTCATACTCTTTCTCTTACAATAAATATACCCTTAGGCTTAGAACCGATACAAATAATCTGATAATGATGTTTCCATACATTATGTCTTAAATATGTGAGCTCCAGTTCCGTGCGCCACGCTCCAAGACACCAAGTGCGGTCCGGTGCCTCATTGCGTTAAGCGATCTCCGAATCCGTACGAGTTCCCCTGCACCCTGCATGCAGACTGGATGGGTGTCAATACATTGAATGCACTGGTGGGGAGGCCTCTCGCCCACGCCATAAAACAATCACGTTCATTAGTTATGTGCACCGACTGGTTTGGTTGTCTTTCTAGTCTTTTGCCTTAGGATCAATTACATGGCAATATAAAGAAAGTAATCTCCGTGTCTGCTCAAGAGTGTCATAATAATGAACAATTGAGTTCGTCTTACCATTTCTTACCATTTGGCCTTCCCTGTCATATGCAGTAATATAAACAATGATCTACTGAATGATAAAGAGCATCTATGAAATCCAAGTGTTATGTCATGTCTTTGCCTCAAGCCCATTCTACTCAAACTATGTTTGTTACCGTGCATCCATTCTAATTATGCAAAATATTGTGCAGATGTACTCCTTCTCGTTACTCCTTTTCTCAATGCGGATAGCCGTTATGCAAGCATGACTTATCTATATGAAGGTCACTAGTTCTGTTAGCCATATTGGACATGATCTGCGATGGACAGCTGTCTTCCCAGCTCGGTTGCTAGCCTTGCTGGGCCTCCCAACCGTCTAACGAGTCGGCGCCCATCCAGGTCGGTAGCAAGCCTTGCTGGATGTTCCGCTCTCGCCCGCTAGTCATTAGCTAGCATATCGCCAGGACTACACTGGCACTGTCCTCCCGGGCCGACACGTTTCGGATGCTTCAGCAATCGTGTCGAGGACTCTCTCTCTATCTGGTGCGCAACCAGTTGTCCGTGACCATGCAACTACTCTTCCACATCAAATCCTAGCCGAGGACTACACTCGGTCCGCTATTTGCCGAGGACTACACTCGGATCTTTTCTTCTTTACGTAGCTCCTTGATTAGAGACTGCCTCGGTGATCTGCATATCCCGAGTACTTTCTTTTCTTTCCATCTCCTGACTCGGAATGACTATTTGATAGCCTTCCTTGTCTATGTATGCAACATAATTTTACTCTATCCCATGTCATGTTCTGTGCGGTGCAATGCCTCGGTATGAACTCACCCTACTTTATGGCATATATATAAGAAGCTACTACATTCCAACTCAATAAGCCCGACTACGCAAATAGCAAGTGAGATTTTCATGTTCTATACAATGATAAGGCGGGGTTATCCCCTTAGCTATGTGCGTTCATCTCTTTTATTAGCATGCAAAGGTTATCGTCTGAAAACTAATATGTAACATTCATTTTCATAGTGTGCAGCTAAGTAGAGACAGGTTTACCGGGGCCACCCACCTTAGCGATGTATCGCATCAGTCGAGCGAGACTCCGGGCGCGCCTCTGAAAGCCTAAGTCTGACTCCATTGAAGATCCCAGTATGAATGCCTTTGTATCGAACGAGCCATCTCGCTGAGCAAGGCGGGTTGGTTTGCTATACTTGTGCCATTTGAATCGGCCCTCCGGGTTGAGCGGAGTGGATCGTTACAAACATAGCAGTTCTCTCTTTTAAGCAAGCAGGTTCTTTTCGATGACAAGCTATACGAGTTCACTTATTAAGCATGCAGAGGCAGGTTCTATCATACTTCTTATGAAACTATCTTCTTAAGCAACCGAGCATTCAAAAACTCAGATTCATTATTAAGTCGTGCAAGAATCACAGAATGCAGTTCTGTCCACTCATATTGATCAATCATCTTATGGTTCGATCGGGAACTCTCCGAGAAGACTTCCGTTCGAGCAAGCAAAGCGATATCACTTGTACATAGTGCCTACGCGGAGCGGAGCACTACACCTACCCCCTCTCTGCGCGTTGTTGTTGTTGCCGTCGTCGCCGCTGCCGCTGATGCGAGCGCGAAGAGGAAGGGGTGCAACCGGGGTGGGGGAGAGGGGGCAGCCGGGGGTGGGTTTGGGGGTGGAGGGGTAATATTTTTTTTTTTTTTTTTTTGGTATCAAGTTGAAAATATTCCATAATTGATGATATCAAGTTGTCGCGTAAAAAATATTTAGGATATCAAGTTCAAAAACTAGAATAGTTGAAGGTATCAAGTTACAATTCAGCCTAAATATAATTTATATATTTGATAAATTTAAATTGATTATATATTTGTTGAAAGGAATTTGGATATATGTTTAGATCGTTATAAGGATTTTAACTTTTTTTTACACGAGATATAAACATAAGGTGGTATTAGAATTTTTTTTAATTTTTTTATTATTTACCCCTCACTCTCTCTCTCTCTCTCTCTCACTCTTTTCTCTCTCTCTCTTAGTTATATATACTAGTTATTTCCACGTGCATTACACGTAAAAACAAAATTATTAAAATATTATATAAAAATTTAAATTATTTGAATATTTAAAATTATTTGAATATATTTTAATTAGAATTTGTTATAGATATATTTTTACAATTTTGGATATATGTTTAGTTATATAATACTATGTACTTAGTTTAAGTTTAAATATTGAATATAAATATTGAGATTACGTGGAGATACATTAGTTAGAATATATTAAAAAAAATTTGTAGGTTATGCGAGAATACATAAACGATAGTTATATTTTTTTTTTGAATTTTCTTTTAACATTTAATGAAGGATAAACATACGACTTGGACGATTCATTTTGGAGTCGTTTCTGAACCGCATTATATATATATATATATATATATATATATATATATATATATATATATATATATATATATATAAGACTCATTTTGAACTATTCTTTATTTTGAACCATTTTCAAACCACTTTAAAACAGTAATAAATATTTTAATGTAATATGTTTTGTTCCTTCAACTACAAAGTCTAACTACAAAGTCTACCATTTTTATGTCATAGGTCCATAGAACAAACGATTATTTAGTTTTAGGATCTCATGTAATATTAAAAAAATTGTTTATGTTTTCATATTGTCCAGAAGAATATTTTAGTCTCATTCTAACTACTGATTTTGGATGACCGTCCAAAATAGAAATCCAAACTCAAATTTGTATATTATACGAGATCCTAAAACTGAATGAAATTATGTGGGGTTTTTTAGTTTTACATGGTTGAGATTATTTGACTCAGGTTATTTAGTTTAGTCATGACAAATCGAGAATGAGACTTGCGACATTGTTGTTCGCTTCTATCATGATCTCAACAGCCACACAACCCTCCTGCTGACAGTTCCGATGGAGAGGACTTCATGGACATCGTATACTGTCAGATGTATTTTGTTCCGGTCGAATTGTTGAATGCTTGCAACTCGAGAGTCCCCGATGGTTGTGTGGCTGTTGAGATCATGATAGAAGTAAACAATAGTGTCGTAAGTCTCATTCTCGATTAGTCATAAAAATACAAAACTAAATAATCTTCACATATTTTAGTTTAGTTTTAGAATCTCATATAATATTTAAATTTTGAATTTATGTCTGAATGGTTAATCAAATCCATTGTTAGAACTAAACTCAAATTCTATTCTGAACAATACATAAACCTAAATTTAAAATTTTAATATTATAGGAGACTCAAAAGCTAAATAACCTAGACTTAAGATGCTACTTCTTCTGTCAAACTTTTGTCCACGTGACATGTCGCAAAATTGCACGTAGCTAGCCATGCATACCTACATGCATTGGCTAGTCTATGACATCCACTTATCCCCTTAATTGGAAGCACATGCACCCGTTTTATTCAAATCATATATATTTAGTTTGACTAATTTGTACAGCAAATGTGACTTGGGTCCCCTGAACCATGTTGTTGTTAATTCGGTCACGTTTTCACGAGTAGTCTAGTCTAGTCTAGTCTATAAGAAGACCTAAAAGATTAAAGTTAATTATTTGGCATGGCAAAACTATTATGCCACAACTAACTAAAAATAGTGTCCAACTAAATATGGATATAACACAATAACAAAACATTGTATATATGCCGACAATCTAATATGTTCTTCTTCTTCTTTTTAAACTATTTTCATGTAACTCCATATTTTTTACTTCTCAATTTTGTTTACATTCTTAATATTAATGATGTTTAGTAAACTCTACCAAAAAGTGTAATTCATAACCCCCTACCCCCTTCTAAAATTGTGAAAATTGTATTGGAAAATTTTGTTATGATGTATCAAACAAATTAATATCCACCGAATATATATAAATAGGAAGAGACCAATGACATTAATAACTTTGATAACCGTTTTTGTACTTACGATGGTATCATCCCCATCTCCACTAATATAAGGTGATTTGAAAAATGTTTAAAATTGAATTGTATAAGCCGTTTGTAAATACCTCATTAATTTTTTTTAAAAATTAACTAATAATTTGAATATTTTATACTATTTATTTATAAATAAATAATTTTAATTTAAATGATTAAGGTGTGAAGTATTTTTCTTGTTTACTTGTGTTCAATTCGTAGGAACGGTAATATTTATAATAAATTTATACTTTAAAAAAAAATTAACATTTTTTACGCTCATGCAATGCATGACGTGCATGTTACTTATTGAATATGAGATTTTATACTCTCTCTCTCTCTCTCTCTCATCTAACTGTTAGAACTCAATAGATTTTAACTAAAAACTGTTTAAGATAATTGAAAACTATATTCCAAAAGCTGCTTATTAGAAACTATTATGTATTTGAAGCATCTTTTAGTTAACTTTTTTTTGTACTTGAAAAAGAGTAAAACACATTATATAGTAATTTTTTCTCCTATAAGTAATTATCTAACTATTCTTATTAAATTTAATAAATAATTCTAAACAGTAAAGTTAGATAAAAGATATATATAGACGAAAAAAAAATTACGCTAAAACAAAATTTTCTTATTATAGGTTAATAGAATTTTAGTCAAAATATATGGTCATTGTTGTCCTGTTGTATCTGTCCTCCTTGAAATTTGAACGCGTTTTTGTATATTAATGAGTTGGAAAGTGAGCATTCTATACTTGTACCCATATGTTGCTGTTTGGATATGAACGTTCATCCAACCAAAGAAGGGAATGTGACCGATCTATATATTAATCACTTACAATCGTGCTTTCTTTCTTTCTTTCTTTCTTTCTCTATTGTCTTTTCTCTTGCTTTGAATACTTTCGTGCTTTCCCACTCCTTTGGCAAGTGGCCAAAATGGGGAAGTGTTGTCTCTTAGACTGCCGTGTCTAATAAATAGGCCATGTTACAACATTTATTCCACCCATAGACCCTCGAACCAACCCATATCTTTCATTTATGGTTTTGCATAACTATGGTCGGCCTTTTGTGCATGTATGTACGTTCAACACTTTCCTTTCAACCTTTGGATGAGCATACACATCTAACGGTGAAGGAATTAAGGACTTCATCATACAATATATAGACTATATGGTACACTAATTCTCTTTTTTATGTGCATCACGGAAAAGTGGCAAACAGATGGAGATTCATAAAAATCTTCACAAAAATGCATGTACATGTTGATCATTTCTTCTATTTGGATTCATTTATGGCATGACTCTTTATCAAGATCTTTTATTGTCTAGAAAATTTAGAGAATATTTATTGGTTGCACGAACTTACTACAATATGAAAGGTAGATCTACGTATATGTCAACTGACCACCGAAATTTTATGGTATAGTTCTTCCATACACGCAGGACCGTGACAACTCTTAGGCCACTAAAGCAGTCGATTAGGGCCCACAAACAAGAAGTTCACAATTTTTCAAAAATATATATTAATAATATATTTTAAATCAATCAAGATTTTATACATTTATGGAAATTCCTAATAAGTATATATATATATATATATATATATATATATATATATATATATATATATATATATATATATATATATATGGGCGGGATATTGCACCAAGCAATCTTAACTACACATTTTTTGAAATGTGTGGTCATAAATCATCTCATAAAGTTACTGTCACGTCAGCATACTTTATAACTACACATTTCAAAAAAAAATTGTGACTGAGATTGCTTGGTGCAATATATATATATATATATATATATATATATATATATATATATATATATATATATATATATATATATATATATGCCTTAGGTATGGCCTAGTGGTAAGGTCATGGTACATTGGACGGGTAGGGCGGGGTTTGAACCCCGCGTTAGGCGCCCGGGGGGAGGAGGGGGGGGTTGGGGGAGGGGTGGGTGGCTATCCGGGTAGTTAGTGTAGGTTAGGAGGGGGGGGGGGGTAGGGTAGGTAGAAATATATGGTTAACGGGATATGAGCAATATGCTCATATTCTTACATGATCCATGCACATGTGGACCAATAAGATGGACTCCTACATCCCATATTATTGGGATTAAGTTGTATGATTAAATTGTATATATGGTGATTGGCCCATGTGGCTTAGGCCCAAGTTGATATGTTGATGTATATATATGTAATATCATGATGAATGAAAGACTTAGATTATTCTCTTCTACTACTTCTTCACATGGTATCAGAGCATGACGGTTAGGGCACGATTTCTTTTCTCATAGCGGCGACAGCGGCGATAATTTTTTCTCTACGGCAGCGGCGATGAGTCTCCCTTCGATTGGCGGTATGACGAACAGTGGCAAGACGTGGCACGACGGCTGCGACACAGACACGTATGGCAGGTGATAGTGTAGGTGGTGTTCTGAAAACAACTCCGGACCAATGGTAACAACTTATTTCTCTGCTTGGTAACTCTTCGGTCAAATCTTCGTAGGACATATGGTAGGTAAGTCTATTGTACCTGAGATTATTGATACAAGCATTTCGAATCATGTTACTGGGAATTTGGATTTATTGTCGGGGGTGACGGAAATGGAGGAATGTTCGGTTGGGCTCCCGAACGGACGAACTGTGGTTTTCTCGATCTGCGGACATGTTGCTCTTGCAGAGGGTGTTGTTCTCACGAATGTTCTATTCGTACATCAATTATATTACAATTTAATTTTTGTGGCCCATCTTATTGATGATACAAATTATGTTGTATAATTCACTAAAAAATGTGTGTGATATATGACCCCAGTTTGAGGACCCTGATTGGCGTCGGTGAACGGCAGGACGGACTCTACTACTTTCATATTGTGCCGAAGACTCAGGCCTTGACAATGATCGGGTCAACTTCTCTGGACATTTGGCATCAACAACTTGGGCATCCTTCTGATAAAGTAATAAAGTTTCTTCTTGTTGTTAGTAGCTCTAGTAGTTCAGTGAATAAGGCATGTGAAGTTTGCCTTCAGGCAAAGCTAACTCAAGATATTTTTCTTGTCAGTGACTCTCAGGCTGTTGCAATTTTTGATTTGATACATTGTGATCTTTGGGGGTCGTATCCTACGCCTTCTTCATGTGGAGCTCGATATTTTTTGACGATTGTGGATAATTTTTCTAGTGCGGTTTGGATATTTTTGTTGATTGATAAGCCTGGAGTATACAAGATGTTCTCGTCATGTTTTTCTATGAATGAGCGACAATTTAATTATAAAGTTTGAATTATGCGAAGTGATAATGGTACTGAGTTTAATTTCTTGCGTGACTATTTTGCACAAAATGATATTTTATTTCAGACATCTTGTGTGGGTACACCTCAGCAGAATGGGAGGGTCGAACGAAAATATAGACATATTTTGAATGTGGCACGTGCTTTACGTTTTCAGAAATTTGCCAATTTCTTTTTGGGGAGAATATATTTTAGCAGCCGACTATTTGATCAATCGAACCCCTTCAAGTCTTCTTGGTTTTAAAACCCCATATAAAATTTTATTTGGTGCTTCTCCTTCTTATGATGAATTATGTATTTTTGGTTGTCTATATTTTGTCCACAACCAAAAGCTAAAATGGACAAATTTGCCAGTCACAGTCGAAAGTGTATTTTTTTGGGATATCCCCATGGCAAAAAATGGTTGAAAATTGTATGATCTTGCTACTGGTGATTTTTTTGGTCTCTCGAGATGTTAAATTTTATGAGACTGAATTTTCCTATTCTGTTGAGGATTATCGTGGTAGTACGACTTTACATGAGCTTGCGCCTCCTGTCATGGATGATGACGATTTGGGTTTTGATCATGTGATCGACAATACTATGGAGTGTGATTTACCTCATCCAGATGGGACGGTCGTATCCCCGGATAGGAACGAGGCGATGGGGGCGGTTGATGGTGAGGGTGGCGTGGCTGAGGCTGTTGTGGAGGATAAGCCGATGGAGGATGAGGCAGCTGTGGCGACGCTAGATGGTGAGGAAGTACTGGGGCGTGGAATGCGTGCCAAAATTTCGTCCGTGAAGCTCCGCAATTTTGTTACAAATACAATACGAAAGTTGAGTCCCAGTCGTTATAAACACCCATATTTTTAGAATTTAATTTTAGAGTTTTAATTATTGGAATTATGAATTCTTGAGATTTTGGAAGATTTTTCTGTAATTTTTAGCTAATTATAATAAATATTCTTCATGGATTTATATTTTTGTGTATTAAATTAATTATTTAAAATAGTAAAAAAATTATATTTTTGGATGTATAACTAATAATAGAATATTGTGTAATTTTTTTTAAATTTATTGGGCTCCAAAACTATTTTAAATGGCCATATATGCATTTTTATAATTAAACCAACCCAAACCAACCCAAACTGAACCAAACTGTCACGCCCCAGCCCCAAAATACGTAGGACCGTGAATACGTGACACGCCAGCTACGCATTCGACCAGACTCTGGTCTGACTCGGATACGTATAAGCTGTAATATAAAATGGCACTATCTATATATCTCATAAATGTAAACCTCTATGTCTCAATCCACAATGTACAACAGTATACAAGAAAGAGCTATATGTGCTAGAATCGGCCGCCCAATAACACACTAACTCGAATAGACTCGAGAAGAAGTATGAGTCTATAAAAAAGGCTACAACAGCAGATGAAATAAACAAAGTAAAATAACCATAATGTCGGTAGATATAATGTGAGTACCTGGTACCATGCCCGCAAGACCTGCAACTCCAATAGCAACTCCAAATGCTCCGTAATCATCTATGCTGCAAAACTGGCAGGGAACAAGGTCCTCAGAGGGACGTAACAAGGTACATAAATATAATATGCCAAGTAAATAGAAAGTACAAGTGCAACGACGGGGTACTCTATCATAACCAAATAAGTGTGACATAGTTTATAGACAATGTTCGACGCGTGGGCTGTCCAAAATAAAACTGTAGCTCCGAACACAGAGACACACGGGGCGTACCATAGCTCCGAGCACAGAGACACACGGGTGATACACTACTCTAGAATACAGGATCACTACATATACATATATAAGCGCGTGCAGAGTAGCCCAAACCTCTAGTAACTATCTTCCCCTTCCCAAGCGGTCAACGATGGTGCGCTGAACCTGAACCTCTATCTAACAGTCTCGACTCACGGAAGTAACTCAACAGACACGACCCTAAGGTCGTCCCAGTCTCTGTTCATGATGTCAGTATCAGGATACAGGAATCTGGCACGATCACAGTGTATGAGTGTGTCCTGGGGTGTCGATGTACTCAGGTACGTGCATCGAGGTACTACAAAGCATCTAACAATTATTCTAAGACGTTACGACGAACGTCAGCACCCAGTTGTGATCCGGACGTGAGGTATCGAACGTCAACATAAATACGTGCACAAGGTACATCAAGAACAACAAGTATCTATAATCTGAAATACAGGGTGACAAGGTACACTTGCCTGCGTGCGGCTATTGATGACGGGGATCTGGTACCGCGTCTACGTCCTCAGGTCCCGCAGTACCTAGAGATGAATTACAAACCAGAATCAATAATCTATTTACGACAGACAGGGAAGCGACACGCATCTACAACTAAACTAAATCCCAAACTCAAATAGTTATATAATAAATTTTACAGTCCTCCATCTCTGATCCTTGATCCGAATAATACCTATCTCAAAATCAATCTCCTGTATAATATCATCAGGCCCAATCCTCAATTATGATATTTGGTTAATCACAACCTTATCCTATCCTCAATTTCCACAGGTGTTTACATGTGTGTTGACGTCACAAACTCAAGCAATAATTAATATTCATCGTTTCTCCTCAGTGTTTAATTACAAGCACAACAACCATAGTCAAAAGTGCATGTATTAATTCATAATCCCAACACCACACCCTAGCATCTCTACTTAGTGTATATCCCTAATTTCATTTCACAACTTACGAAACTAAAATCCAAACACATCTCAATATCCGAAGCCAACTTTGCAAAACACAAGATACATGAATACTATAATACATCTATTTTAAAATATGATAACCTTCTTAAACCCATTCTTTAAGTTATTTAAATTCCACAGGCACATTAATCCTCATTAAACTTAGCCAATAAAAACCTTAATCCCATATTTAACATATGATCATTATGCTACTCTAACTATATGTAACAACATGCTATAACACAATCCTAGTTAATATATCCATCACATATAACACCCTATTTATTTAGATAATAATTTCTGGAATTAAACACAAGAAAGAGGGGGTAAGAATCGACCTCAACGCGGCGAGGTCTAAGGCTGGCCGGCGCGAGGCCGGAGGTGGTGGTAAAAACTGGTGGTGATGGTGGTGGTCGGCCGGTAGTAAACTGGTGGGGGAGGTAGTAGTAAACTAATGGTGGTGGTGGCAGTAAACTGGTGATGGTGGTGGTCGGCCGGTGACGCACGGCGAGGGGTTCCACGCCAGCGGGAAGGTCGGCCGGCACAGCCTCGGGCTAGGCTGCTGCACAGCGGCCGAGGTGAGCAACGCTGCGGGGTGAGCACAGTGGGGGAAGATCCACAGCGCCGGAGCGGAACAGCTTCAGCGGGGGGGGGGGGGAGAGATCTGCGTCCGGCGGCGGGGACACACGGGAGCTGCGCTCAGCTGCGGTGGGCCAGAGACGCACAGCTGCGGTGGAGGCCATTGGCCGGAGTAGGGCCGGAGTGACCGACGGGTCTGGCCGGAGATGGTTCGTCGGCCAGAGATCCCCAAGAGGAGGAAGAAGCTAAGGAAGAAGAAGAAGAAGAAAAAAGCAATGGAGAGTGGAGGAAGAAGTTTGCATGGGAGCTTTAAATGAAAGAGTGAGGAGAGAGAGAGAAGTTTTCCCTTGGGATTAGGGCCGGTTGGAATGTGTGTTGAGGGTGGGGTGAGGAGTTACTTTATAGGGGTTGGTGAAAGGGGATGGATGGTTGTGATCAACCTATTCAAAATGGATGGTTGTGATTGATCATGAAGAGGAGAGGGTTTACTTCATGGGGGGTGAATGCATGGGTGTGAATGGGATCCCATTTTGGGACCTCTCATTTGTTCATGGCCAATAGGGTGGTGCCACACAATTCAATAATTGCAACTTAGCCCCGTAAATTCGGGAAATTGTATGGACACATAAAATAACACAAAAATTGCGGAAAAAAATATGTTTAGCAATTTTTATGGTGAGAGGGTGTTGTGCGTTAGGCACGAATTTAATTAGAAAGACATTGGGATTAATTTAGGATTAAAATTAGGATTTACAAAGTTGGTATCCCCGATTTAAATAGAAATAAAGTGTCCCGCGAATTTAATTTAATTGGGGCACTTGGGGTCAAAATCCGGAAATGACGCAAAGGCCAAAAATGGTGGAGGCTTGGAGTCAGTCTTGGACCCTTTAGTTGGTCCGGCTCAACGGGTTAAGTTGGTATCTCAAAATTTAGGATAACGACACAGGTGTCCGACACGGAATTAAATATGGGTTATGATTTTTGAAATATTGTACAATTAATTTAGAGCACACAAAAATTAATTTTAAAAGACAGAAAAGTCCAATGCCTAATTTGGCGAGTCAAGACGAAAGTATAATAGCCCGATGAAATTTATGGGCTGATATTGGGCTCCGAAAAATCAGAAAATGATAGGGCGCGCCAAGGGTTTTAATTAAATGAATTAAATACCAGATAAATTATCTCTACTCTAAACCTCGACATCTGCTACCAAAATTTTTCCAAATCTACTCTAACTATCTACAGAATAAATCGAGGGGGTTTACATTCTTTCCAACTTAGAAAAATTTCGTCCCCGAAATTAAAATTAAAGCACGATAATATCTAACAGAATTTTAAAACAATCTAGTAATCAAATGTCGTACGTAATTCGTACCTTGGTCCTCAAATAAGTACGGGAACTGATGTCGAATAGAATCCTCGCGCTCCCAAGTAGACTCGCCTGGTGAATGGTACTTCCATGCCACTCTGACTAGTCGAATAGTCTGCCCTCTCAAAGTCTTCTCGCTTCGATCGAGGATCTCAACTGGCTGCTCTACGTAAGACAGACTGGGCCCGACTGTAATCTCCGAATGATCAAGTACGTGTCTAGGGTTTGCGACATATCTCCTCAGCTACGATACGTGAAATACGTCATGTACTCCCTCTAATGATGGAGGTAATGCAAGACGGTAAGCCACTTTGCCAACTCGTTCCAAGATATCAAAAGGCCCGATGTACCTCGGACTCAGCTTGCCTCTGCCTCCGAATCTGATGGTACCACGAGTAGGCGATATCCTCAAAAATACATGGTCACCCTCCTTAAACTCCAATGGTCTGCGGTACGCATCTGCCCAGTATTTTTGTCTGCCATGTGCTGCATGCAGGTAGCTCTGAATCTGCTTGACCTTCTCCACTGTCTGTGTCACCAACTCTGGACCAAGTATCTGACGCTCTCCCACGTCACTCCAACAAACTGGTGACCTATATTTCCTGCCGTACAGTGCCTCATAAGGTGCCATCTGTATGCTGGCCTGGTAACTGTTATTGTAGGAGAATTCCACCAAGTGTAGGTGGTCCTCCCAAGATCTTCCAAAATCATTCATGCACGCTCTCAACATATCCTCTAATATCTATATCGTGCGCTCTGACTGACCATCAGTCTGTGGATGATATGCAGTGCTGAACTTGAGACGAGTTCCTAGGCTCTCCTGCATACTCCGTAAAAAATATGACGTGAATCTGGAATCATGATCCGATACGATGCTGACAGGCACTCCATGTAATCATACTATCTGCCTCATATACATGTCAGCTAAAATCTCCGTAGATTGCCCAACTCTGAAGGGCAAGAATTTAGCAGACTTGGTGAGTCTGTCTGTGACAACCCAAACTGTATCCTTCCTGCTAGGGCTCCGCGGGAATCTTGTGGCGAAGTCCATAGTAATGCGTTCCCACTTCTACTCGGGAATGGGAAGCGACTGCAATAGTCCTGCAATTCTCTGATATTCAGCCTTGACTTACTATCATACCAAGCATCTCGCCACGAATCTTGCAATCTCTCTCTTCATCCCATGCTACCAGTAATGATGCCCCAAATCTCGGTCATCAACTCTTGGCGTAGCTCGCCACTCGGAACGTATATGCGATCTCCATACCTTAATGTTCCGTCTTCATGAATCCTGAGTCCCTTTTGCATGTCAGCCTCTGTCCTTTCTCGCAGTCGTCTAAATCTTGTATCTGTAGGCAAGGCTGTCTTGATCCCCTCAATAAATGTGGACTGAACCTCGAGACTGGCCATCTGTCCATCCATGCCTGGCAATACAATCTCAATCCTGAGTTCCTGAAAATCCTCTAACAACTGGCGATGAGTCATAAAAATATGCCATAGGCTTCCTGCTTAAGGCATCTGCTACTACATTCGCCTCGCCAGGGTGGTACTGCAACTCGATATTATAATCTGTCATAAATTCTAGCCAGCACCTCTATCTCATGTTGAGCTCCTTCTTCGTGTAGGCATGTACCAATCTCAATAAGCTCTCCATAAAGGTAGTATCGCTATAGCTTTAGTACAATTATCATTGCAGCTAGCTCTAGATTGTGCGTCTGATAGTCCTCCTCATGAACCCTTAGTTGTCCTGATACGTAGACTATTTATTATATCTAAACATAACTCATATTTGCTGAGCTTGGCATACAGCCTTTCTGTCTCAGCATCTCCAATACGATCCTAAGATGTCTCTCGTGCTCCTCCTGGCTCTTGGAATATACCAAGATATCATCGATAACTACCACTACGACTTATCCAAGTACTGGTGGAAAACATTGCTCCTCAAGCTCTTAAATACTGCTGGCGCATTTGGTCAAACCAAACGGTCATGACTAAAAACTCATAGAGCCCATACTTCGTCCGAAAAGCCGGTTTCGGAATGTCCTCTCTCCGTACCTTGATCTGATGATAACCGGATCTGAGATTGATCTTCGAGAATACACATACACCGCTAAGTTGATCAAACAAATCATCGATGCGCGGCAGTGGATACTTGTTCTTTATCGTTACAGCATTTAGCGCCCTGTAATCGATACACAAGCGTACCGTCCCGTCCTTCTTCGGTACAAACAGAATGGGTGCTCTCCATGGAGATACACTAGCCAGTATGGAACCCTTTTCTAAGAGATCATCTACTTGGACCTTCAGCTCAACCAACTCTTTTGGTGCTAGTCTGAAGACGGGAAAATAATTGGCTCCGCTCTTGGAGTCAACTCTATAGCAAATTCTATCTCTCTGTCAGGTGGCAGGCCGAAAAGATTATCTAGAATCATACCCTCAAACTCTGATATAACATGGTGGTACACTGGTTCACCTTTTACAATGTGT
Organism: Iris macrosiphon; assembly: GCA_036927795.1. Taxonomy (NCBI): domain Eukaryota; kingdom Viridiplantae; phylum Streptophyta; class Magnoliopsida; order Asparagales; family Iridaceae; genus Iris; species Iris macrosiphon. The sequence goes on along the minus strand of JAYESA010000003.1, from coordinate 119,848,449 downwards.
GCCTCTAAGGTAGATGGGCACCATGCTCCCAGGCTCCCTGAAGAAACTCAAACTCAGGGTAATCCGGTGGTCATAAATAATGTAATCATGTCGACAATCTAGCGTCGCGTGGTATTGGCTCAACCAATCCATGTCCAGGATAATGTCATAGTCTAGACTTTAACCTCAAGATAAATTCTCCTGTTCTATTTTCAACATCAATCCTCAAAAGAAAATATTTCCTTGTCCAATGTATAATTTCTCTTCTCCTCAAGGTTTTTCCTTAAAATTTTATTCCCCGAATTTCTTGTTTTCGCTATTCCTCTCTCCAAGTCACATAGTGCAATTATAATAATGATGTCACCCAAGCACATACTAAAATTTCTGGTATTAGATCATCATCTTCCAAGTGAGAGCTTGAAATTTATCTCCTCTAGTCCATAATATCATTCCTGGTATTGCTATCATATACAACCACTAGTTTCCATCATCAGGCTATGCATTCTTATAAATCATTCTAGGTCATGATCAACAATCCTTCTAGCTCTCAGTACTCCTAAGATCACTGTTACCTCAAGCACGGGTAGGATACTACTGGGTCCAACTCTCTTGCCAACCTTCCACACTAGTTCTAGAATCCAAGGAACCCATCAATATATCCTGATAAGGTAACAATCTTCTCAGAGAAAGGTATACGAATTCTGTCTTCTGCTGTCTGGTCTTCGATCTTCTTCTGGAGGAAAATCATCCGTCACAAGCATTCGTCTTCCCGAATAATAGGGGACGAGAAACAAGGATAGCGATATCGACGAAGATTGAACGAATGCAAATTGGAAGTCCAAGGGCGATAATCACATACAAAGAGTTTTTAAAATCGATTATGGATTGAGATCCTATTCAACAATCATAACATATATTCCTAATTTGCAGTCTCGCTTGGCACAGTCAGGTGACCAAGATGATTTAAATTGGACCTGCATGGGCCACCACAAAAATATGTCACGCCCCAGTCCCAAAATACGTAGGACCAGGAATATGTGACATGCCAGCTACGCATTCGACCAGACTCTGGTCTGACTCGGATACGTATAAGCTGTAATATAAAAGGGCACTATCTATATATCTCATAAATGTAAACCTCTATGTCTCAATCCACAATGTACAACAGTATACAAGAAAGAGCTATATGTGCTAGAGTCGGCCACCCAATAACACACTAACTCGAATAGACTCGAGAAGAAGTATGAGTCTATAAAAACTAGGCTACAACAGCAGATGAAATAAATAATGTAAAATAACCATAATGCCGGTAGATATAATGTGAGTACCTGGTACCATGCCCGCAAGACCTGCAACTCCAATAGCAACTCCAAATGCTCCGTAATCATCTATGCTGCAAAACTGGCAGGGAACAAGGTCCTCAGAGGGACGTAACAAGGTACATAAATATAATATGCCAAGTAAATAGAAAGTACAAGTGCAACGACGGGGTACTCTATCATAACCAAATAAGTGTGACATAGTTTATAGACAATGTTCGACGCGTGGGCTGTCCAAAATAAAACTGTAGCTCCGAACACAGAGACACACGGGGCGTACCATAGCTCCGAGCACAGAGACACACGGGTGATACACTACTCTAGAATACAGGATCACTACATATACATATATAAGCGCGTGCAGAGTAGCCCAAACCTCTAGTAACTATCTTCCCCTTCCCAAGCGGTCAACGATGGTGCGCTGAACCTGAACCTCTATCTAACAGTCTCGACTCACGGAAGTAACTCAACAGACGCGACCCTAAGGTCGTCCCAGTCTCTGGTTATGATGTCAGTATCAGGATACTAGAATCTGGTACGATCACAATGTATGAGTGTGTCTTAGGGTGTTGATGTACTCAGGTACGTGCATCGAGGTACTACAAAGCATCTAACAATTATTCTAAGATGTTACGACGAACGTCAGCACCCGGTTGTGATCCGAACGCGAGGTATCGAACGTCAACATAAATACGTGTACAAGGTACATCAAGAACAACAAGTATCTGTAATCTGAAATACAGGATGGCAAGGTACACTTGCCTGCGTGCGGCTGTTGATGACGGAGATCTGGTACGGCGTCTACGTCCTCAGGTCCCGCAGTACCTAGAGATGAATTACAAACCAGAATCAATAATCTATTTACGACAGACAGGGAAGCGACATGCATCTACAACTAAACTAAATCCCAAACTCAAATAGTTATATAATAAATTTTACAGTCCTCTATCTCTGATCCATGATCCGAATAATGCCTATCTCAAAATCAATCTCCTGTATAATATCATCAGGCCCAATCCTCAATTATGATATTTGGTTAATCACAACCTTATCCTATCCTCAATTTTCACAGGTGTTTACATGTGCGTTGACGTCACAAACTCAAGCAATAATTAATATTCATCTTTTCTCCTCAGTGTTTAATTGCAAGCACAACAACCATAGTCAAAAGTGCATGTATTAATTCATAATCCCAACACCACACCCTAGCATCTCTACTTAGTGTATATCCCTAATTTTATTTCACAACTTATGAAACTAAAACCCAAACACATCTCAATATCCGAAGCCAACTTTGCAAAATACAAGATACATGAATACTACAATACATCTATTTTAAAATATAATAACTTCCTTAAACCCATTCTTTAAGTTATTTAAATTCCACAGGCACATTAATCCTCATTAAACTTATCCAATAAAAACCTTAATCCCATAGTTTACATATGATCATTATGTTACTCTAACTATATGTAACAACATGCTATAACACAACCCTAGTTAATATATCCATCACATATAACACCCTATTTATTTAGATAATAATTTTTGGAATTAAACACAAGAAAGAGGGGGTAAGAATCGACCTCAACGCGGCGAGGTCTAAGGCTGGCCGGCGCGTGGCCGGAGCGTGGCCGGAGGTGGTGGTAAAAACTGGTAGTGATGGTGGTGGTCGGCCGGTAGTAAACTGGTGGGGGTGGTAGTTGTAAACTGATGGTGGTGGTGGCAGTAAACTGGTGATGGTGGTGGTCGGCCGGTGACGCACGGCGGGGGGTTCCACGCCAGCGGGAAGGTCGGCCGGCACAGCCTCGGGCTAGGCTGCTGCACAGCGGCCGGGGTGAGCAATGCTGCGGGGTGAGCACAGTGGGGGAAGATCCGCAGCGCCGGAGCGGAACAGCTTCAGCGGGGGGGGGGAGAGATCTGCGTCCGGCGACGGGGACGCACGGGAGCGGCGCTCAGCTGCGGTGGGCCGGAGACGCACAGCTGCGGTGGAGGCCAATGGTCGGAGTAGGGCCGGAGTGACCGGCGGGTCTGGCCGGAGATGGTTCGTCGGCCGAAGATCCCCAAGAGGAGGAAGAAGCTAAGGAAGAAGAAGAAGAAAAAACAATGGAGAGTGGAGGAAGAAGTTTGCATAGGAGCTTTAAATGAAAGAGTGAGGAGAGAGAGAGAGAAGTTTTCCCTTGGGATTAGGGCCGGTTGGAATGTGTGTTGAGGGTGGGGTGAGGAGTTACTTTATAGGGGTTGGTGAAAGGGGATGGATGGTTGTGATCAACCTATTCAAAATGGATGGTTGTGATTGATCATGAAGAGGAGAGGGTTTTCTTCATGAGGGGTGAATGCATGGGTGTGAATGGGACCCCATTTTGGGACCTCTCATTTGTTCATGGCCAATAGGGTGGTGCCACACAATTCAATAATTGCAACTTAGCCCCATAAATTTAGAAAATTGCATGGACACATAAAATGACACAAAAATTGCGGAGAAAAATATGTTTAGCAATTTTCATGGTGAGAGGGTGTTGTGCGTTAGGCACGAATTTAATTAGAAAGACATTGGGATTAATTTAGGATTAAAATTAGGATTTACAAAGTTGGTATCCTCGATTTAAATAGAAATAAAGTGTCCCACGAATTTAATTTAATTGGGGCACTTGGGGTCAAAATCCGGAAATGATGCAAAGGCCAAAAATGGTGGAGGCTTGGAGTCAGTCTTGGACCCTTTAGTTGGTATGGCTCAACGGGTTAAGTTGGTATCTCAAAATATAGGGTAACGACACAGGTGTCCGACACGGAATTAAATATGGGTTACGATTTTTGGAATATTGCGCAATTAATTTAGAGCACACAAAAATTAATTTTAAAAGACGAAAAAGTCCAATAACAAATTTGGCGAGTCAAGATGAAAGTATAATAGCCCGATAAAATTTATGGGCTGATATTGGGCTCCGAAAAATTAGAAAATGATAGGACGTGCCAAGGGTTTTAATTAAATAAATTAAATACCAGATAAATTATCTCTATTTTAAACCTCGACATCTGCTACCAAAATTTTTCCAAATCCACTCTAACTATCTACAGAATAAATCGAGGGGGTTTACACAAACTGAACTAAACCAACTAGGACCCGAATCCTAAACCTACTCACAACCCACCAACTCGCTAACCCGACCCACAAACCCTTTAGCTACTTTAACAGTAGCAAACCCATTCGTTTTCTCTCCCGAAACCTCCCCGACCCCCTCCCTTCCGCTCCCTGTAACCGCCCTACCTCCACCCTATATAGTCTCTAGCCTAGCCGAACCTCACCACCATCAACCCCTCTTCCACCCCGACCAACCACAGCCGCCGCCGTCAACCGCCGGACCGCCGCGCGCCACCGCCGCGAAGATAGGCCGCCCAATTCGAGCAGCAATAGTAACGTGAGGTATGCTACTTTCCACCCTTGTATCTCCCTACAAATTAATCCAAATATCGATCTGTCAAATCCTATACGAAGACCCCATGACCCTCTTGATCCTTGTATAATTAGTACGATATATCGTATCCTGTGTCGGTCGTAATTTGTGACGCAAAACAGGAAAAAATGACCCAATTTGGTAGTTCAGAAACTGTCCCAAACACCCATGTTTATGGCTATTTTTCTTCCAACCTAGTTAATATTTTTAAATTCCACTTAAACAGTAATTTAGACAACATAATCGAAATTTAATCTATTTAATTAGTTATTTTAATTTGTTGTATGCTATAATTTATTCGCGGTTGAAGTTGACCAAAAACTTGGTTTTCTAAACCCAAAATTTTTCGAAACGGGGTACGTCCCACTAAACGAGACAAATTTATCGTGTGAAAATTGCACCAAAAGGTGCGTATCATCAACACGAATGTGTGAGATTTCACGAAAGTTGATTTGGATATACGTGCACACCGAAATCAACGCGTATCCGTCAAAAAATCCCGTATCAGCATGTTCTGACACTCGTCATAATTTCGTGCGTGCTTGTCATTTCGTAAAAAAACTTTTGCCATCGGATTCATAGCTTTACGTTGTTCCTATGACCCAAGTTCGGTTCAATTCTGAGAACGTTGACGAAACCCTATTTCGTGGGCCCCACGGTTCCACTTGACGGACGATTTCCTGACCGGCTCATCGAAATCTAGTTCTAAATTTTTTTTTGGATTCGTATCATCGTTCTGGACTCGTAGATACTAAGTTTGATAAATTTGGAGAACTTTGTCTCTGATACATTTTTCGGTGCAAAGTTAGCCACATGTGGATCCCGCTTTGACCAGAAACAGTCAATTTTGTCTCTGTGTCTAAATTGGACTTATGAGTAGTCAATCCTAGCTATTTTAAGTATTCTGAGGGCAATAATAATGTTTGTTTCAGCATCCGGAGGCGTACCTAAAGATTCTACTTTTATTAGATTAACTAACGAAGCTCAGAACAAAGGCAAGTGTACCTTGCCAACTTGCAGTAGTTCTTATGACTTTATTGTTTGAGTTCTTTCTATATATATATATATATATATATATATATATATATATATATATATATATATATATATATATATATATATATACTTTTTTGTTGTACCTGTTCAACCTAGGACCGTAAGACGTTGGTTAGTGTCCAAACAAGATTCGGGTGTCGACGCCGTACGCAGAGTCGTGTAACGTCACTTAGAGAGTTGATACCACGATCCTATATATTTTTACGTACTTGCTTTACCAAGCACATCATACCATAGGACACTTTATACTATTCATGTGACAGAATCTTTTCTGAGTTATTTATGGTAATTTTGTATAGGTTTACATGATTCGTACCATAAAACTTGCATACATAGATATCATTATGACTCGTTGTACTAGCTAGAGGTCATGATCTTGCGTGTTATAGACATAAGACGTGAGGTTACATTGGGTGGGGAGAGATACACAAGCTACATGTTGATTATATATATATATATATATATATATATATATATATATATATATACTTATGTTACTGGAGAGTGCCTTAATATCTGTACCAGAGCTTTGTCACATGTACTGTCCCTTCATGATATTACTTGCTGCTACGGCCTCCCCGACACAGAGCTTGTAGTGGTCTCAGCCTGAGTACTAGTGATTTTCTCATTTGTATTTCACATAGCTGGTTACATAGCTTGCCCTGAGGATCTATTTTTATATATTATATTTTATTTGGCTTGAGTTATTCTTGTACCTTAATATGTCCCCTGAGGACCTGGATCCGGATTATGTCCCCAGGTACAGCAGAGGAGGAATACCCCGAGATATACGGGACATAAGCTGACGCTGGAGCAGTACTGGCACCAGAGGATTTGGTTGTGCCAGAGGATATCTTCTGAGTATTCTGTTACATAATTAGTTATTCCTGCTTCCAGTTATTTCATATCTTGACTCTTCATTTATGTATTAACTTATTTTATCAGGTTATTCCCTGAGACACTATTTATTTAGACTTGTTGATAGACTATATTTCTTTTTATCTATTATCTTGATTAGTCTATCATATTTAGTTATGCTTCTTTCTGTGGATGAGTTTAGAATTATTCTGTGATAGATGGTGTAGACTGCATTGATATTTATTACAGCTTAAGTATACTCTAACGGGTCCATTAAATTGGGTTTGCCCATTGGAGTTGTGCTGCTGGCCATTACCACGTGGCTAGTCCTTCGGTATTTTGGGACTGGGGCGTAACAGTCGTTCCTCCTAATGTTCCACCACGTCCAATCACTCCTCAGGTATTCCTTATCCTAGAGCACATTTTCTGAATTATGATCGATTTTTTCTGGGACATAGAAATTTTCTTGCAGCTGAAATTGCAGGTACATAACCGACCTCCTTTAAAGAGGCGGTTAAAGATGCAGGGTGGCGTGAAGCTATACAGAAGGAGATACGGGCTTTGGAGGATAATAATACATGGACAATGGAGACACTTTCTACTAGGAAACGTGCTCTAGGGAGCCAGTGAGTGTATAAGATAAATTATAATTCTGATGAGAGTGTTGAGCGGCTTAAAGCCTGTTTGGTAGTTTTCGGCAATCATCAGGTTGAAGGGATTTATTACACTGATACTTTTGCTCTGGTTATGAAAATGGTTACAGTTCGTGCTTTTCTAGCTGTAACTGCTGCAAATAATTGGGAACTACATCAGATGGATGTTCACAATGCTTTCCTGTAAGGAGATCTTACCAAAGAAGTGTATATAAAACTACCACCTGGTTTCTGAACCACACGCCCTAATCAGGTATATCGGCTTAAAAAATATCTATATGGGCTTAAACAGGCGTCTCGTCGTTGGTTTGCGAAGTTGGCGACTTCTTTGCGAGAATACGAATTTTCCTATCGTACTCTGACTACTCGTTTTCTACTCTTCATAAGGGTGATGTTCAGATGAATGTTCTTATGTATGTCGACGATTTGATTCTCTCTGGCAATAATTTTGCTTCTCTTACTGCCTTTAAAAATTATTTGAGTACATGATTTCATATAAAGGACCTTAGGGTATTGAAGTTTATTCTTGGAGTTGAGATAGACCGAAGTGCGGAGGAATTTTTTTGTGCCAATGGAAATATATACTTGACATTATCTTCAAGACATGATTATTGGAGGAAAAACCCGCAAGCTTTCCTATGGATCAACATCCTCAATTGGCACGCTCTACAAGTCAACTATTGTCGGATGGGGAAGCATATCGGCGACTCGTGGGGCGGCTGATCAATCTTTCGTTTACTCGATCGAATTTGGCTTACGTTGTTCACATCTTGTCACAGTTTATGCATGAGCCCCGGCATGATTATTGGGATACGACTTAGAGGGTTGTTAGATATCTGAAGGGTTGTCCTGGTCAAGGCATTCTCCTTCGCTCTGACTATGATTTGCGGCTCCAGGGGTAGTATGATTCCGATTGGACGAGTTGTCCCATCACGAGACACTCTTTTCTGGTTGGTTAGTTTTTTTGGTGATTCGCCTATCTCTTGGAAGACGAAGAAACAAGTGACGGTGTCCCGTTCTACGGCCGTAGCAGAATACCGTATGATGGCGACGGTCATGTGTGAGCTTAAGTGGCTCAAAGAGTTGCTTGGCAGTTTGGGGGTGCAACATTCGTGTGGTATGGATTTATTTTGTGATAGCCAATCTGCTTTACATCTTGGACATAATCCAGTTTTCCATGAGCGCACAAAACGTATTGAGGTAAATAGTCACTTTTTGAGGGATGATGTTCTTAATGGAGTTATTCGCCCATCTCATGTGCCGACGGATAGGCTATTGGCGGATGTTTATATCAAAGCTTTCGGCAAGCGACAATTTGAGTTTCTTTTGCGCAAGTTGGGCATTTGTGACTTGCATGCTCCAACTTAAGAGGGGTATTGGGATTAAATTGTATGATTAAATTGCATAGATAGTGATTGGCCCATGTGGCTTAGGCCCAAGTTGATCTATAGATGTATATATATGTAATATCATGATGAATGAAAGACCTAGATTATTCTCTCCTATTACTTCTTCACACATGTGCACCCAAGTGCACTAGTACACTCCATTCTTGTTGGTCCACATGTGCATTGGCTTATATAGGAATATGAACCTATGGCTTATATATATATATATACACTAGTCGTTGTAGCCTAGTGGTTACAACGTGGGTCTTCAGATCGGAAGGACGCGGGATCGAATCCTATCCCCCACATGTGGCAGCCTTCGGGCGCGGGTATATATATATATATATATACCCTAGGCTCGATTCCTTGATCAAAAGCCTCTAAGCCGGGACGGAAATGCTACTCCCTATCGTTGAATACTGGGACAACCGATTCACTTGAGGTTGATTTGAAGTGGGTGGTTAAAATTCAAATTGTTGTTTATGAACTTAATTTAGTAGTAGATAATCGGAGACTTGTGCATTTATTACCCTTTGATATCAAGTTATATCCTTCCATAACCTCCTCCTCCTTCTTCTTCTTCTTCTTTTGTCTTATGTTTAGTTTATTTATAATTTTTTTATTTATATTGGTTACTTGATTTTATTATTCAAATTTTCATTTAAAAACTAGTATAAAATATTGTGATTGTCTTAACTCTATAGTGAAGAATATGTCAAACAGAAAATACGAACCTGGTTATGAAAAATTGAAAAAAAAGAAAAGAAGAGATGAAAAAAAATTGAATCTCAATGTGGTGCTTTTAATAAATTTGTTACTAGTAATAAAAAAAGAATATTCTAATAAGTTTAATCGGTGAAAATAAGTTCAATTGGAGAAAAATAGTAGAACAATAGTCCATAGAGAAAGAAGTTTCAAATAATATTATTAGGACAATATAATATTGTTAATACCATTAAAGAAGAAGAAGAAAATGTTAAAAAATTTGGTAGTCCTAAATTTAATTAAGAAGATGAGAACATTTTACATGAAGATAGTTTATTTGAAGAGAATGTTGAACATAATTTTACATAAAATGAAGTTCCTAAGAATATTTATGATCCGGGACAATAAAATATTATTGATACAAAGTTTAGTGATTTAATGAAAGAAAGGAATCCAATTAAATATAATAATTTACAATTTCCAAAAAGATAAATAATAGACATTTTTATTCGTTATTTTATGAAAATTTTCAATGAAGAAAACATGATAGAAGATGGCTAGAATATTCAAAAAAAGAAGCTAAAGTCTATTGCTTTAGGTGTCAATTATTTGATTTAAAAATGTAAGAACTACCGATGAAAAATTCTTGGTCCTAAACTTAAAAGTCGTGATACAAATCATGAACATATCACTTATATGGACAATATGATTGAACTAGAAACAAAATTACGAAAAAATGGCAATTGATGAAAACATACAAGAACAAATTAATAAATAAAAAGAACATTGGAAAAATGTTTTACTAAGAATTATTACTATAGTAAAACATCTTTCTAAAAATAACCTTGCTTTTCGTGGGACTAAAAACAAGATATATGAAACAAATAATGGCAATTTTTATGTTTAAAATGGTAATGAAATTTAATCCAATTGTGCAAGAACATGTTAGACGCATTAAATATGGTGAACTTCGTACTAATTACTTGAGTAATACTATACAAAATTAAGCGTATATATATATATATATATATATATATATATATATATATATATATATATATATATATATATATATTATATATAATAAAAAAGTTTAAAAAATTGGTTATTCTTGATTGTACTTCAATGCAAGTCAGGAAGAACAAACGACGCTTATTATTTTAAGATGTGTTGATACTTTAACTAGTCCAATAAAAATTAAATAGTACTTTGTAGAACTTTTAAAAGTTGATACATCCAAAAATATCTTTTTTGATGAACTTAATATTGTATTGAAAGAAAAAAAAGAAGAAGCTTGATGTCAATGATTTAAGGGGACAAGGTTATGATAATTGATCGAATATGAAAAGTAAACATCAGGGAGTGCAAAAAAGATTATTGGATATATATCCTATAGCATTTTATACACCATGTGGTGTTAATATGAATTTATATGTGATATGACTAATTCATGTCCTAGAGATATTTCTTTTCTTGTTGGAGTATTACAATGTATTTATTCTTTATTTGCTTGTTCCACTAAATGAAGGAATTTTTTAAAAGATAATGCATGTAAAGTTTTTGGTAAATCTTTATCTCAATCTCAACGGAAAGTAGAATTGAATGTGTTAAAGCAATAAATTTTCGAGCTCCAAAGATAAGAGATGCTTTGATTCAATTATCAATAAAATGTTAAGCATATGTTTAGCGACTCGTGAGGATTAAGTAATTTTATTTTTATTTAGGAATGGATATTTGGTATGACATATTATTTCTTGTTAGTTTCGTTAGTAAAAGTTTGCAATCTAAATACTTGCATATAGATGTTGCTATAGATCACTTAAAATGTCTTATTGCTTATTTAAAAAATTATAGGAAAAATGGATTTGTATATACTTTGGACTATTCTAAACAAATGGCTATTGAATTGGTCATAGAACCTAAATTGGTGAAAAGCTTATAATTCATGGAAAAAGATAATTTGATGAAAATATTAGTGGTGAGATAACATATTTAGTTGAAGATTCTTATGGTATTAAATTTTTTTTATACATAATAGATTAATCTTTCTTTTATTGAAAATAAATTTGGACAACTATTAGTATATGGAAATATTTTTGGTTTTTATTTGAATCACAAAATTTAAAACTTTGGATGACGATGAATAAAAAATATTGTATTCATCTTGGATTTTTTTTTTAATTTTGTTGAGTATATTAATATTGATGGTCTTGATTTAATTTTAGAATTGAATGGGTTGAAAGAAATGTTAACAAAAGGATAGTGCTCCAATAGAAATGTTAAACTATATTATATATTTTTTACAAATGCAAGTATTACTTATAAAATATTATAGACAATACATGTGAATGTTGTTGCCGCCAAAATTAAGATTGCTTAGAACATATTTGAGATCAACTATGTTAAACGATAGATTAAATGGAATAGCCATATTATCTATTAAGAGTGAAATGTTAGAATATCTTAACTATAAAACTTTAATAAATAATTTTGTAGCTCAAAGCTAGAAGTTTTAGTTAAAGAATTGCATAAGCTAGGCCTATAAAAGTTTCGTCTAAGGCCTCAAAATTTCTAGACGCAATCCTGCATACATGTAGCTATCTTGGTTAATTTTGCATCAAAATAAAGACTTGACGTTTCAGGTCAATTGTCGGTTATAAACCTTATATTAAGTCTTATATATATTGTTTTTATGCTCTATAAATGATCACATTATTACAAGAAAAGGCTTGGATGATGATGAAGTTTATATCCTCGAACTTTTTGATAAAAGATTACAAGGGTCTGTGATATGAATATAGCCCATATAATGGATCATCATTAGTCGAATGTAGTCGAATAAAAAGTCTTAATTGAGTATAATGGGCTAGGTGAGAAGGGCTCAACCCACTATCCTAGTAGGAAATTCTTTTAGAAATAGTTTTTTTTATGTGGTCCGGCATTCACATGAAACTTTTTGTGCATGCTGCATTGCACGTCTTGTGGGTCCACTATCCCTCCAACTCCCACCATTAATAAATGGAAGGAATAGTACATCACCGTGGCTCGATCCACTGATCTTCCACCACCCAGTCGGGATCTTATACCCCTCATCGGTAACCACAAGGGTCACTCGAGTTTGATCTTTTGGAAATAGTTAAATTGATAAACATCTGATTCTAAATTATTCTCTCACAAACTTGATCGTTCAAGATTTTGGAAGTACTTAGCCACACGTGACATCTTCTATATAATATAAAAAAAATTGTATATCTCTGGCAATTTAGGTATTTTGTTTATTTTTTACTCAGTAATATATCCTTTTAATATTTTCCAATAGAATGAATTGGCATAAATAAAATTTAGTTAATATTTTTATTGAATATATTTTTAATCTCTCACTCAGTTATCAGTTGTCAAGTGAGATTGTTTTAAATTATTATTATTTTTAGAGAAAGGATGGAATCAAGCATATCCCACTCAATGTTCTAAACAATGACTTAGGCGTTAATCGGCCATGACCCGCCCAAAATTACGTCAGAATCGGCCAACTAGACGGTGGTCAAAAAATTTGGTCACCTAGGTGGTCTGGAAGAGGTTTGGACACGTAGGCGACCTCCTAGGTGGTGGTTTAATTCTTTTTTGGGGTTTGGATTTGATACCCGATCCAAAATAAACCCAAAAAATAGGAGGGAGCAGCGGTTCACGATTAACCTAAAATAAATCGAGGAAGAAAGAGGCAACTGGTGGAAAAAATTATCTTTGTAGCAGATGATGAGCAGCGGTGACTAGGCGAACCACCAACGACCGACAAGGCAACCATCGGCATGCAGCAACAACGTCGACAATTGAGTACATGTTTATTTTTTCTTTTGTTGTTTCGCTCTTTTTACTGTAGTTTTCTTTTTTTTTCCTTTTTCTTTTGTTATTTTTTTGCAGACTTGAGATATGATAGCTTTTTTCATACCCGTCCAGATCTGTAGAAGTTTTTTTTTTATTTCATTCAGAATGGAGACACCAAAAAATATAATAAAAAACAATGGCAGTAAAATTCAAATAATATTTTTTTGGTTTTTGTCGTGCCCAAAACCAGAATACTGGAGAGTGGAGACGAAACTCGGCCAACTAAGTATACAAGAGTACTCCGGTACCCCGAGATACGATCACATCTGTAAATAGATATGGAGGTTAATACAACAAGCCAACAGTCAACCTAGGTCAAGCAATCCTAGTTTCTCAACCACAAGCAGATAGAACAATATACAAGATATATGATTATTAGAAGCAATATATTAAAGCGTCCCAAACCATGTATACATAGATGATCATGAAGCTAATAATATAAAATAAAGAACTAGCAAGAGTATAAGTCATACATGATCAACTCTAGCTATAGTCTAGAATACGCTAATCATGTCATGCTCGTAGGGTATAAGTCAAGTCCAAAACATGAACTAACACATGTTCGGTGGCTAAACGCGTCAAAAGAATATACAAGTATAAGATCTAGTGGGGAATGGAAGCGGAATCTACTCAGGTAGTCTAGTGCTCCGGGTGGTCACCATCCAGCGGAAGGTAAGGAAGATTCTATGGTTCTGTTCCGAGATCTAGACATGCAAAACTAGTGGGGTCAGACCCTAATATCAATTACCACAAAGGAGGCAAAAAACTATGAACTAAAAACCATCATGCAACCCAAAACTACAGTATACTTGACAACAAGTAACCACCGTAATATATAAAGTGCACTGAGATACATGAAAGAAAACTAGTAACATGTAAAATAAAATTGAGCTCGTGAACATATATAAGAATCATGTTAGAATATACCAGATCATGTCAACTGAACAGGAACATGTAATTACGGAATCATGAAGCATGGCATAAATACTAGTCATATAAAGGTGCAATAACTGTTGAAAAAGGATAAGGCGACAAGCAACAAAAAAACTTGGGAAGTTCTCGAAATCGAAATTATAACCCTTAAACCAAACAAGAACCGGAGTTATTGATCATTTTCTGAGTCGAACCTAGTCTCTGGCCACTTAACGATACACATGACAATACGAGTAAAGAAAAGATACTACGCAAGCATAAAGTAAATAGCACACAACCAAGTAAGCACAACCAAACATTTTCTACGACATGTAATCATTAGCTAACTAGGGTTATAACAAGACCTAATTACTAAAAAATACAATCTTGAGAACCTCTCTATTGGTCACATACCCTGTAGACTATCCAAGTTAAATCCAGCAAAAACTAGGCTAATATATATAACGGAATGCTCAACCTAATGACCTGCATCCTAGACGGTGGCATCACACAACGGAGATCCTAAGTATGCATCACACAACGGTGAGCCATGTCTGCTCCACACGACGATGAGCTAATAATCATGTACATATACGAGGTTGCCCCATTCAAAAGTATGCTAAAAATCGGTCCCTCACGACGGAGAGCTCCCAATCCATCCAAGAAAGGTGGCTAGATAACTAGACCTCATGCAACCTAGAGATTCTTCCCTCCTGATGCTGTAATGATTCACGCTAGTTGTTAATCATTAACATTTTATGTAGGATTGTGGGTGTGGTATTCCGCAGAATCCATTCCATCCTAGACATGATACTTTCCTCGGGGATATGCAAGACTGGACAGTAATTTGACACAAGACAAGAATATAACTACACGGTTATTGGCATGACTAGTGTGCGCTATAACAAGCCACAAAAGGTATAATATAAGACAAGAATCATGAGTGTGCTACTACGAGCCACTATCTACCATGTACTGGACAATGATCACGAGTGCACTACTACGAGTCACTATCAAGCATGTACTCATGTCAAGTATATATACGGTATAAGTTATCCCCTGACTATACAAGGGTGTTTGGTCATGTAATCATGTCAAGTCAATAGGCACATAGGTGTAATGCAAGAAGAACGAAGAAAATACGACAAAAATAAAGCATATGAAAAAGAGTACAAAATTGGTATACCTGCGGTATACTGTAGTATAACGGTGACATGATGTCCAAGTCACACCAAGAAATTCAAGAAAATTAAGTCAGACAAATCGGTATACCATCAGTACACACCAGTACACTGTCGTTATGCCAACTAAAAATACATCATCTTTCGAATTCCAATAAATCGATATACCGTCGGTACAGACCAGTACACCATTGGTATGCTGATTTAGAACACACATGGTTTCTAGATTTCAAGTCGGTCCAAAATTGATATACCATCGGTATACTCCGGTATACCGTCGGTGTATCATTTTTCGTAGGCAATTCTAGGAAAAAGTCCAAGAAAGATGGGTTTCTAGACCGAAATTATGTTCTGAAACTCGACAGAAAATGGTCTAACAAAATGTCAAGACTAGGGTAGGTCTCATATAGCATACAGACTAAGTTTTATGGCAATCACTCCGGTATCGTTTTTGATATCGAGTTTCCTATCAGGTAAATATCAAGGTTTCTACAGAAAAATTAAAACATAGCACAAACCAATTTCAGAAATATGCACATAGTTGGAAATCATGAGAGAAACATATTTAACAAAACACGTTTCAAGAAATTCTAAGCATTTAAAATTAAAGAAAATGGAAACGATAATAGAATAATATTTGTTCAAGGCTTTGGCAAGATGTACTTGCCTAAAGTCGAGCTCCTAGCCTAAATCTTCTACTCCTCTACCAAGAGAGGTTTCAGAAACCACACTATTAGACCTCAAGACCAAGCTCCAAAGAAAAGTGGAGAGGAAATAAAAAGAGAGAAGAAAAAAAAGAAAAGTGAGAATAGAGAGAAAATCAAGTGGTATATATAGAGGTCAGAAATTAATTATAGCCGTTGGATCTGCCACGTCAGCGATCCATGTCTCGATTTAAATCAATCTCGTCCACTCAAAGAAAACCAAATTTCCATTGTATAATATGATGCTTCAGAACCAAGAAATGAATGGATAATATGATGCATCGACATTATTCATAAAACTATCTAAATACTATTCACAAAAATATTAATACCAAAACACTATTCATGAAAATATTCAAAAGTAAACGGAAGATATCTCGAATGGTATACTGGCGGCATGGACCAATATACCGACGGTATACCGTTTAGGAAAAAAGTCTCTAATTTGACAAAATTCTATGCTCCACGAAATCCAAGAAAATACAATATACAGTACAAAATATGTATCCGTATAAAAATACAGATACTGCGAGACGAGTCTCACAGTTTTATTTTCATACAACAAGATTTTATTTTCATATTTTTTGTTTATGGGGTTCGACCACCCAGATCTAGGTGGCGCCTAAGCAGGTAGGCACTAGATGGCGGACGCCCATCCGACTAGCGCCTAGTACTTTTAGTAATAATTAGTAAATATTTCAAGAAGTTCACTTATAAAACATTACAAGAAAAAGTTCAAGATGGTTGTAAACTTGTAGTTAACTTCAATAATATTTGTAAGAAAATACCAGTAGTAGAAGTCCCTCGAACACCATAATAATGTATATAAGCATAATGTTATCTAATTGAGAAACAATAAATCAGAGTCTCGTGAACTCTAAACAGTAGTACCACTTGTGGAGAGGTAGATATGAAACAATACATTTTAATTTTAAAAATATTTTAGGAGGAAAATAAAAAATATAAGACATGAAAAGAAGCTAATATCATGTATAATTATTGGGAAATAAATGGAAGAAGGAAAAAAGACTTCAAACCTACCCATTGGGATCCACCTAGATGGAATCCCACAATATTCCCATACCCATGATCAAAACAGTTGTTCTCTAGCCCATCCAGCAGCGCCCCATTTCCAAAAACTATCCCAAACAAAAAAAGAAAAAAACTGAAGAAAATAAAAATATTAAAATAAATAAAAAATAGAAATTTTGTACAAACTCCTATATTTTTTGACATTGTCTACAAAATCCTTCCACTAACTTTTATTTTTCTCGACCCCTAAATACCAATACAACTATATATATAATCCACATATTTATAAATACAATATGTATAACCATTTTATTTTTGGACCATAATGTTTTTCTATGCTCCAATGCTCCACAAAAAAATAAAATTTTAAAGTGTTATCCTTAGACACGTGTTGAAATCGGGTGGCTTCACTTTTCCATAATCTTATTTTTCTACTTTACCGCTTACAGAAGTAATGATGATTATTTAAAATAGACCATGTGTATTAATTACACTTATCTCTTAAGAAAGCTTCAACGAGAAAAATTTCAACAATGACTGACATGTGGGCCCCTTGCGTCTACTAATTAATTATTATTTTCTCGACTTGTGTGTTATTTCTTTTTTTAAGCAAATCGTGCTTCCATACTCCATTTTTGATGCAATTCGCATCCATAGTCTTGAAATTTCTTCCACTTTATTTTGATATCAGACTTTTGCTTTGGTCAAATTTTTGTCTCTATATTTTTTTGTGCACAACCCATTTCGGTGTCATTTGCACCACCTAGCTGCGAAAAAGACTTCCCCCGTATATATGGACTCATCTCGGACTGATGAGTTTGGTGATCTCTAATGCACTAATATCGCAAGTTAAATACCAATATCATAAAGTTACTTATGTTTATCACAAGTTATATAAACATATCACAAACTAAGTACCAATATCACAAGTCACTTGCGTTGATAATACGTTGGTACCAAATATCACAAGTTAAATAAAGATCATAAGTCACTTACATCGATCACAAGTTAGGTACAAATATCACAAGTTAAGTAACACACGAAATTTTACTCTCCTCTGTCTCACTCAAGTGAATTGGTTTTGAGAGCATTCCGCCACTTTTTGGCGACTTTCACTTTCAACCCGATTGATTCACCGCCTACGTGCCCTTTACGCCCAGTCATTCCGATGAACACTTCCCCCCCCCCCCGTCTTACCGCGGCTGTTGGCACAGAGTTAGCCGGGGCTTCTTCCTCGAGTCCTAAAGAACACAAGTCGCTTATGTCGATCACAAGTTAGGTGATAATATCACAAGTTAGATATAGATATCACAAGTTATGGCGATCACAAATTAGGTAACAATATTACAAGTGGGGTACAAATATCACAAATTAAGTACCAAGATCACAAGTCACTTACACGAATCACAAGTTAGGTACCAATGTCATGATATTATGATTTGTGATCATAAGTGATTTGTGATCTTGGTACTTAACTTGTGAAACATGTATCTAACTTGTGATATTGGTGCATTGGAGATCACGGGAGGACTTATCGGTCTGAGACTAGTCTGTATATACAGAGCACATATTAGTTAGAGCTCATTGACACAAATGGCACAAGAAACAAGGTTGGACGTAAAATGAGGCAAAAGAATGAAGACCAAAATTTGACTGAAGTGAAGGTAAAAAATAAACCATATCAAAATAAGTAGAAGATATTTCAAGACAATGTCACGCCCCAGTCCCAAAATACCGAGGGACTAGCCACGTGGCAATGGCTAGCAGCACAACTCCAATGGGCAAATCCAATTTAATGGACCTATTAGAGTGCACTTAAGCTGTAATAAATTAAATGCAGTCTACACCATCTATCACAGAATAATTCTACTCTCATCCACAGAAAGAAACATAACTAAATATGATAGACTAATCAAGATAATAGATAAAGGAAATAGTCCATCATTAAGTCAACATTTGTAGTGTCTCGGGGAACAACCCGATAAAATAAGTCAATACATAAGTCCATGAGTCAATATATGAAATAACTTGAACATAAATAACTGAGTATGTAACAGAATACTCAGGAGAAATTCTCTGGCACAACCTCGTCTTCTGGTGCCAGTACTGCTCCAGCGTCAGCTCTTGTCCCGTATATCTCGGGGTATTCCTCCTCTGCTGTACCTAGGGACATAATTCGGATCCAAGTCCTCAGGGGACATAGCAAGGTACAAGAATAACTCAAGCCAAATAAAATACAGTATATAAATATAGATCCTCAGGACAAGCTATGTGTCACGACCCGTACCCGATGTAAGGATACTAGTCGAAAACAACGCCCAGCCTACGCCACAGAATCGGCGGTAGAACGCTGTCTAGATAGTCTATCTAATGTAATGAACCACCAATAAAGATAGAATACTCAATCACAGAACTAAGCTAGAATGAGCATGAATCAGATAAGAATAGAATAGTCATCATACAACTCATGAGTTTAAAATAATACACCGATGAGTCTGAAGAGTAACAAAATAAGCTAGAGACAAATCCAGTACAAAAGAATACTATCATACTACAAAGCTACACCCTAGGGTTAACTGTCTCAGTTGGGATAAGTCCCTCTTGAGCCAGGGTCTCCGAATCTAAACCCACAATATCCTGGGGTCCATAATGGGTAGGGTACTCCTCAGTGTCATCTGGAAAAATATATCCAGTCAGGAAAGGAGCAGAGTACATCTCTAACAGCAGTTCTAATCCATGATAAAAACTATGTAACAGTAAATAGCTATGGATAAACAAGATGCACAATATATACAAGAGATATATAGACAATAAGGAAATACTGAGAAGAAATACAATAATGAACAATATGCCAACGAAACAATAATACTAATGACTAAGTGTGTGAGTACTAGCTTAACATGTGATCGGCTTGGGCAAGATACAATGCGGCCTGGCTAATCATACGTGCGGTGCATGATCAACACTATTCGCTTACCAATACTTTATTCAATAGGGATTTGATCACATATCTATACTAATACTCCCCACCCCCAACTGGTATAATAGATCCAACCACGGTATGCTATGGCACTAGATTCCCCAAGAAGAGAGCGACTCCTCCCAAAAATCGGTGTCTGTACATGTACAAGATAACCAATAAAACAATATTTGCACCATATACACCATATACCAAGGAATAATATCTCATGACGAGATCCGGATATACCAATCCGTGTAACCATAGTGTCAAGAGAAATATGTATATCTACACTAGATACAACGAACATAGAGGATATCATAAATGAGAAACTATCAGAGAATGTACTCGCCTGAAGTCCAATAAAAAGTCTCACAGATGTCTGACTCGGTGCCTCGAAGACCTAGATATGGAATACCACATTAATACAAGGTCCCGAAAAGAGAACAAGTCAAACTAGTCAACTTCTAGGTCAATAAATCAATTCTAAGTTAAAAGTCAACTATGGTCAACTCTAAAGTCAACTAAAGTCAAACATGGTCAAACCAAGGTCAACCTCCCAAGACAACTATATAAATAATATAGAATAAAATACACAATTAGGAATCAAGGTCTTGATCCCAATTGGTACCCACACAAAGTATACTAATAATACAATATAATACACTCTAATATAATGTATATACAAACCAATATTTATACAAATAAAATAATATATCACTACTAGTATTATACTACACAAAAGCACATATATATACATATATATATATATACAATTATAATATATAAAATATAATTTAAATCTGCCAATTTATCACTGAAACAGTGAACTGAAATACAAATATATAAAATAGACTTATAGTGACAGTCTGACTGTCACAGAAGAACTGTCACAGAAAAACCGAATAATAAACCACTGCTGCCTCGGATTGCTGACAGTTAAACTGTCGCAGAAAACTGTCACGAAAAATTGCTGTATTTTCCCGCCGCTGTATTTAATGACAGAACTGTCATTAAATGCCCAAAGCTACAGCGGCTGCTGTATCCGACCGAATAATGACAGTTTTCAATTGTCATTAAACCCACTGTTACCAAAAGTAAAGTATATATATATATATATAAATATATATATATATATATATATATATATAAACATAAATATATAAAACAATATCTATATATATAAAATAATTAATATAAATATATACACTTATATTTATATACACATAAACTTACACATTTAAATATTAATAATTACTAAACACAATGCACATATTAATGTGCATATTTTACATGGCTAGAAGCACACATAAAAATACATTCATTAATATACAAATAATTATATAATAATTATAAATAATATAATTACACATAAATATATTTTATAAAACCTTTATGTATAATTTATGTTATTAACATAAGTACATATATATTTGCATGCAAGAAAGCTACATACATATATTTATACACCACTTTAGAACACATAGAAATATCTATAGATCTATACTACAATAAATACCATAATAAATACACTAAAATAATATATAATATCTATATATATTTACTAATTATAAATGAAGAATTTAAAGCATAAATAATTAGATCTACACATAAACACACCAAATTGGAGAGTATCACACCGTATCCCACTAGATCTAGGATACGCATGTGACACGAGTCCAACACATAACCAATTGTACCCCGAAGGACACAAACAAGTCACAAATAATATTTATGAATAAATCAAAGTGTTAAAAGTAGATCTATGTGTCCGTATCAAAATACGACATGTACAAAGCCCCGTATCGGAGGAAGCCCCCAAAATGACACGTATCACCAAATAGTTGGGATACGAACCACATGTACCCAAATATGGACACGACACAAGCCCCAAACATAAGAACATGCTCAATTGATCTATAGGATCAATTGACACACACAACAAAATGTAAATTCAGAATTCTAACAAAATTGACACAAAAAGCACCATAACTTTCTCCATGGGTCTCCTATGAACACAAAATAAAATCCTATGGATAGTACATACATATAGGTTGATTTTACATGATTAAATCTCAGATTTAGAAGCTATTTTAATGGAAAAAACTGAATTATACCTATTGGGAGATGGATTCCCAATGAAACCTCCAATTGAGATGAACTTGCTTCCAAATTGTAGATCCTTGCTCCTCTTTGTAGATCCTTGCTTCCTCCTTCTAGATCCTTGCTTATCAACTTTCTAATGGTGAATTGGAAAGAATTTGGGATAAATTTGGTGGGAAATTGGAATGGAAATGGAGGGAATTTGGGAGTGGAAAATTCTAGATCTAGATTTGGAATGAGAATGAGAGGAGAGAGAAATTCCCCCTCCTAATATAGGCCGGCCATGCCCCCTTCCCCAAGCAATTATAAAATATCCAATGTACCCCTTGGGGCCTCTCATGAAGAAATAATTAAGGAAGGAAGCTTCTAGTCTAATCATTTAATTAATTTAATCCATCTCCTTAACCATGGGCTTTCTAAATGGGCCAAGTCTAACTATTTAATTCATGTTGGTCCATGGGTCCAAACTAAAATAGTTGGATCTACTAAAATAAGTCTAAAATAATTAAATAACATCCAACAACAATTAAATAATACAACAAAAATTATTTACCATGCACAATATTTATTTAAATAGGAAATTACTAAAATACCATTGTTCCTAAAATGTGGTAGTGACAAGTCTACCCTCCTTAAAATAATTTCGTCCTCGAAATTTAAAGATAAAAACTACCCCCAGAAAATCACAGAACAGAACTAAAGAATCATAATTAACTAATGAACAGAACATAACTAGAAAATAACATACCTCAAGGTACAAACAAATATGGATAACGCTCTCGCATGTCATCCTCTCTCTCCCAGGTAGACTCTCCTGGAGAGTGATGCCTCCATGCGACGCGTACCAAAGGAATAGTCTGGTTCCTCAGCACCTTCTCTCTCCGATCCAGAATCTCAACTGGCTGCTCTGGATAGCTAAGAGTAGGGCCCACCTCTATCTCTGAGTGATCCAATACATGACTAGGATCTGCCACGTATCGTCTCAACTGCGACACATAAAACACGTTGTGCACTCCCTCCAATGCATGTGGCAAGTCTAGTCTATAAGCAACTGCACCGACCCTCTCTAGAATAGTGAAAGGTCCGATGAATCGCGGACTAAGCTTTCCGCCTCCACCGAAGCGAATCGTGCCTCGTGTCGAAGAAATCCTCAGAAACACCAAACCACCCACCTAGAATAAAACACCATCTTAAGAACTTAATCTATAACAAACAAGAACAAGCACAAACAAAATCTAAACTATACCTCAAACTCCAAAGGTCTCCGATGGCTATCGGCCCAATACCGCTGTCTGTCCTGCGCCACTCGAAGTCTGTCTCTAATCAACTGAACCTTCTCTGCTGCCTCCACAACCATCTCTGGCCCAAGCAAAACTCTCTCTCCAACATCGTCCCAAGACAAAGGAGTACGACACCTCCGACCATATAGAGCTTCAAAAGGTGACATCTCTATACTGGCCTGGTAATTGTTATTGTAAGCAAACTCTACCAAATGGAGATGATCCTCCCAAGAACCCCCGAAATCTAGTACACAAGTGCGTAACATATCCTCGAGAGTCTGGATAGTCCGCTCAGACTGCCCATCTATCTGGGGATGATATGCAGTACTGAATTTGAGCTGAGTGCCCAAACTCTCCTGCAAACTCCTCCAGAAATGAGAAGTAAAATGACTATCCCGATCTGAGACTATGCTGACGGGAACTCCATGTATCCTAATGATCTACCTCACATACATCTCTGCCAGCTTCTCCGTAGACAAATCCACCTTGAAAGGCAAAAAGTGGGCCGATTTGGTCAACCTATCAACAATGACCCAAATCGCGTCTTTCCCTCCTGGAGATCGTGGAAGTCCGGATACAAAATCCATAGTAATGTGTTCCCACTTCCACTCTGGAATGGGTAATGGCTGAAGTAATCCTCCTGGCCTCTGCCTCTCGGCTTTCACCTGCTGGCACACTAAGCATCTGGATACAAACTGTGCCACTTCCCTCTTCATGCCATACCACCACACACTCTCTCGCATATCCCGATACATCTTGTTAGCACCTGGATGTATGGAATACTGAGAGCGATGCGCTTCCTGCAATACCTCCTCACGCAACTCCCCACTAGGCACACACAATCTAACTCCATGCCTCAAAGATCCATCCTCTGAAATAGTGAAATCATCCTCCAATCCTGCTCTCACTTGAGCTCTGATACTCCTCAAAGATACATCATCATACTGTGCTGCCTTAATCCTGTCCATTAAATCTGAGTGTATCTGCAATCCCCATATCTGCATAGCACATCCAGGAACAATCACCTCAATGCCCAAGCTCTCCAAGTCCTCCAACAAATATCGATCCTGCGTTAAGAACATAGCTACCGGATACCTGCTCAAAGCATCGGCAACTACATTGGCTTGCCCAGGATGATATTGTAAAGAGATATCAAAATCCTTCATCAGTTCCAACCACCGACGCTGCCTCATGTTCAACTCCTTCTACGTGAAAACATACTTCAAGCTTTTGTGGTCTGTGAAGATCTCCACACGCTCTCCGTACAAATAATGTTTCTACAACTTCAGAGCGAAGATGACGGCTGCCAACTCCAAATCATGGGTAGGATAGTTCTTTTCATGAGGACGCAATTGCCTGGATGCATAGGCAATCACTTTCCCATGCTGCTGAAGAACACAACCTAAACCCTTTTCTGATGCATCACTATAAATAGTGAAACCTCCGGACCCTGATGGCAACGTCAAAATAGGAGCAGACGTTAACCTCTTCTTCAACTCTTCAAAAGCAACCTGGCAATCCTCCATCCAAACAAACTCCATATCCTTCCTTGTGAGTCTGGTCATCGGCTCGGCAATCCTCGGAAAATCTTGCACAAACTTCCTGTAGTAGCCTGCCAATCCCAAGAAACTCCTGATCTCTGCTATCGAACTTGGAGTCTTCCAAGATTCCACTGCTGAAATCTTCTTCGGATCCACTGAAATACTATCACCAGTCACAACATGCCCCAAGAATTCTACCTTGTCCAAGAAAAACTCATATTTGGACAACTTCCCATAAAGCTTCTCCTTCCTCAGCATATCCAACACAATCCTCAAATGCTCCTCATGCTCCTCCGGTGTCCTCGAGTATATGAGTATGTCGTCGATGAACACCACCACGAACTTGTCAAGGTACTGGTGGAACACTTTGTTCATCAAGTTCATAAATACCGCCGGTGCATTAGTTAAACCAAACGGCATCACCATAAACTCATACTGACCATACCGAGTTCTAAAAGTAGTCTTCGGTATGTCCTCCGGCTTCACCTTCACCTGATGGTAGCCTGATCTCAAATCTATCTTAGAAAAAACCTTCGCACCACTCAACTGATCAAACAGATCATCAATCCGTGGCAAAGGATACTTATTCTTGATAGTGAGATTATTCAAAGCCCTGTAATCAATGCACATACGCACCGATCCATCCTTCTTTGGTACAAACAATATCGGGGCTCCCCATGGTGAAGAACTCGATCTGATAAACCCCTTATCCTGTAATTCGTCCACCTGCTTCTTCAACTCAACCAGCTCGCTGTTGTTTACTCTATAGGCATGCTGTGAAATTGGTTCTGCACCTGGCACCAAGTCTATAGAAAATTCAACATCTCGATCTGGCGGCAATCCTGGCAATTCCTCAGGAAACATATCCAAGAATTCTGCTATCAACGGATGCGGCAACTCCTTGTCTTCCACCATAGCTCCACAAATAAAGCTTTCGCCCTGCTCTGCAGCTCCTCTAGCAAACTCGAACTCTGGCTCTCCTGGCGGACCAAACAAAACTCTACCTCCTCTACAATCTATGCTAGCACGGTGCCTACTCAACCAATCTATCCCGAGTACAATGTCGTAGCTCGGAAGTGGCATTACAAGTAGACATGTCACGACCCGCACCCGGAATTTGGGCATGAGTCGTGGGTACGTCCAGCCTACGCCGCAGCATCGGCGGTAGAACGCTGTCTAGGTCTAAACATAATATATCCTGTCAAAATCTCAACTCCGTACGGAGGACAATGATAATAATCCACAGTTCTATGATATACTCAATCACAAGCTAAATAGAAATCATAGCACGATGAGAATAGAAAAGAGTTCTAATAAAAACCAACCACAATAATCCAACTCAAATCCTGGGTCTAAATGACCTCACAAAGTCACAAAATAAATAGTACAACTCAGTCTCAGTCTAAAGCAATAATGCAGAAAAAATAGTCTAAGAGCAGCCAGGTACGTTCTCCTCTAGGCTAGGCAACTCCTCTGGGGTTTCTGGAGTGAAATCACCCTCTAATCCTGGGCCGTAATGAGTGGGACAAAGATCCTCCAGGTCCTCTGAAAAATGTTATCCAGTCAGGATTGGAGCAAAGCACAAGCACTAACAGCAGTTTCATTAAATTGACAAAATCTATAAACAGTGTAAGAGATACAAGATGGAAATAAATGCTGAAAATGAGAAGTACAGGAGAAAATGAAATAGACAATAGAGCATCTAGCAATGAACAATAAACAGTGAATGCTAGAACAAGTAAATCTGAATAAAGATAAAACATCTAGCTAAGTGTTTGAAATATTAGTTTATCATGTGATCGGCTTGGGACTAGATCAGGCTGGTTATATATGATTAGCTATGATTCTTAAAGGTCAGGCTAACCATATGGTTAGCTATGATGCATGATAATGGTCAGGCTAATCATATATAACAGCTATGAAGCATGATGATGGTCAGGCCGCACCCGACGTGAGAAGTGGGGTGAGCTATGATGCATGGTAAGGATTTGGATATGATCACATAATCTACTAATAGTTCCCCATCCCCAGCTAGCACGGTGGATTCCAATCACGACTCCTCATGATGGGGATCTAGGGTGCTAACTCGTGTATCCATAGTGTCGGAATCAAGTATGTAATACACTACAATTTATAGAAGTAATCAACAATGAAAACTGTCAGAGAATGTACTCGCCTGTGGTCCTGAGCAAGGTGTGAGGATCGATGTCCAAAGGGGGATCACAATGACCTATATAAGATAACAATGTTAAAATAATGTCCTTGATTGATAATTAGGTAAAAATGTAAGTAAGTGTGTTCTAGGTCTAACTAGGTCTGAATAGTAAACTCTTGGTAGTATCAGTCTACATCTAGGTTTCTAGGTTGATTTCCAGGCTATACTAGTTGATACTAGGTTGTGACTAGGTTTCTAGGTCCATCTCATGAGTATCTAGTCACTAGGTATCATATAGCTATATAGACTATATAGTGACTCATAATACTAGTTAATATTACTTATAAATATACTTGTATTAAGCTATAACTAATATCTCACCTAGGACCTTACACTGGCTGAACCACACCTCAAACACACATGTGCACAGACATAGGTTCACTCAGTGGAACTCACTGATATCTGACACTCACAAAAACTCACTCACTGGCACCCACAGAAATTATACACTGCCACACCTCTCTCTCACACATACAACATTCCCTCTCAAAATTTATACACAGACTTTCCCCTCCCCTGCACACATTCAGTGCACTAGATCACACACAGCACACAGATTTATGAAAACTGGCACATACACCCAGTTCCACAACTACACAAACACTAGTTACAAAGATACTGCTCACTCTCACAGACATTTCTAACATGTATACTGATACACTAGGTATCTAGGTTCTACTGATACTCATCTCAACTCACTGCACAAGTTCACCTAGATCCTGATACTCTGGCACAGAACTACACTCTTACACACAGTTTCTAATTAACTGAGACACAAGTTTTACACTAATTTCCTTTGATACGCACAGGTATCAACTGAGACACTAATCCAATGCACAAGAACTCAAAATACACAGATACTACACTAGATGCTAATTTCCTAACTCATACACACAGTCACTTACACAAGTGACTGCACAGTTGCACACACTAGTACTCATACACATTCTCACTGCACACACCCTACACACAGACACTCTGAGAACTGATTATTGATACACTAAAACTCAGACATTCACACACAGGTACACACTGCTCACACATCATAACTCCTATACTGATGCACAATACCTAATTATCTAGACACACTAAGACACACAGGCACTCATCTCACACAGTCTACATATTGATACATGGGTCCTGAAAATCAATACTGGCATTTAGCTAATACCTAGACACTGCTGAACACACACATACAGATATCCACTGAGGCACTTAGGTTCTGATACGCCTACTCTCACATCAGGTGTATGCTGCCCACACTGAAATTTATTGATTCATAGGCAGTACTGATACATTAAGACCTGTACACAGTATCACTCACACACATATGTTCTACTCTCCCTAACTGAAATACACACACACACAGCCAATTCATACAGGCCTGCTCACACTGAAACACAGAACAAAATAACCTACACTGCACAGAATCCACACACACACACAAGTCTCTGTTCACACACCCAATGAACTTACTGAAATTCCCCAGATCTCCTCCCACACTGATACCATAAATTCTACACTACCACACACATAGTATTTACACAGGCATAGCAACTGGATTGCCAACTGAAATCTATCACCTACTCACAGATACATGGACACAAGTAGACACAGGGATGCACAGGGTTTCCTATACTAAACTGAACTACACTGAGTCTGAATAATACTGGGACACACAAAACTCCCCACCGTGTCCGTTACACTGAGACACGAGCACCAAACTCACATTGGTCAAGAACACCAACACACAATACCCGACTGCACACAGCACCTTCCCCATCGATGCACACAGCACAGGAAGGACTCGACTCCACAGGAAATCAGAACAACAACACATCACACATATGCATATATATATACATCAGCCATCATACTTCCAATTAGATAATAATAAAGTAGTTTAGATAGGTAATTCCTCCTGTGAAGCATTTCCCCAAACACATGATGTGCAAAAACGAAAACCACACTAAGATCTCCTAAAAACCCAAACAAAACCCTAAATCAATATCTAACCTACACATAGAAGGGTGAAATCAGTCTATAATCAACCACCTAGGGTTAGGGTTCACGAAAATTGGGGAAAACCCCATGTTGGTCACCAAAACCCAAAACAAAATCCTAAAAATCGAACTACACAGCAAGGGTGGGTTCCTAATGACCATGAACAACAGAAAACAGAATTTAAAGGAATAGAAATAGGGTTTTTACCTGCAGGGATGGTTTCTTCAATGAGGTTCTTCTTCTTCAAGGCTTCCTGACCCACGTTCCTTGCTTTCCTTGCTTGGAGGAGGATGGTGGAAACCCTAGGGTTAGGATTTCGAAATCTGGAGGTGGGGAGATGGTTTCTCTTGATGGAGGCTAGGGTTTTTCTACTACATGAAGAATGGTGGCTCCCTTTTATATAAACAACTAGGTTAGGGTTTCCAAGCTTAGTTTTAGGTTAAACCTTTATGGTTAGGTCATGTAGAACCCAATTAACTAGGGTTTAGTCAATCTAGGGTTTGAGGTTCAACCTACAAATTTGAATTCTAGGGTTTCTCTAGAATTAGGTCTTGACTTAGGGTTTCACTCTAGGGTTAGTCTTAATGGAAGATTCTAGGGTTAGACCTAAAATCAATTATCACTTACAACATATAAATAGTTTATATAACTCAGCAGATTAATTAAATAGATAACTATTCAAAATAGTAAAATTACACAATTGCCCTTGCCTGGAAAAGTGGTAGTGACAAGTCTACCCTCCTAAAAGAAATTTTGTCCTTGAAATTTGGACTGAACTCGAACAAGAGTGAAATCAGAAAAGGAATTATACCTCAAGTCTAGAAGAGATACGGGTATTGCTCGCGCATCTCGTCCTCTCTCTCCCAGGTCGACTCCCCTGGAGAGTGATGTCTCCATGCAACACGAACCAAAGAAATAGTTTGGTTCCGTAACACCTTCTCTCTGTGGTCCAAGATCTCTACGGGCTGCTCGGGGTAGCTGAGCGTCGGACCAACCTCAATCTCCGAGTGGTCAAGTACGTGACTAGGGTCTGCCACGTACCGTCTCAGCTGCGACACGTGGAACACATCATGCACTCCCTCCAATGCAGGCGGCAAGTCCAGTCTATATGCCACTGCACCTACCCTCGCAAGAATACCAAAGGGTCCGATGTAGCATGGGCTAAGCTTCCCGCCTCTACCAAAACGAATCGTTCCACGCGTCAGAGAAATTCGTAGGAATACTAAATCGCCAACCTAAAACAAAACAGTCTCAGCACGCAGTCTAAACAAACAAACACAACCCAGAAAATTAACAATCTATACCTGAAACTCAAGGGGTCTACGGTGGCTGTCGGCCCAATGCCGCTGTCTGTCCTGCGCCACTCGCAGTCTGTCTCTGATAAGTTTCACCTTTTCTGCTGCATCTACGACCATTTCTGGTCCTAGCAAGGCTCTCTCTCCAACGTCGTCCCAAGATAACGGTGTACGACACCTTCGTCCATAAAGAGCCTCAAACGGTGACATCTCGATGCTGGCCTGATAGCTGTTGTTGTAAGCAAACTCTACCAGGTGCAGATGATCCTCCCAAGAACCTCCGAGATCTAAAACACAAGTACGTAGCATATCCTCGAGAGTCTGAATAGTCCGTTCAGACTGCCCGTCCGTCTGGGGGTGATATGCGGTACTGAACTTGAGCTGAGTGCCCAAGCTAGCCTGCAGACTCCTCCAGAAGTGGGAAGTGAAACGGCTATCCCGATCCGAGACGATGCTCACAGGAACTCTATGAATCCTAACAATCTGTCGCACGTACATCTCTGCTAGCCTCTCTGTCGACGTGCCCACCTTGAAAGGTAAGAAATGGGCTGATTTGGTCAACCTGTCCACGATGACCCAAATCGCGTCCTTCCCTCCTGGAGAACGTGGAAGCCCTGAAACGAAATCCATGGTCACGTGCTCCCATTTCCATTCTGGAATCGGTAAAGGTTGAAGCAAACCACCTGGCCTCTGTCGGTCTGCCTTTACCTGCTGGCACACTAGACACCGGGATACGAAGCGTGCTACCTCGCGCTTCATTCCATACCACCACACGTGCTCCCTCAAGTCTCGATACATCTTGTTGGCACCGGGATGCATCGAGTACTGAGAGCGGTGTGCCTCCTGTAAAACCTCCTCGCGCAGCTCCCCGCTCGGCACACACATCCTCGTGCCGTGCCGTAAGGAACCATCCTCTGCGATAGTAAAGTCGTCCGACAATCCTGTCTGAACCTGTGCCCTAATACTCCTCAGAGCCTCATCCTCGTACTGCGCAGCTCTGATCCTGTCCATCAGTTCGGACTGTATCTGTAATCCCCACATCTGAATCTCAGTACCGGGAACTAACACCTCAATCTCCAAGCTTTCCAGATCAGCCAACAAATGCCTATCTGTCGTCAAGTACATAGCCATCGGATACCTGCTCAAGGCATCGGCGACTACGTTGGCCTTCCCTGGGTGGTACTGCAATGAGATGTCAAAGTCCTTCATCAACTCTAACCACCTCCTCTGCCTCATGTTTAGCTCCTTCTGTGTGAACACGTACTTCAAGCTCTTGTGGTCTGTGAAGATCTCCACACGCTCTCCGTACAGGTAATGTTTCTACAGCTTTAGAGCGAAGATAACTGCTGCCAACTCCAAATCGTGGGTGGGGTAGTTCTTTTCATGAGGGCATAACTGCCTGGAAGCATAGGCAATTACCTTCCCGTGCTGCTGAAGAACGCATCCCAGACCCTTCCCTGAAGCATCACTGTAGATGGTAAAACCACCTGTCCCTGCTGGCAACGTCAAAACTGGAGCTGTTGTCAACCTCTTCTTTAGTTCATCAAATGCAGCCTGGCACTCCTCCGTCCAGACAAAATCCATATCTTTCCTAGTCAATCTGGTCATTGGCGCTGCAATCTTGGAGAAGTCTTGTACAAACCTCCTGTAGTATCCTGCTAGCCCGAGAAAACTCCTGATCTCAGCTACCGAACTGGGGGTAGCCCACGACTCCACTGCCTCGATCTTCTTTGAGTTAACTGAGATTCCGTCACCCGATACCACATGCCCAAGAAATTCGACCTTGTCAAGGAAGAATTCACACTTAGAGAGTTTTCCGTACAGCTTCTCCCTCCTGAGAGTCTCTAAGACCAATCTCAGGTGCTCTTCGTGCTCCTCCGGTGTCTTGGAATACACAAGAATATCGTCGATGAACACCACCACGAACTTGTCAAGGTACTGGTGGAACACCTTGTTCATCAGGTTCATGAATACTGTCGGTGCATTGGTTAACCCAAATGGCATCACCATGAACTCAAACTGGCCATATCTGGTCCGAAAAGCTGTCTTCGGCGTGTCTTCTTTCTTCACCTTCACCTGGTGATAGCCTGACCTCAAATCTATCTTTGAAAACACTCTCGCCCCACTCAATTGATCGAAAAGATTATCTATCCTCGGCAGCGGGTACTTGTTCTTGATAGTGATATTGTTCAAAGCTCTATAATCAATGCACATGCGCACCGTGCCGTCCTTCTTCGGTACGAATAATACCGGAGCTCCCCATGGTGATGAACTGGATTTGATGAAACCTTTGTCCTGCAGCTCCTCAACTTGCTTCTTCAGTTCTGCCAGCTCGCTGTTGTTGACTCTATAGACATGTTATGAAATGGGCTCCGCTCCTGGAACCAAGTCTATAGAGAATTCAATATCTCTGTCTGGCGGCAAGCCTGGCAACTCTTCTGGAAATACATCCAGGAACTCCGCTATCAGAGGATGTGGCAACTCCTCTTCCTCTGCACTGGCTCCGCAAAATGTGCCCCTGCTCTGTTCCGCTGCTCCTCTGACGACCTCAAACTCTGGCTCTCCTGGTGGTCTAAACAATACTCTGCCTCCATAACAATCTATAGTAGCATGATGTCTACTCAACCAGTCCATTCTGAGCACAATATCGTACCCCGGAAGTGGCATGACGAGTAAACTCACGCTCAAGTCTCGGCCTCCTACTGACACTCTCCGGTCCTTGCAGTGATCACGAACTAGGA
The DNA here is from genome assembly GCA_036927795.1 of Iris macrosiphon. Classification (NCBI taxonomy): domain Eukaryota; kingdom Viridiplantae; phylum Streptophyta; class Magnoliopsida; order Asparagales; family Iridaceae; genus Iris; species Iris macrosiphon. The sequence goes on along the minus strand of JAYESA010000003.1, from coordinate 119,815,187 downwards.
TAATACCTCCACCCGTCATGATCTTGCAAGTCCTAGCTAATGGTTCTGTGTCTAAATGATGTCGAAGTGCATATGATACAGACACAAAACTATGGGAAGCGCCAGAGTCGAATAAGGTAAATGCAGGAATACAATCGAGAAGAACCGAACCTGTGATCAAGTCTCCTGCTGGCTCGATCTCCTCGACTGCCATGGCGTATGCTCGCCCCTGGGGTGCACCTCTCTGCTGTTGATGCTGGGCGAACTTCTGATGTTGCGGTGGAAGTGGTCCCCTCTGTTGTTGGCCTTCTGGTACGGTAGGCACCCTGTCTGATCCTCTCTGGGCGGCTGCTCCACCCTGACCTGGACGAAAGGTAGGACAATCCTTCAGCTGGTGTGTCGTCGATCCACAGGATAGACATGAGCCCAATCTTTTCCTGCAGATATCTCTAGTATGTCCCATCTTTCCGCAGTACGCACACTGGATAGCGGGCTGGTTTTATCTCTGTTGCTGCTGCTGGACCTGCCCTCGGGCTGGTGCCTGATGCTGCTGCTGAAAGGGTCTCTGCTGTTGCTGCTGAAAGTGTGGACGCTTGCCCGGTCCCGTACTACTGTTTGCTCCTCCGGAACCATCGCGTCCCCTCTTGGGCCTGAGGCCCAAGTCATCCTCGGCTACTTGGGCATCCATCAATATGCCCTCGTAGGTAGCTGTGCGACGTCCCGACGTGCGAGACTTGATCTCCCTTGTCAGCCCCTTTCTGAATTTCTGGGCCCTGTCCCCCGGATCTCTAATCATCGATGGCGCGAAGCGGCTCAGGCGGGAAAACTCCGCGGCATACTCATCGACGGACGAGCTCCCCTGGGCTAAGTCATGGAACTGACTCTCCAAAGCTCCCAGGACGACATCAGGAAAGAACTTTTCTTTGAAGAGTTCCTTGAAATCCTCCCAAGTGAGTCCCCTGCGCAAGAGTCTCGGCTCCGTACGAAACCATGTCAAGGCAATATCGAACATCTGGCTGCCCGCGGCCTCAATCTGGAGCGCCTCTGGAATCTGCGCCAAACGCAAGTTCCTCTCGATGTCCTCTAGCCAATCATCGGCGTAGAGTATCCCTTCTGTCCCCTTGAACTCCCGAGGCATCATCCTCTTGAAGTCCACAATGGTGCCCGGCCTCTGTTATTGCTGACCAGGATGCTGCTGTTGCTGAGTGACCCTCTCCACAGCCTGGAGAGCCACTTGGTGAGCATTCTCCATGTTCACCCTCATCATCTCTGTCTGGGCCTGATGTGCCTCAGCCTGCACTCTCTGGGCCTCTGCCGACGTCCTCTGGGCATCGACCATGCCCTGAATCAAAGCGAACATCTGTGCTCCATCGACGGGCACACCTCCTGGATGCTGAGCTGGTGGTGGTGGTGCCGTCGTAGCTGTGGGGACCCTCTGAACTGGTGGTGGAGGACCCCCGAATGCTGCAGACACTCCCACATGTACTGGAGATGTAGGAGGTGCTGCGAATGTCTGTCCGGCCGGGCGAGAGGTGGCAGACCTCTCTGAAGCTGCTGCTCCGAGTCTCTGGGACCTGGTCCTCGGCATCCTGAAGACAGATCGAAAGAATCAATTAAAGTAATAAACACGATATCATCAAGAAAGGACAGTAAATTTCTAAGGAAAAAATTAAGAGTAATGTCATAAGAATCAGAATTTCCTAATTGTGATTGAGCATATCCTCGGCCTAATTCCTATTTCCTAAAACAGGCTCGTAGGAATACTCTAAGCGAGCACCACTACGATATCGCTCTAATGCGGTTCTAGGACTCGACTACAGACCTGCATGGGCCACCACTAAAAACGTGTCACGACCCACACCCGGAATTTGGGCATGAGTCGTGGGTACGTCCAGCCTACGCCGCAGCATCGGCGGTAGAACGCTGTCTAGGTCTAAACATAATATATCCTGTCAAAATCTCAACTCCGTATGGAGGACAATGATAATAATCCACAGTTCTATGATATACTCAATCACAAGCTAAATAGAAATCATAGCACGATGAGAATAGAAAAGAGTTCTAATAAAAACCAACCACAATAATCCAACTCAAATCCTGGGTCTAAATGACCTCACAAAGTCACAAAATAAATAGTACAACTCAGTCTCAGTCTAAAGCAATAATACAAAAAAAATAGTCTAAGAGCAGCCAGGTACGTTCTCCTCTAGGCTAGGCAACTCCTCTGGGGTTTCTGGAGTGAAATCACCCTCTAATCCTGGGCCGTAATGAGTGGGGCAAAGATCCTCCAGGTCATCTGAAAAATATTATCCAGTCAGGATTGGAGCGAAGCACAAGCACTAACAGCAGTTTCATTAAATTGACAAAATCTATAAACAGTGTAAGAGATACAAGATGGAAATAAATGCTGAAAATGAGAAGTACAGGAGAAAATGAAATAGACAATAGAGCATCTAGCAATGAACAATAAACAGTGAATGCTAGAACAAGTAAATCTGAATAAAGATAAAACATCTAGCTAAGTGTTTGAAATATTAGTTTATCATGTGATCGGCTTGGGACTAGATCAGGCTGGTTATATATGATTAGCTATGATTCTTGAAGGTCAGGCTAACCATATGGTTAGCTATGATGCATGATAATGGTCAGGCTAATCATATATAACAGCTATGAAGTATGATGATGGTCAGGCCGCACCCGACGTGAGAAGTGGGGTGAGCTATGATGCATGGTAAGGATTTGGATATGATCACATAATCTACTAATAGTTTCCCATCCCCAGCTAGCACGGTGGATTCCAATCACGACTCCTCATGATGGGGATCTAGGGTGCTAACTCGTGTATCCATAGTGTCGGAATCAAGTATGTAATACACTACAATTTATAGAAGTAATCAACAATAAAAACTGTCAGAGAATGTACTCGCCTGTGGTCCTGAGCAAGGTGTGAGGATCGATGTCCAAAGGGGGATCACAATGACCTATATAAGATAACAATGTTAAAATAATGTCCTTGATTGATAATTAGGTAAAAATGTAAGTAAGTGTGTTCTAGGTCTAACTAGGTCTGAATAGTAAACTCTTGGTAGTATCAGTCTACATCTAGGTTTCTAGGTTGATTTCCAGGCTATACTAGTTGATACTAGGTTGTGACTAGGTTTCTAGGTCCATCTCATGAGTATCTAGTCACTAGGTATCATATAGCTATATAGACTATATAGTGACTCATAATACTAGTTAATATTACTTATAAATATACTTGTATTAAGCTATAACTAATATCTCACCTAGGACCTTACACTGGCTGAACCACACCTCAAACACACATGTGCACAGACATAGGTTCACTCAGTGGAACTCACTGATATCTGACACTCACAAAAACTCACTCACTGGCACCCACAGAAATTATACACTGCCACACCTCTCTCTCACACATACAACATTCCCTCTCAAAATTTATACACAGACTTTCCCCACCCCTGCACACATTCAGTGCACTAGATCACACACAGCACACAGATTTATGAAAACTGGCACATACACCCAGTTCCACAACTACACAAACACTAGTTACATAGACACTGCTCACTCTCACAGACATTTCTAACATGTATACTGATACACTAGGTATCTAGGTTCTACTGATACTCATCTCAACTCACTGCACAAGTTCACCTAGATCCTGATACTCTGGCACAGAACTACACTCTTACACACAGTTTCTAATTAACTGAGACACAAGTTTTACACTGATTTCCTTTGATACGCACAGGTATCAACTGAGACACTAATCCAATGCACAAGAACTCAAAATACACAGATACTACACTAGATGCTAATTTCCTAACTCATACACACAGTCACTTACACAAGTGACTGCACAGTTGCACACACTAGTACTCATACACATTCTCACTGCACACACCCTACACACAGACACTCTGAGAACTGATTATTGATACACTAAAACTCAGACATTCACACACAGGTACACATTGCTCACACATCATAACTCCTACACTGATGCACAACACCTAATTATCTAGACACACTAAGACACACAGGCACTCATCTCACACAGTCTACATATTGATACATGGGTCCTGAAAATCAATACTGGCATTTAGCTAATACCTAGACACTGCTGAACACACACATACAGATATCCACTGAGGCACTTAGGTTCTGATACACCTACTCTCATATCAGGTGTATGCTGCCCACACTGAAATTTATTGATTCATAGGCAGTACTGATACATTAAGACCTGTACACAGTATCACTCACACACATATGTTCTACTCTCCCTAACTGAAATACACACACACACAGCCAATTCATACAGGCCTGCTCACACTGAAACACAGAACAAAATAACCTACACTGCACAGAATCCACACACACACAAGTCTCTGTTCACACACCCAATGAACTCACTGAAATTCCCCAGATCTCCTCCCACACTGATACCATAAATTCTACACTACCACACACATAGTATTTACACAGGCATAGCAACTGGATTGCCAACTGAAATCTATCACCTACTCACAGATACATGGACACAAGTAGACACAGGGATGCACAGGGTTTCCTATACTAAACTGAACTACACTGAGTCTGAATAATACTGGGACACACAAAACTCCCCACCGTGTCCGTTACACTGAGACACGAGCACCAAACTCACATTGGTCAAGAACACCAACACACAATACCCGACTGCACACAGCACCTTCCCCATCGATGCACACAGCACAGGAAGGACTCGACTCCATAGGAAATCAGAACAACAACACATCACACATATGCATATATATATACATCAGCCATCATACTTCTAATTAGATAATAATAAAGTAGTTTAGATAGGTAATTCCTCCTGTGAAGCATTTCCCCAAACACATGATGTGCAAAAACGAAAACCACACTAAGATCTCCTAAAAACCCAAACAAAACCCTAAATCAATATCTAACCTACACATAGGAGGGTGAAATCAGTCTATAATCAACCACCTAGGGTTAGGGTTCACGAAAATTGGGGAAAACCCTATGTTGGTCACCAAAACCCAAAACAAAACCCTAAAAATCGAACTACACAGCAAGGGTGGGTTCCTAATGGCCATGAACAACAGAAAACAGAATTTAAAGGAATAGAAATAGGGTTTTTACCTGCAGGGATGGTTTCTTCAATGAGGTTCTTCTTCTTCAAGGCTTCCTGACCCACGTTCCTTGCTTTCCTTGCTTGGAGGAGGAAGGTGGAAACCCTAGGGTTAGGATTTCGAAATCTGGAGGTGGGGAGATGGTTTCTCTTGATGGAGGCTAGGGTTTTTCTACTACATGAAGAATGGTGGCTCCCTTTTATATAAACAACTAGGTTAGGGTTTCCAAGCTTAGTTTTAGGTTAAACCTTTATGGTTAGGTCATGTAGAACCCAATTAACTAGGGTTTAGTCAATCTAGGGTTTGAGGTTCAACCTACAAATTTGAATTCTAGGGTTTCTCTAGAATTAGGTCTTGACTTAGGGTTTCACTCTAGGGTTAGTCTTAATGGAAGATTCTAGGGTTAGACCTAAAATCAATTATCACTTACAACATATAAATAGTTTATATAACTCAGCAGATTAATTAAATAGATAACTATTCAAAATAGTGAAATTACACAATTGCCCTTGCCTGGAAAAGTGGTAGTGACAAGACACGCACTCAACTCCTGGCCTCCCAAAGTAACTCTCCGATCCTTGCAAATATCATTAACCAGGATAATGCCTCCCCCGGTCATGATCTTGCAAGTCCTAAGCAAAGACTCAGCTACCAAACAATGCTTCAGAGCAAAAGAAACAGATACAAAACTATGAGAAGTACCACTATCAAACAAAGCTAAAGATGGAATGGAATTAAGAAGAATAGAACCTGCAATGACATCTCCTGTGGGTTCCTCCTCTTCGACGGTCATAGCAAACGCTCGTCCCTGCCGAGCACCTCCCTGCTGTTGATGCTGGACAAAACGCTGCTGCTGTGTCAGAAGCGGTCCCCTCGGTTGTGCTGCAGGTGGTCCCGTCTGTGTCCTCGGAGCTGGAGCTGCTCCTTGAACTGCACGACGAGGACACTCCCTCGATTGATGCCCTTCAGTACCACAATACAAACAAACTCCTAGCCTCCTCCTGCAAACATCCCAGATGTGGCCGGGCTTCTTGCAGAAGTTGCATGGAGCTTGCTGTAATTGTCTCTGCTGCTGAGGTGCCTGGTGAAAAGGCGCTCTAGCTGGAGTCTGGTTCTATTATGGCTGCTGGAAAGGTCTGGACTGGAAATGAGGACGTTTGGCAGATACTGCACTGCCGTTGGCCCCCAGAAAAGAATTACGGTCTCTCTTGGTCTTTAAACCCAGATTCCGCTCAACCTTGCGTGCCTCCGCAAGTATCTCCGAGTATGTCTCATAAAAAGACGGAATAAGGATCAATATGGCACATGATGTAAGACATCAAGGAAAGGACAAGTTTAAGGGATCAAGTATCAATATCAAAGGAGAATAGTTGAATCAAAAAAAAATTTCTAGATGTGATTGAGTATCTCAGCCTATTTCCTATATCCTATCGTAGGCTCGCAGTAGTACAACTAAGCTGTCGCACTACCACGACATCACATACTTGTGAAGCTAGACCTGCATGGGCCACCACCAAAAATGTGTCATGACTCGTACCCGATGTAAGGATACTAGTCGGAAACAATGCCCAGCCTATGCCGCAGAATCGGCGGTAGAACGCTGTCTAGATAGTCTATCTAATGTAATGAACCACCAATAAAGATAGAATACTCAATCACAGAACTAAGCTAGAATGAGCACGAATCAGATAAGAATAGAATAGTCATCATACAACTCATGAGTTTAAAATAATACACCAATGAGTCTGAAGAGTAACAAAATAAGCTGGAGACAAATCCAGTATAAAAGAATACTATCATACTACAAAGCTACACCCCAGGGTTAACTGTCTCAGTTGGGATAAGTCCCTCTTGAGCCAGGGTCTCCGAATCTAAACCCACAACATCCTGGGGTCCATAATGGGTAGGGTACTCCTCAGTGTCATCTGAAAAAATATATCCAGTCAGGAAAGGAGCAGAGTACATCTCTAACAGCAGTTCTAATCCATGATAAAAACTATGTAACAATAAATAGCTATGGATAAACAAGATGCACAATATATACAAGAGATATATAGACAATAAGAAAATATTGAGAAGAAATACAATAATGAACAATATGCCAATGAAACATTAATACTAATGACTAAGTGTGTGAGTACTAGCTTAACATGTGATCGTCTTGGACAAGATACAATGCGGTCTGGCTAATCATACGTGCGGTGCATGATCAACACTATTCGCTTACCAATACTTTATTCAATAGGGATTTGATCACATATCTATACTAATACTCCCCACCCCCAACTGGTATAATAGATCCAACCACGGTATGCTATGGCACTAGATTTCCCAAGAAGAGAGCGACTCCTCCGGAAAATCGGTGTCTGTACATGTACAAGATAACCAATGAAACAATACTTGCACCATATACACCATATACCAAGGAATAATATCTCATGACGAGATCCGGATATACCAATCCGTGTAACCATAGTGTCAAGAGAAACATGTATATCTACACTAGATACAACGAACATAGAGGATATCATAAATGAGAAACTATCAGAGAATGTACTCGCCTGAAGTCCAATAAAAAGTCTCACAGATGTCTGACTCGGTGCCTCAAAGACCTAGATATGGAATACCACATTAATACAAGGTCCCGGAAAGAGAACAAGTCAAACTAGTCAACTTCTAGGTCAATAAATCAATTCTAAGTTAAAAGTCAACTATGGTCAACTCTAAAGTCAACTAAAGTCAAACATGGTCAAACCAAGGTCAACCTCACAAGACAACTATATAAATAATATAGAATAAAATACACAATTAGGAATCAAGGTCTTGATCCCAATTGGTACCCACACAAAGTATACTAATAATATAATATAATACACTCTAATATAATGTATATACAAACCAATATTTATACAAATAAAATAATATATCACTACTAGTATTATACTACACAAAAGCACATATATACATATATATATATATATACAATTATAATATATAAAATATAATTTAAATCTGCCAATTTATCACTGAAACAGTGAACTGAAATACAAATATATAAAATAGACTTATAGTGACAGTCTGACTGTCACAGAAGAACTGTCACAGAAAAGCCGAATAATAAACCACTGCTGCCTCGGATTGCTGACAGTTAAACTGTCGCAGAAAACTGTCACGAAAAATCGCTGCGTTTTCCCGCCGCTACATTTAATGACAGAACTGTCATTAAATGCCCAAAGCTACAGCGGCTGCTGTATCCGACCGAATAATGACAGTTTTCAACTGTCATTAAACCCACTATTACCAAAAGTAAAGTATATATAAATATAAATATATATATATAAACATAAATATATAAAACAATATCTATATATATAAAATAATTAATATAAATATATACACTTATATTTATATACACATAAACTTACATATTTAAATATTAATAATTACTAAACACAATGCACATAGTAATGTACATATTTTACATGGCTAGAAGCACACATAAAAATACATTCATTAATATACAAATAATTATATAATAATTATAAATAATATAATTACACATAAATATATTTTACAAAACCTTTATGTATAATTTATGTTATTAACATAAGTACATATATATTTGCATGCAAGAAAGCTACATACATATATTTATACACCACTTTAGAACACATAGAAATATCTATAGATCTATACTACAATAAATACCATAATAAATACACTAAAATAATATATAATATCTATATATATTTACTAATTATAAATAAAGAATTTAAAGCATAAATAATTAGATCTACACATAAACACACCAAATTGGAGAGTATCACACCGTATCCCACTAGATCTAGGATACACATGTGACACGAGTCCAACACACAACCAATTGCACCCCGAAGGACACAAATAAGTCACAAATAATATTTATGAATAAATTAAAGTGTCAAAAGTAGATCTATGTGTCCGTGTCAAAATACGACATGTACAAAGCCTCGTGTCGGAGGAAGCCCCCAAAATGACACGTATCACCAAATAGTTGGGATACGAACCACATGTACCCAAATATGGACATGACACAAGCCCCAAACATAAGCACATACCCAATTGATCTATAGGATCAATTGACACACACAACAAAATATAAATTCGGAATTCCAACAAAATTGACACAAAAAGCACCATAACTTTCTCCATGGGTCTCCTATGAACACAAAACAAAGTCCTATGGGTAGTACATACATATAGGTTGATTTTACATGATTAAATCTCAGATTTAGAAGCTATTTTAATGGAAAAAACTGAATTATACCTATGGGAGATGGATTCCCAATGAAACCTCCAATTGAGATGAACTTGCTTCCAAATTGTAGATCCTTGCTCCTCTTTGTAGATCCTTGCCTCCTCCTTCTAGATCCTTGATTCTCAACTTTCTAATGGTGAATTGGGAAGAATTTGGGATGAATTTGGGATGAATTTGGTGGGAAATTGGAATGGGAATGGAGGGAATTTGGGAGTGGAAAATTCTAGATCTAGATTTGGAATGAGAATGAGAGGAGAGAGAAATTCCCCCCTCCTAATATAGGCCGGCCATGCCCCCTTCCCCAAGTAATTGTAAAATGTCCAATGTACCCCTTGGGGCCTCTCATGAAGAAATAATTAAGGAAGGAAGCTTCTAGTCTAATCATTTAATTAATTTAATCCATCTCCTTAACCATGGGCTTTCTAAATGGGCCAAGTCTAACTATTTAATTCATGTTGGTCCATGGGTCCAAACTAAAATAGTTGGGTCTACTAAAATAAGTCCAAAATAATTAAATAACATCCAACAATAATTAAATAATACAACAAAAATTATTTACCATGCACAATATTTATTTAAATAGGAAATTACTAAAATACCATTTTTCCTAAAATGTGGTAGTGACACTATGTAACCAGCTAAGTAAAATACAAATGCGAGCATCACTAGTATATATGCTGAGACCACTACAAGCTTTGTGTCGGAGAGCCCATAGCAGCAAGAATATCACGTAATGGGCCAAGCTCTGGAACAGAGACTAAAGCATCTCAATAATAAAGTATATATGCATATAATCAGCCTGTAGCCTGTGTATCTCTCCCCACCCAATATAATCACACGTCTCATGTCCACGATGTCTCATGTCCATAACACGCAAGATCATTACCTCTAGCTAGTACAACGAGTCATAATGATATCTATGTATATGCAAGTCTCATGTCACGAATCCTGTAAGTCTATACAGAATCACCATGAATAGCTCAGAAAAGATTCTGTCACATAAATAGTGTCAAGTGTCCTATGGTATGATATACTTGGTAAAACAAGAACGTAAAAATATATAGGATCGTAGTATCAACTCTCTAAGTGACGTTACACGATTCCTCGAACAACGTCGACACCCGAATCTTGTTCGTACATTAAGCAATGTCTCACGGTCCTAGGTTGAACAGGCACAACACAGAAGTATATAGAAATAATCCAAGCAAATAATATCACAAGATCTACTACAAGTTGGCAATGTACACTTACATGGGTTCTAAGCTCTGTTAGTTGCTCCGGTATAAGTGGAATCTCTAGGTACGCCTTCGGATGCTGAAACAAAAAATACCAATATCTCAAAATACTTGAAATTGCTATGATTGACTACCCATAAGTCCAATTTAAATACAGGGACAGAATTGACAGTTTTTGGTTAAAATGGGATCCACATGTAGCCCCACTTCGCACCAAAAAATGTGTCAAAGACAAAGTTCTCTAAATTCATCAAATTTAGTATCTACGAGTTTAGAACGATGATATAAATCCAACGGAACATCCATAAATGGATTTCGATAAACCGGTCACGAAATTGCCCGTCAAGTGGAACCGTGGGGCCCACGAAAGGGTTTTTATCAACGTTCTCAGAATCAAACCAAACTTGGGTCACAGGACCAGCGTAACGCTACAAATTCGATGGTGTAAGTTTCAGTACGAAACGACAAGCACATACAAAATTATAATGAGTGTTTATAAAACCTCCTTCCTAAAAATCGTATATGCCCTTTTATTTATTAATTATTAAATTAAATTGTAGTAATTAGGTCTAAATAGGAGAAATAGATTTTTAATATTTTTTATATTAGATGTTCGGGCACTTAGAGGACTTATGAGACCATCAGGAATTTTTCGGAATTTATTCCATGTAGGAGACCCCTTAAGCTGTTGCTAGCCTAATGGTGTGCATTATTCTAATCCATAAATTTTTCTATGAGTATATATATTATATATATATATACAAATATATATATATATATATATATATATATATATATATATATATATATATATATATGCATATATTAATAGGAAAAGAAAAGATTAAGTAAAAGAATTTACTAATAAGAATATAATAATAATAATAATAATAATAATAATAATAATAATAATAATAATAACATACTTAAAAATCATTCCTTAGTGTGTTATCCCCAACAGCAGCTATTTCCTGGGACCGCCCCCTTTGCAAACACTTGCTGGGACCGCCACTTTAATGCTTTAGCAAATTTGCTACTCTTAACGAGACCCACCCACTTAAATTCAACAGCAACCTAGCATATATGCCAGACCTGACCCCCTTCACCTCCTAGAACCAAACCTATTTCCTTCTCTCCCCTATTTTATATATATATATATATATATATATATATATATATATATATATATATATATATATATATATATTTATATATATATATATATATATATATATATATATAGTTATCTTTCAAAAACCCTAACCTAAATTTTTAGACCTCCTCTTCCCATCTAGAGCCGTCACCGCAGCCAGAGAAGCCCCGCCAAGCCATCCAAACCATCCCGACGACTCCGACCTCGCGTCCTGCAGATTCCCACACGAGGAACCTTCGCTCCGGAATTGTTTTCCGTCGACTCGCTCAACCAAACGATGTTCCGTCTTCACCGGTATGCTCACCCCTTAACCCTCTTCCATATTTGTATTATAGCCAACCTCGGAAAATGTGTACCCTAGGCGAAAAACAGTATCCAAAGTGGGAGCGAGCAGACCCAATTCTGGAATCGCAGAAAACTGCGGTGATCACCCATATTGCCGAGTTCGTATCTCCCACCACAGAGATCCAAATTCGGTGATTCTTTTTGATACATGTAGAACACTTGACCTAGTTTATTTTCTGTTAAATAACCCTATATTATTAGTTGCTGTGGACATAGTTAAATTCGTCACAAAACTGCGCGCACCCACTTTTTCCAGATTTTTAAAAGTTGGAAAACGGAGCGCACCCCGCCAAACGGGACCGCCCCGCCGTGTACCAAGTGTACCGAATGGTGCACGCAGCGTAACCGGACACGTGAAAATTTGTGGAGACTGATTCGGACGCGTGTGCATGCCGAAATTAGGCCGTATCCGCGGACACACACCATATCGCAACTTTTGTGGAACTCGCTCGTATTTTGTGCACGCTTGTCAGATTGCGACGAAACTTGTGCCACTGGACTCGTGGTAACGCGCTGGTCCTGTGACCCAATTTTCACGCAATTCTGAGATGGTTGACCAGATCGCTAATTGGCGGGCCCCACAGTTGACTTTTTGGACAAAATTATGTTCGGCCATCGGAATCAACATTTGGATATACCGTTGGGTTCGTATTGACATTTAGAGTTGTTTGACCCATATTTTGTCCCATTTAGAGACTACTACATTCGGCACGCTTTTCGGTGCAAGGACCCCACTTTTGTCCAAAATTATCGTTTTGTCCCTGTGTCCAAATTGGACGAAAGGGGTGTACTCTTTAGCTATTTTGCTCATTCTGGGAACTTTGGTGATGTTTATTTTAGCATCCGGAGATGTTCATTCTGAGGCCGTAGCTTCTGACTCTTGGTGTTGACATTAGGACACTATATTTTGCAGCTTTCTTGCCAGGCAAGATACCTTGCCAAGTTGTTTACAGTATTTTACATGCTTAGTATATTTCTGTATAATTATTTCATTCTATTTATTTATTGCATGTGTAGTTCCTTTCAGTCATTACTATATATTAGATATGTTGACACACACTTGACACTTAGTATCATAGAGGACAATCATTAGGCGTATGGGCTTTTAACCACTCTGGTAATACCGTAGTCACTAGCACACACTATGGTGGGTCGTGTCCGATGGTCGCTACCCCCGCGGTATGTCGATTGATAGAGTCCGAGGGTCGCTACCCCCGCGGTATGTCGGCTGATGATGTCCACTGACGAGCGTGAGGTTGTGAGGATTAGATCGAGTAGCCTACCCTTGCCCATACGTCGAAAAGTTGTCCTCATTTGCATTCATATAGATTGTCTTGTACAGCGTACTTATTTATTTTCAAATTATATGCATGTTTACTGTATTCAAGTTGGTTCGTATTTTTTGTATCTTGTTACGTCCCTCTGAGGACCTGGTCCGCTGCCAGGTGTACCTGTTCTTGAGTATTTGCAAGAGCGCATATTTGGATGGTTATAGATGCTTCGTGGACGTCTTCTCTCGAGCCGTGATTGATAGCTGGTACTTATATTGTTTGATGGTGTTGTACTTATATTGTATTTACTTTTCTCATTTGAGTTGGTAGTGGATTTGTTTCCATCCAACTATCATCCTTAGATACTCCTTATTGAGATCTAGTTTCATAGACATTGGTTATTTTATTCATATTTGATTTTCGTGGATGAGATCTAGATTATACCCTGTGACTTGTGATATATGTTTATACCACTTGTTGATTTGATATTCATATTACAGCGTACGTGTGGATTTGGTTTTCATATATTGGAGTTGCCATATCCATGCGACTGGCATACTTACGTGTCCTAGTCCTACGTATTTTTGGGACTGGGGCGTGACATATTTTTGTGGTGGCCCATGCAGGTCGAGAGCATATTATCTCGGTTACGTTATTGTACCGAACAAGCCTGCACCTAGGACTAGAGTATAGGATTTCATTCACAATTGACTATGATTCATCTTCCTCCTATCTGTTCTATTTGAACAATTGCATCCTGCTTGATTCCTGTACTCCCATAATAGTTCCTTTAGTATAGCCTTCTGCTAAAATATAGGAACCCCTGTTATTAGGATGATGATTATGGTAGCACACCTATTAAGAATACAACGAGAATATAGACACCTACTAAGTTTAGAATAATTAAGTGAACCGTAGAATTCCTTATCTATAGATTGGTTTATCATTACCCCTTGACGTATTATGAAGACTTGAGAGTAGTATAGATGCTACTAGAGTTAGTTAGAAGTTTTACCATAATGTTTGAACCTAGTATAGAGGATACCCTAATAAGTACCAAGACCCCTTCTCGTAGACCTTAACAGGAGTTTCTACGGTATCTCAAGATAATTACAGTACTAGTTTATTGTTATAAGTTGGGTAGTATACCTCACAACATAGTATCACATAGTCTTTTGCCCTATTATTGAAGTGTAGCTGAATGACATTAACTGTGTGTTAGCATAAGAAGATAATATTTTATCAGACTGTAGAACTTAGAGGCTATACCCCTACCTTGTCGACCATCGACTAAGACAAGGAATTAGTATGACAAATGTAGAGTTTGTGGAGTCTTATCTTTTGTGAACTTGAATTGTTATGTACCTTCTTTCATCATAATCCAGCGTATTTATGTTTGTTGTACTACCTTGACTTATGCTGCTATTATAGCCTAGTTTTTGCAAGCTTATTCTTTTATCGAGCTTGCTCATAGCATATGTATTATTGGGTGCACACAATGATACAATTGCCTAGTCAGAATCGGTGTATTAAGGTCTAGCTAACCTTAGTGCGCTTGGTTCGCTCTTCGCATGACTACTTTACGTGGATTGAGATATATGGTAGTAGACAGATATACTTGCCCCTAGATATGTCTGACACATCGTATCGGTTACATAACTGTACTGATACGAGCATGTAAATAGAAAATTACCAAAAATAGGATTTCAATCCACAACTTTTCTGACAACTCTCTTTTCGATTCTTTAACCTCTTTGAACCTCGTACTTGTATTCGGTCACCTTCACCTTGAGTTCTTTATTATTTCTCTCCGTCTTCCCCTATTTCGGAAAGACGAAACCTCGTGCTGGTATAAGTTGACACTGATAGTACTAGATATACCCCATAAGGCTAATCACATGACTTAGTGACTCTCTTTTATAATTGGTTAAGGGCATATCATAGGTGATATGTTTGGTGTTAAACTTTTGAGGATTAAAAATCATGATTAAATAATTTGAGCAATAGTTTTTCTAGATGTATAGCCTTAGGTAGTAGATGGAAAAAATTTAAGTTCGGCAGATTGTGAACCCCTCACCCAAAAATTTGACCTACTTGGCTGAGTTAGTGAGACTAAGGTTAGCTTGAGTCCAGTTAGAGATAGAACACGATATTTATTTAATTTTGCAATAATTATATCACTTAGCGCCCTTACCGTGCTCCGATAATTGGAGCACTACACTAGCCACTGCCTTCCTACAAATTCCACACCCTTATCCTAGACGTGCCCATCATCCAATTCTCATCTTTGTGCAATTTTCCAATTGTTGGGTGCTTTTATGCAAAAGAGCATTTAGGTATCCACACCATTGGACATGACACATAAAGAAACATATTTTCGCTCATGTGAATTTTTTTATGATTTTTTTTTGGGATGTGCAACGCGCAACATCGTCCACCCCTTTTTAAACCTAGCCTTGCATTTTAAATGATGCAAATCTTATACCATCCTTGACATTTTATCGTGGCTTAATTTTAATTTCGAGGACAAAATTTTTATAAGTTGGGTAGAATGTAAAACCCCCTTCCTAAAAATTGTATATGCCCTTTTATTTATTAATTATTAAATTAAATTGTAGTAATTAGGTCTAAATAGGAGAAATAGATTTTTAATAATTTTTATATTAGGTGTTCGGGCACTTAGAGGACTTATGAGACCATCAGGAATTTTTCGGAATTTATTCCATGTAGGAGACCCCTTAAGCTGTTGCTAGCCTAATGGTGTGCATTATTCTAATCCATAAATTTTTCTATGAGTATATATATTATATATATATATATACAAATATATATATATATATGCATATATTAATAGGAAAAGAAAAGATTAAGTAAAAGAATTTACTAATAAGAATATAATAATAATAATAATAATAATAATAATAACATACTTAAAAATCATTCCTTAGTATGCTATCCCCAACAGCAGCTATTTCCTGGGACCGCCCCCTTTGCAAACACTTGCTGGGACCGCCACTTTAATGCTTTAGCAAATTTGTTACTCTTAAAGAGACCTACCCACTTAAATTCAACAGCAACCTAGCATATATGCCAGACCCGACCCCCTTCACCTCCTAGAACCGAACATATTCCCTTCTCTCCCCTATTATATATATATATATATATATATATATATATATATATATATATATATATATATATAGTTATCTTTCAAAAACCATAACCTAAATTTCCAGACCTCCTCTTCCCATCTAGAGCCGTCACCGCAGCCAGAGAAGCCCCGCCAAGCCATCCAAACCATCCCGACGACTCCGACCTCGCGTCCTGCAGATTCCCACACGAGGCACCTTCGCTCCGGAATTGTTTCCCGTCGACTCGCTCAACCAAACGCTTTTCCGTCTTCACCGGTATGCTCACCCCTTAACCCTCTTCCATATTTGTATTATAGCCAACCTCGGAAAACGTGTACCCTAGGCAAAAAACAGTGTCCAAAGTGGGCGCGAGCAGACCCAATTCTAGAATCGCAGAAAACTGCGGTGACTACCCATATTGCCGAGTTCGTATCTTCCACCACAGAGATCCGAATTCGGTGATTCTTTTTTATACCTATAGAACACTTGACCTAGTTTATTTTCTGTTAAATAACCCTATATTATTAGTTGCTGTGGACATAGTTAAATTTGTCACAAAACTGCGCGCACCCACTTTTTCCAGATTTCCAAAAGTTGGAAAACGGAGCGCGTCCCGCCAAACGGGACTGCCCCGCCGTGTACCAAGTGTACTGAATGGTGCACGCAGCGTAACCGGACACGTGAAAATTTGTGAGAACTGATTCGGACGCTTGTGCGCGCCGGAATCAGGCCGTATCTGCGAACACACACCATATCGCAACTTTTGTGGAACTCGCGCGTATTTTGTGCACTCTTGTCAGATTGGGACAAAACTTGTGCCACTGGACTCGTGGTAACGCGCTGGTCCTGTGACCCAATTTTTACGCAATTCTGAGACGGTTGACCAGATCGCCAATTGGCGGACCCCACAGTTGACTTTTTGGACAAAATTGTGTTCGGCCCATCGAAATCCACATTTGGACATACCGTTGGGTTCGTATTGATATTTAGAGTTATTTGACCCATATTTTGTCCCATTTAGAGACTACTACCTTCGGCACGCTTTTCGGTGCAAAGTGGGCCACACAAGGACCCCACTTTTGCCCGAAATTACCGTTTTGCCCCTGTGTCCAAATTGGACGAAAGGGATGTGCTTTTTAGCTATTTTGCTCATTCTGGGAATGTTGGTGATATTTATTTCAGCATCCGGAGACGTTCATTCTGAGGCCGTAGCTTCTGACTCTTGGTGTTGACATTGGGACACTACATTTTGCAGCTTTCTTGCCAGGCAAGATACCTTGCCAAGTTGTTTACAGTATTTTACATGCTTAGTATATTTCTGTATAATTATTTCATTCTGTTTATTTATTGCATGTGTAGTTCCTTTCAGTCATTACTATATATTAGATATGTTGACACACACTTGACACTTAGTATCATAGAGGACAATCATTAGGCGTATGGGCTTTTAACCACTCTGGTAACACCGTAGTCACTAGCACGCACTATGGTGGGTCGTGTCCGATGGTCGCTACCCCCGCGGTATGTCGATTGATGGAGTCCGAGGGTCGCTACCCCCGCGGTATATCGGCTGATGATGTCCACTGACGAGCGTAAGGTTGTGAGGATTAGATCGAGTAGCCTACCCTTGCCCATACGTCAAAAAGTTGTCCTCATTTGCATTCATATAGATTGTCTTGTACAACGTACTTATTTATTTTCAAATTATATGCATGTTTACTGTATTCAAGTTGGCTCGTATTTTCTGTATCTTGTTACGTCCCTCTGAGGACCTGGTCCGCTGCCAGGTGTACCTGTTCTTGAGTATTTGCAAGAGCGCAGATTTGGATGGTTATAGATGCTTCGTGGACGTCTTCTCTCGAGCCATGATTGATAGCTGGTACTTATATTGTTTGATGGTGTTGTACTTATATTGTATTTACTTTTCTCATTTGAGTTAGTAGTGGATTTGTTTCCATCCAACTATCATCCTTAGATACTCCTTATTGAGATCTAGTTTTATAGACATTGGTTATTTTATTCACATTTGATTTTCGTGGATGAGATCTAGATTATACCCTGTGACTTGTGACATATGTTTATACCACTTGTGGATTTGATATTCATATTACAGCGTATGTGTGGATTTTGTTTTCATATATTGGAGTTGCCATATCCATGCGGCTGGCATGCTTACGTGTCCTAGTCCTACGTATTTTTGGGACTGGGGCGTGACAGTGTTAGAATATGCCGATACGGGGCTTTTCGACGGATACTCGTTGATTCCGGTGTGCACGCATATCCAAATTAACTTTCGTAAAATTTTACACGTCCGCGTTGACGATACGCGCCTTTCGGTACAATTTGCACACGACGAAGTCGTCTCGTTTAGCGGATCGTACCTTATTTTAGAAAATTTGCACGCATATCCAATTGCTTATACGGGCCTTAGTTTCTGATCCTGTGTACCTGACATCTGGACGCTTACACTTTACAGATTGATTGCCAGGCAAGTATACCTTGTCATTGTACTATGATTTATATTCCATATGTTGCATATATCTTATTTCTGTTTTAGTTCATATATTTTAAACTGTTATATATACTGCGCGTCCAAGAAAACTTGGGTGCAACGACGGTGACGTCGTATTCTGTTTTTATTATGTATATGCATGTTACCTAGTTTATGAGACCACCCCATTATCATAAGGCATTCTTATGATTCATTGGCCATGATACTATTCTTACACGAGTGTGAGTCACATGTAGGGCACGGACTTGCGTACTCGGCTGGCCACTGGTACGTATAGGTCGTGCGACGGATAGGGATAAATGCCGATAGAAAATTTGCATGCCAGTAGACCTGGCAGTTATTTAGAGGTATCATCGTGTCATGGATGTGACATACTTAGAGCATGGGGTGGAAAGAACAACAAGTAAGGCATTTGGGCTCCTTTGCACTTTCCTTTTTGTAACTCGTACGCTCCGCCGGAGATACGTGGCGGTGATGAACCATATATATTACTGGCGGCCTCTGCCATTCAAAAGACGACATGCTTTGTAGGCCCCTGATTCTCCGAGATAATCACGACTATCCCATTTATTGCCAGATAGCCCACTTGTTGGAAAGTTCTTCTCAAACTGCATTCACATAGATGGTTAGGCGACCCCATTGGATGTTTATTTTTTAGTACTTTATTGGCATACTTCTATGTATCTTGTTATGTCCCCCTGAGGACCTGGTACCTTTCCAGATATAGATGAGCAGGATTATCCACAGGAGTACGGACCCGGACCTGATGCTTCATACCCGACTGAGGAGGTCTTATCTTCGGAGTACCTTTGATTCATCGCAGCTGATGAATTTTTAGTTGCTATTTCTTTTATGGACTTTTATCTTATATTGGAGTTTGATCTCTTCTCTCATTTAGTAGTTTTAGTATAGTGGATTTGCAGTAGATTTGTTTCCATCCGACTATTATACTTTGATACTTCATCTTTGAGATTCAGTTATTTATTTTTATTTATTTCTTTATTTGTGTTGTGGATGAGATATAGATTGTGTGTGACTTGTTGACATTATTTTACCACTTGTGAATTTGATATTCACGATACAACATACGTGTGTGTATGGTTTCCATATATTGGAGTTCGTATACATACGGCTGGCGTGTTACGTATTCCCAATCCTACATATTTTGGGACTGGGGCGTGACATATTTTTAGTGATGGCCCATGCAGGTTAAGAATATATTGTCTCGGTTACGTTACTGTACCGAACAAGCCTTCGTATAGGAGTAGAATATAGGATCTCATCCATGCTTGACTAAAACTTATCTTCCCTTTCAACTATCCCATTTAAATTCTTACATCCTATTTGATTCATGTACTTCTTCTAATCGTTTCGTCCACCACTTGCAGAGAGATGGATATGCATAGTGGTTGTACTACCGTCGAAGGCGACACACCTTCAGGAGTCAATAGTCAAACTCGAGGGGATACCTCGACGACTCCTAGACTTCTGGGACGGAATGGACAGACTTACAATCCAGTTCTATCTGACCTTTTCGCATCACCTAATGGGACCCTTCCAGCTTCATCGATGCCAAAGGATGGCCAGACACAGGTATTCTAATTCTTCCAAATGATAATGCAGGAACAGAGACAACAGACAGCCGTACTAGCTGCAGAGCAGAGGCAGCAAGCGGCAGAGCAGAGACAAGAATTTCTGGTAGCACTTGAGAGAATGGCTGCACAGGCTTCTGTACCAGCTCAGGCACTAGTTCCAGTACCACGAGTTAGAGTTGGTTCAGTCAAGGACTTTATATAGATGGGTCTGAAGCCATATAAAGGCACTGAGAGCCCAGAGGAGACTACAAACTGGATTACCCACACTCAGAAGTTATTAGAAACATCGCAGCTATCTACAGATCTATGGATGACAGGCGTAAGGACGCTACTAGATGGTAATGCCCATCACTGGTGGAAATCAATGGAGCGCCAGTTGGGTACGTATCAGAATTGGAAACAATTCTTGGAGTACTTTGAGAGGAAGTACTTCCCGGACACTGTAAGGGATGCGTTGTATGATCAGTTCCTTCATCTGGAGCAGAGGAATAAGACAGTTGACGAATATGATGCAGAGTTTAGTCACCTTAGTAAATATGGCGCTGCTCTGATACCGAATGACTTGGAGAAGGCTAAGAGATTCCACCGCGGGCTGACTCATGAGCTCCAACACTACACCAGCTCACAGTCCTGGATCTCTTATGCCAAATTATTGACAGAAGTAAGATTTCAAGAGTCCATCAGCAAGGAAAAGGGAGGTCAACTGAAGACACAGCAAGGACTAGCAAGGACATAACAAGGAGGGCCTAACAGACGTCCTTTGGCACAGCACCAGCACAGAGCAGGACCGTACCAGATTTTGGAGAAGTCCTAATATAATTATTGTGGGAGACGCGGACATATTATGAGAGGCTGTCGAAACCGCTTAGGACAATGTATGAGGTATGGTTCCGGACAGCATATGGTAAGAGACTGTCCAATACATCAGAAATTGGCGCTTCTACCGCCAATACAGAGGTTAGCACTTCCAGCACCGAAGCCAGTTCAGCAGATGACTAGACCAGGAGCGCCTCGAGCCCCAACTGACGGAGGATTTTAGCAAGGACCACCGCTACGTACTCAGGAGGATCAGTTCACGAGGGCCAGTCATGGACTTCCACAGAGGAATGGATAAGCTTTTGCACTAGAGGTGGAGGACATGGAACAAGAGATTGATGTTATAGCAGGTATTACTCTTGCTTTTACCTTCCTGTTGTGACATTATTTGATACGGGAGCTACCCACTCGTTCATATCTTCTAGTTTTATTACCAAGCACAATATTGCCACTACACCTTTATCTAGTTGTGTTAGAATTCTCACCGGAGGAGGAGTTGTACCTGTTAGTCGGATTTGTAGATCGTGTCTCGTAGTGATTCGTGGCAGAGAGATGAATGCCCGACTCTTAGTCCTTCCTATGCCAACTTTTGATATTGTGCTTGAAATAGACTGGCTAAGCAAGTACCACGCTTTCTTCGACTGTTTTGGAGGAAGCATTCTTTTTAAGGTACCAGGCCAGCCGGAACTTGAGTTTGTACGAGGATCCACAAAAGTCCTTGATGGTGTGCAACTTGCAATTGACGACGTTATTTATCACCCCATCATTTCAGAGTTTCAAGACGTCTTCCCAGAGGAATTGTCCGGACTACCACCAGACAGAGACGTAGAGTTCTCGATAGAATTGACACCGGGAGCAGCACCCATAGCATCACATGTTTACAGATTGGCGAAGAAGGAGATGGATGAGCTGAAGGCACAGTTGAAAGAACTAGAGGAGAAAGGTTTCATCCGACCGAGTGCATCACCCTGGGGAGCACCATTGTTGTTTGTACCAAAGAAGGATGGGTCAGTGCGTATGTGCATTGACTACAGAGCCTTAAATGCAGTGACCGTGAAGAATAAATATCCATTGCCATGCATTGATGACTTATTTGATCAGCTTAGTGTAGCCAATATGTTCTCAAAGATAGACTTGAGATCGGGGTATCACCAGGTGAAGGTACGAAAGCAGGACATCCCGAAGACCGCATTTAGAACAAGATATAGACACTACGAGTTTCTAGTCATGCCATTTGGGTTGACCAATGCTCCAGCTATCTTTATGCACTTAATGAATCGAGTCTTCCATCAGTATTTGGACCAGTTCGTGATCGTTTTCATAAATGACATACTTGTCTATTCGAAGAGCCACGGGGATCACGAGAAGCACCTGCGAATTATTCTAGAGACATTGAGGAGAGAGCAGATATATGCGAAGCTCAGTAAATATGAGTTTTTTTTGGACAGAGTCTCGTTTCTTGGATATATTGTTACGGGAGATGGTATTTCTGTTGATCCAGAGAAAATCTCAGCAGTCGAGACATGGCCCGTTCCTAAATCAGCATCGGAGGTGAGAAGTTTCCTTGGACTTCCAGGATATTACCGACGGTTTATGGAGAACTTCTCAAGGATAGCAGCACCTATGAATCGGTTGACATGCAAGGATCAAGAGTTCGTATGGACCTACGAGTGTCAAGCCGCTTTTGAGGAGTTGAAGAAGCGATTGACCACAGCACCAGTATTGACTATTCCATCAGGATCAGGAGGTTATGTGATTACAGTGACGTATCAGAGAAAGGCATGAGATGCGTGTTGATGCAATATGGCAAGGTGATCGCATATACATCTACACAGTTATGAGTAAATAAGAAGAATTATCCAACTCATGATTTGGAGCTTGCAACTGTTGTTTTTGCTCTGAAGCTATGGAGATATTACTTATATGGAAAACGAGTGGAGATCTATACAGACCACAAAAGCCTCAAGTATGTCTTCACGTAGAAGGAGTTAAATATGAGGCAACATCGATGGCTTGAGTTGATGAAGGATTTTGCGATAGAGCTACATTATCACCCAGGCAAGGCTAACGTAGTAGCAGACGCGTTAAGCCAGAAACCAGCAGCTTATTTCTTGATGACACAGAGGGAATTATTGGAGGACTTGTAAGAGCTTGGCATAGAAGTGATATTACCCGGAGTAGATGGGATATTAGCCAATTTACAAGTTCAGTCATCACTAGTAGAGAGGATCAAGGCAGATTTGCCTACGGATGCCAAATTCAGGAGATTGAAAGAAAGGACAAATGCCGGAGAGCAGACGAGATTATATATTCATGATGATGGGATATTATAATGTGGTGATCGTCTATATGTTCCCAACGGAGAGATTCGACAGGAGCTGATGGCAGAAGCTCATAGTTCGATATATTCTATTCATCCTGGAGGCACCAAGATGTACCGTGACTTACGACAGCACTTTTGGTAGCATGGAATAAAAAGAGAGATAGCTCGCTTTGTAGCTAAATGTCTAGTATGTCAGCAGGTAAAGGCAGAGCATCAGAGAATAGCAGGTTTATTGCAACCACTTCTGATTCCTAAGTGGAAGTGGGAGCACATCGCTATAGACTTTGTCACAATTTTTCCCAAGAGTCCAAGTGGGAGAGATGCAGTATGGGTAATAGTGGATCGACTCACTAAGTCAGCTCATTTCTTGCCTTTTAGAGTTGGACAGTCTATAGAAGCTTTGGCTGACTTATACATGAGGCAAATTGTGAGATTTCACGGCATACTAGTCAGTATTGTGTCAGACATGGATTCGTGTTTTACATCGCACTTTTGGAGAAGCATGCAAGAGAGTCTTGGGACTCGTCTGAAGTTTAGTACATCTTATCACCCGCAGACATATGGGAAGTCCGAACGTACTATTCAGACACTGGAGGATATGTTGAGGGCTTGTATGTTAGACTTTGGAGGATCATGGGAGGACCACCTATATCTTGTAGAGTTTTCTTATAACAATAGCTATCAAGCGAGCATCCAGATGGCTCTGTTTGAAGCATTGTATGAAAGAAAGTGTAGGTCTTTCGTATGTTAGAGTGACATGGGAGAACGTCAGATTCTGGGACCAGAGTTGGTAGTTAACACCGTTGAGACAGTGAAGAAGATACAAGGATACTTGCGAGCAGCGCAAGACAGGCAAAAGCAGTAGGCAGACCTTCATCGTCGTCCCTTAGAGTTTAAAGAGGAAGATCATGTCTTCTTGAGGATATCACCTACTAGAGGCACTATTCGATTCGGAGGGCGTGGCAAGTTGAGCCCAAGGTATATTGGACCATTTGACGTGCTAGAGAGAGTGGAAGAAGTGGCGTATCGACTGGCTCTACCACCTTCGCTTGAGGGAGTACATGATGTATTTCACGTGTCGTAACTCAGGCGATATGTGGCAGATAGCAGTCATGTTCTCGACCATTCTGAGATCACCATTGGGCCGAGCTTGTCATACCAAGAGCAACCCATGGAAATCCTTGATCGTCGAGAGAAAGTGTTGAGGAACCAGTTGATTCCCTTGGTCTGTGTGGCTTGGAAACATGGCGCGCGAGGACGACATGCGCAAACATTTTTTGTATCTATTCGTAGACCAAGGTATGAATTTACTTTGTTAATTTCTACCTCATAACATCCTTGACTTTCTATCGTGGCTTAGTTTTAATTTCGAGGACAAAATTTTTATAAGTTGGGTAGAATGTAAAATCC
The DNA here is from genome assembly GCA_036927795.1 of Iris macrosiphon. Lineage (NCBI taxonomy): Eukaryota > Viridiplantae > Streptophyta > Magnoliopsida > Asparagales > Iridaceae > Iris > Iris macrosiphon. The sequence goes on along the minus strand of JAYESA010000003.1, from coordinate 119,789,955 downwards.
CTAATTTTAAAAATCGTATTATAATTATTTAATTTAATTATAGTATTTATTAGTTAATTAGAAGATATATAATTTATTGGATTTAATTACTAGGTAAATATTTAGCTAGATAATTATTGAGCAAACTATTATTTTACCTTATTTTATTTTATGTATGACACCTTGTGGACGAATGATAGATTATTTTTATGTACAAATATAATTTTTTGGAATTTTATATATATATATATATTATGTGTGTGTGTGTGTGTGTGTGTGCGTGTGTGTACAAGTATAATTTTTTGGAATTTTATATATATATATATATATATATATATATATATATATATATGTGTGTGTGTGTGTGTGTGTGTGTGTGTGTGTGTGTGTGTATATATATATATATATATATATATATATATATATATATATATATATATATATATATAAGTAATTTATTAATAAATGAAAAGAATAGAATAAAAAGAATAAAAAGAATAAAAGAATAGAATGAATAAAAGAAAAGAAAGGAAAAGAATAAAGAAAAAAAAGAAATAAGTGAATAAATAAATAAATAATACCCTTAACTAAACCCTAATCCCACCCATTTTCTAATAGCTACAATACCTACACACTAACCCAAACCCGCCTAAGCCTAAAGGCAGTAGCAAACCCCAGTTTCCCCCCTTCACCCGCGCGAAAGCCCCCCTCTCATCTTCTCCTATATATATATATATATATATATATATATATATATATATATATATATATATATATATATTATTATTATTATTATAAACCCTAAACCCTAACCCTAAATCCTTACCATCCACTCGACCGCCGCCTGGACCCGCCGCAGCACTCGCCGTTCGCGTCATCCCGCACGCGCCGCGCAGGAAATTGACAGCGACTTACCCCTGTTCAGGTGCTGATTCCCGTTCCAACGCTCGACCAAATTTGACCCCGTCTTCACTGGTAAGTTCGTGACCTATCCCTCTTCCAACTCTGTGTATTAGTTTCCATCGATCGGCGCGTAACCCTAGGTGAAAATTGAGACCAAGTTGGAGAAAAATCACAACTTTTATGCTACAGAAAACTGTTACGATGACCCATGTTTATGGACTCGTATCTCCCACCACAGAGATCCAAACGTAGATTTTCTTCTTGCTATATGAAGACCATGTAACCGCGATTATTTTTTGTCAATTATATTATTTTATTTTGGTGTTATATGTAGAATTAAATTGTTATAAAAATCATGAAAAACTTTTTTCGAAACCTTCAAAATTTGCGATACGAAGCGTGCTCCGCCAAACGGGACCGCCCCATCACATACCAATTGCACCGAAAGGCGCGTATGGTATATCCAAACCCGCCTAAGCCTAAAGCCTAGTAGCAAACCCCAGTTTCCCCCCTTCACCCGCGCGAAAGCCCCCCTCTCATCTTCTCATATATATATATATATATATATATATATATATATATATATATATATATATATATATATATATATATATATTATAAACCCTAAACCCTAACCCTAAACCCTTACCATTCACTCGACCGCCGCCTGGACCCGCCGCAGCACTCGTCGTTCACGTCATCCCGCGCGCGCCGCATAGGAAATTGACAGCGACTTACCCCTGTTCAGGTGCTGATTCCCGTTCCAACGCTCGACCAAATTCGACCCCGTCTTCACTGGTAAGTTTATGACCTATCCCTCTTCCAACTCTGTGTATTAGTTTCCATCGATCGGCGCATAACCCTAGGTGAAAACCGAGACCAATTTGGAGAAAAATCTTAACTTTTATGCTACAGAAAACTGTTACGATGACCCATGTTTATGGACTCGTATCTCCCACCACAGAGATCCAAACGTAGATTTTTTTCTTGCTATATGAAGACCATGTAACCGAGATTATTTTCTGTCAATTATATTATTTTATTTTGGTGTTATATGTAGAATTAAATTGGGTTAAAAATCATGAAAAACTTTTTTCGAAACCTTCAAAATTTGTGATACGAAGCGTGCTCCGCCAAACGGGACCGCCCCATCACATACCAATTGCACCGAAAGGCGCGTATGGTATATCCAGACATGTTGGCTTTTGCGGAAACTGATTCGGACGTGTGTGCACGTCGGAATCAACCCGTATCCGCGAAAAGTTCTCGAATCGTAATATTTACAAAACACCACACCATTTAGTGTACGCTCATCAGAATACGACGAAACTTATATCATTGGACTCGTGGTATCCCGTTGTTCCTGTGACCCAATTTTCACGCGATTCTGAGACAGTTGACCAAGTCGCCTATTGGCGGGCCCTACGGTTGACTTTTTTGGGCAATTTTGTGTTCGGCTCTCCGGAATCCAAAATTGGATATACCGTTGAGTTCGTATTGACATTTAGAATTTGTTAGACCTATAATTTGTCCCATTTAGAGACCTTTACTCCTGGCACACTTTTTGGTGCAAAGTGGTCCACATGTGGACCCCGCTTTGATCCGAAATTAGCTTTTTGCCCCTGTGTCCAAATTGGACGAAAGGGTAGTATTTTCTAGCTATCTCACTGATTCTGGAAATATTGGTGATGTCTATTTCAGCATCCGGAGACGTTTATTCGGAGGCCTTAGTTTCTGATCCTGTGTACCTGACATCTTGACGCTTACACTTTACAGATTGCTTGTCAGGCAAGTATACCTTGCCATTGTACTGTGATTTATATTCTATATGTTGTATGCATCTTATTTTTGTTTATTTAGTTCATATATTTTAAACTGTTATATAAACTGTGCGTCCAAGGAAACTTGGGTGCAACGACGGTGACGTCGTATTCTGTTTTTATTATGTATATGCATGTTACCTAGTTTATGAGACCACCCTATTATCATGAGACATTCTTATGTTTCATTGTCCATGATACTGTTCTTACACGAGTGTGATTCACATGTAGGATACGGACTTGCGTACTCGGTTGGCTACTGGTACGTATAGGTCATACGACGGATAGGGATAACTGTCGATAGAAACTTTGCATGCTAGTAGACTTGGCAGTTATTTAGAGGTATCATTGTGTCATGGATGTGACATACTTAGAGCATGGGGTGGGAAGAACAACAAGTAAGGCATTTGGGCTCCTTTGCACTTTTATTTTTGTAACCCGTACGCTCCGCCGGAGATACGTGGCGGTGATGACCCCTATATATTAATGGCGACCTTTGTCATTCAAAAGTCGGCATGCTTTGTAGGCCCCTGATTCTCCGAAAGAATTACGCCAATCCCATTTATGGCCAAATAGCCCACTTGTTGGAAAGTTGTTCTCAAACTGCATTCACATAGATGGTTAGGCGACCCCATTGGATGTTTATTTTTCAGGACTTTATTGGCATGCTTCTATGTATCTTGTTATGTCCCTCTGAGGACCTGGTATCTTTCCAGATATAGACAGACAGGATTATCCACAGGAGTACGGACCTGGACTTGATGCTTCATACCCGACTGAGGGGGTCTTATCTTCAAAGTACCTTTGATTCATCGCAGCTGATGGATTTTTAGTTGCTATTTCTTTTGTGGACTTTTATCTTATATTGGAGTTTGATCCCTTCTCTCATTTAGTAGTTTTAGTATAGTCAATTTGCAGTAGATTTATTTCCATCCGACTATCATACTTTGATACTTCATCTTTGAGATTCAGTTATTTATTTCCATTTATTTCTTTATTTGTGCTGTGGATGAGATATAGATTGTGTGTGACTTATTGACAGTATATTATCACTTATGGATTTGATATTCATGATACAGCGTACATGTGTGTATGGTTTCCATATATTAGAGTTCGTATACATATGGCTGGCGTGTTACGTATTCCTAGTCCTACGTATTTTGAGACTGGGGCGTGACATTTACTGAGCCCGAATTTCTTCTCTGAGCTCTGCCACTCCGCTACTGCCTGAGCTTTATTGGGAATCAAGTCTGCTGAAGGGGGAAGAGTTCGGTCCGAACTCGGTCCCTGGCCGAGTTCGGGCCGAACTCTGTGTGATGTTCTAGAACCTTTGAACCAAACTCGGTCCGAGTTCGGTGTTGGCGGCGGCTGCTCGGGTTTTAGAGTTTTATGTTATATTTTGGACCGTTTGATGCTAGTAGACGGCTGGATCATATGGTTTGCTATTTTTAGGGTTTCCTAACCCTAAAATAGGTTTCTCATCCTATAAATAGGGAGGAGGGTGGAGGCACAAAGTAAAAGCACAAGTTGGAGATTCAAGGTGCTCGTCCACTGTAAATCTAAGAGAAAGCTCGTGCTTTGCTCTTTAGGACTTCGCCATCCAAGACAGAAGGAAGAATGAGATCTAATCGAGGAGTCGTCAACTTCGGTTAGGGAGATTGTTACGGGTTGGTGAGTGATTTTAATTTTAATCTTCTGCTTATCTTCTTGAGTTTGGTGAGAGGGTTGAACCAATTAGGGCAAAGGGTTTTAACATTAGTTTTTTGCAATCTTGTAATTTTATCTGAGTTATAAAGTTTGAGATTTGTCCAGGTGACGTAGTCACCGCCATATACTTGTCTTCATCTGTGCTTAGTGTTCGTAGATTGGTTTGGTCATCTCAGGTGGGTTGGCAAAACGCTTCCGTAATGCGTCCAACATATGGTATCAGAGCGCACGTATTCCCAACATGTAGCGAACTCCTGCGACGATTCTACTTGCTTACGCCGAATCTCCTCGTTCAACAAGCTACTTTTGACTGTGGTGAAATGGGTCATATCAAGAGAAACTGCATGAAGCTCAAAGCTGAGAAGGCCAAAGACAAGGATGACCAGGAGGATCTCACGGCTATGGGAGATCTCATCATCGTAGCAAATGACATAGAGAAACCTTGTGGCATGTGTCATGATGACGACTGGGTCATGGATACGGGGGCGTCGTATCACGCCACTCCATATAGGAGGATCTTCACGTCATACCGTGGTGGCAGATTTGGACATGTGAAGATGGACAACAAGGGGACGGTTGCAGTTATAGGCATCGGTGATGTGCACTTGACAATGGAGATTGGTGAGAATATCGTTCTCAAAGATGTGCAACATGTACCGAGTTTGCGCTATGACTTAGTTTCGGTAGGGACACTGGCGGATGATGGCTGTCGCAGTTTGTTTGGGGCAAAGATTGGATTCTTACGAAGGGTTCCCAACAGCTGGCTCAAGAAGATTTGTGTTGTGGCATGTACAGGCTTAAGCCGCTGAGGTGTACAAGCAGGCCACTGATACCGGATGGAGGCTCGAGGGGTATTCGACAGGAGGTGGATCTGTCATGCCCCAGTCCCAAAAATACGTAGGACTAGGACACGTAAGCATGCCAGCCGCATGGATATGGCAACCCCAATATATGGAAACCAAATCCACACGTACGCTGTAATACGAATAGCAATCCACAAGTGGTATAAACATATGCCACAAGTCACAGGGTATAATCTAGATCTCATCCACTAAAATCATATATGAATAAAATAACCAATGTCTATGAAACTAGATCTCAATAAGAAGTATCTAAGGATGATAGTTGGATGGAAATAAATTCACTATCAACTCAAATGGAAAAGTAAATACAATATAAGTACAACTCAATCAAACAATATAAGTACCAGCTATTAATCACGGCTCGAAGAGAAGACATCCACGAAATATCCTATAACCATCCAACTCTGCTCTCCTGCAAATACACAAGAACAGGTACACCTGGCAGCGGACCAGGTCCTCAGAGGGACATAACAAGATACTTAAACACATGCCAATAAAATACTGAAATAAATATCCAAAGGGGTCGCCTAACCATCTAAGTGAATGCAGTTAAGAACACATTTCCCCACAAGTGAGCTATCTGGCTGAAAACTGGGATTTGACATGGTTCTCTTTTGAAGATCCAGGGGCCCAAAGGCACGTCGTCTTTTGAACGGCGGAGGCCCGCCAATGTATATATATATGGGTCATCACCACCCGTATCTCCAGCGGAGAATCCGGGCGTTACAAAAAAAGTACAAAGGAGCTCAAATGCGGTACTTGTTGTTCTCCCCACCCCATGCTCTAAGCATGTCATGTCCATGACACGATAAACCTCTAATAACTGCCAAGTCTACTAGCATGCAAAGTTTCTAACAGCAGTTATTCCTAACGCACGACCTATACGTACAGGAGGCCAGACCTGCACGCAAGTCCGTGATCTACATGAGACTCACAACTCGTGTAACAACTGTGTCACGGCCAATGAATCTAATGGTGCCACATGATAATGGGGTAGTCTCATGAACAAGGTCAATGCAATACATAAATAAAAATATCTCGCGACGTCACCGTCGCGAGCATTTTATATAACAATTAAAATATATGAAAAGACAGAAAATAAAGATGCGTGCAACATATAGAATATAAATAACAGTACAATGGCAAGGTATACTTGCCTGGCAAAAAAGCTGCGATGTACCGATAACCTGCTCCCGAAGTTGCGCAGAATAAATCCAATATCTTAAACTCGGAACTATGTTCCAGCTTCCGGCTCCCTTCGACTGCTGAAGTGTTTCCAGATAGTTCATAGAGAAGAGAGCTATCCTCAGGCGCTTCCACACTCCTCTTCTTAAAGGACGCAATAACCACTTGGCACACTCTTGTAAGAGGGCTTCCCCCTGGTTTCTGAAATCTATACAATTTGGAGCCTGCGAAGAAACTAATAGTAGCTAAAGCCATAAATAATGTGGGAATTTCGTAGCCCAAACCCCAGCCACGATTGTCTTGTACCCAAACGATAACAGTGCCAGATATGAGAGAACCAATGTTGATAGAGAAATAAAACAAATTGAAGAAAGAACCCTTTTTAGTTCTTTCTACATGATCAGTATCATCAAACTGGTCGGCCCCAAAGGATGAGACACAAGGCTTGATGCCTCCAGTCCCAAGTGCAATCAAATAGAGAGTGAAGAGGAAAATAGCAACTTGAGATGTACTTGCTTCTGGGCAAACGGAGCCTACACAGGGAGGAGGTTTTAACGCTGATACTGATGCTGAAAGAGTCAGTGAAAGCATCCCAAGAAAGTAGAATGTTAAAAATACAGCAATCGTCCAGTATCTTCCCCAATATGAATCTGCTAAGAAGGCTCCAATAAGAGGGGTAAAATAGCAAGTACCCTGCCATGTGGTAGCATTTCTTGTTGCAGATGGATTTCCTTCGTGCAGCCTTGTAGTGAGGTAAGTGACAAGATTTTTGCTATTTCATAGTACGCTAGACGTTCACAGCACTGGGTCCCTAGAATAAATCGGCAAGCTCTCCAGTTGCCTGTACGATGCTTCAGAATAGCCTCTTCATTAAGGTCGACCGATCCATCTCTCGTATATGGTCCCTCGGTTTGATTTGTGTCGGCTGCAGCAATTTGTGTCTGTGCTGAGAGACCTGAAGAAGCTGGTCTTCTATTTGTAGCAACCTCTCTTCTTGATCCTGCTGTTGTTGCTGCCGCTGCCACTACCGCCGGGAGGTCATGGATCCGGATCCTGATCCGAAACCCGTCGAGCTTATCGGAGGGTCCGCGGAGGGTCCACTTTTGGAGTGAGGAGGGAGATGGCCGTGGCGGAGGCCATGGCGTCGAGGAGGATGACGGAGAAGATGGGGAGAATGGTCCAGCGAGGCTCCGACGATGGGTTGGCCGGAAAGAAGGTGAACAGGGACCAGCGGGATGAGTCGGGGAAGGGTTGATGAACAGTACATGGGAGGGGGGAAAGTCGGCTGAATATGTAATTCTAGGTTTGGGGTTTTTAATTTAGGTGGAGGAAAAGAATTTTAAGGTGTATTTATATGCAAAGAGGTGGGTTTTGAGTTTGACCTAGGTTTTGGTGTTTGACCTAGGTTTTGGACTTGGTCAACATTCCTTGGGTTGGGGCCTTGGGCTTACATGAGGGTGTTGAGCTAGAAATTACATGATTTAGAATGCAAGGATGGGTTTTAAATATATGAGAGCGATGTGCGCGCGTTGCACATCGTAAAAATTACGGAAAAATCTATGTGAAGGGATAATTGAGTTTCTTCATGAATTGTCCAATGATGGGGACATCTCAACGCATATTTGCGTAAAAGCCCCCCCCAACAATTGGAAAATTGCACAAAGGCAGAAATTGGATTTAATTAATTAAATTGAACCGCGCACGATATTCTAGAATTAATTAGGAGTACATGGATTAAATTTAGGCTGGCCACAAGTGTCAGGGGCGTAGAGGGTGCAGTATAGAATATTAATAAAATCCAGATTGTACAAAACGGTCAAGATGGTGTCTCCAATTTTGATTGGGACGCGCAAGGGTACAAAATTAGATTTTATTTGTAATTAATAAATAACGTCTGCGACGCTTATTGTGCGACTAAAATGTAGCACAAGAAAGCAATATTATGACTTGCACAAGGGCCAGAAAGGTAGGCGGGCACGTCTAGGACAATATTGTGAAATTCGTAGATAGGCAACGGCTAATGAGGTACTCCAATTATCGAAGCACGGTAAGGTGCGCTACACATTATATAATTATTGTATAATTAAATAAAAGTCGTGTTCTAATTCTAATTGGGTTCAAACTAGCCCTAATTTCACTATCTAAGCCAAGTAGCCCTAATTTTGGGTGAGGGGGTTTACAATCTATCCAACTTAAAACAATTTCGTCCTCGAAATTAAAACTAGGGTAGGGTTTCTCTCTATCAAATCTTTATTGGTTATAGTCTAAAGAATTCTCCTTAAGTTAACATGGTAGTTTCTACCCAACTTAGATTTTACCCATCTATCATCTAAGGCTATACACCTAAGAAGGCTATGTCTCAATTTATTTAATCATGTTATTGAATCTTCAAAGTCCTTAACACCAAACATATCCTCTATGATATGCCCTTAATCATTTATAAAAGATAATCACCAAACAATGTGTTTGGCCTATGGGGATATCTAGTACTATCTATATATCAAACTTACACCAAGCAAGATGTTTCGTCTTTTCGAAATAAGGAAAGACGTAGATCAATAGATAAGAGTTCAAGGGAGAAGTAATAGAATGCAAGTATAGGAATCAAGGCGTTTCAAGAAATCCAATGGGAATTGTCAAGGCGGTTGTGGACTGAGATCCTATTTGGTAAATCCGTATCCGCATGCTCGTATTAGTACAGTTATGTAGCCGATATGATACGCTTAGACATGTCTAGAGGGCAAGTACATTCGTCTACTAATCACTATATATCTTAATCCACGTGAAGTAGTTATGCGAAGGGTGAATCAAGCGCACTAAGGTTAGCTAGACCTTAATACACTGATTCTGAAATGTATTAGTGTGTATACCCAATAATACATATGTCATGAACAAGCTCGATAAAGAATAAGCTTGCAAAAAAAACTAGGCTATAATAGCAGCATAATTCGATGTAGCACAGAAAATATAACGCTGGATTATGATGAGAGAAGTTATAAAATAATTTAAGTTTGCAAAAATAAAAACAACATAAGCAATAATAACAAAAGACTCTACAATCTCTACATTTATCATACAACCTCCTTGTCTAAGTCGCTAGTCGACCAAATAGGGCATAGACCTCTAAATTCTACCATCTGAATAAACGCTGTCGTCTAATGCTAGCATACAATTAATGTCATTCAGTTACACTTCAATAATGGGTCAAAAGACTATGAGATACTAGGTTGTGAGGCATACTACCCAACTTAAAACAATTAAACTAATACTGTGACAGTCTTAAGAGGATCCTACAAAATAATCTTGCACATGTAAATAGAGCAGAAACTCTTATTGGGGTATATGAGGAAAGATCTTGGTACTGATTAGGGTATCATATTTACATAGGTAATGGCCACCTTAAGTCTTAATCATAGTGCTCATAGAACATATATCAATAGCGAGGATAGAAGAGTTACTAGCCGTTTAAGGAGAAATGGATCTAACTTATATCGATGTGGGGTACAAGTTACGCGACTTAAAACTAAGAGGTAACCATTAGGTCATAATCTACAATAATAACTTAAACTGTCAAGTTCTAATTACCAATCACATAATTCAAAATTTTAAGAGTAACAACCAAAATCCTAGCAAGCTATATATATCCTAAATAGAATAAAATCACTTGGTCTATAATCAGAAGTGTCAGATGGCACGAGTTAAAAGAGGAAGAAAGAAGAACGTAATTTTTTGTCGTCGCACAATTAGCGAACGTTAAGGCCGCAGAGGAACAATATATAAAATTAAAATAGAGGGCTCTAGATAGCATCATGGTTTTCTAAGGGGGAGTGGTATACTAGTTGCTATGTTCGAGGTATGATCAAGGAAAAAGTGTTAATTACATTTCTCTAGGCTTCCTAAGGTGCTGTCTACTAATAATGAGATAATGATCTACATTTTATAGTTCCCCGATACTATCCAATTATGAAGGTTAGGTTCAGTCCTAATGTTCAAATTTTTGGTTCTCCATTGGTTCCTCAATACTAGGGCCAAACATTATGGTAAAACTTCTAACTATCTCTAGTCGTGTCTATACTACTCAAGTCTTCTTAATACATCAAGGGGTAATGGTATACCAATCTAAAGATAAGGAGTTCTAGGGTTCACTAGATATTCTAAACTTAGTGGTGTATCTATATACTCGTTGTAATCTTAATAGGTATGCTACTCTAATTATTATCCTAATAACAGGGGTTTCTATATTCTAGCAGAAGGTCATATATACTCAAGGAACTTATTAGGGAAGTACAGGAATCAAGCAGGATACAATTGTTCGAATAGATCATAAAGGAGAAAGGTGAATCATAGTCAATTGTGGATGAGATCCTATACTCTAGTCCTAGGTGCAGGCTTGTTCGGTACAGTAACGTAACCGAGACAATATGCTCTCGACCTGCATGGGCCACCACAAAAACATGTCACGCCCCAGTCCCAAAAATACGTAGGACTAGGACACATGCCAGCCGCATGGATATGGCAACCCCAATATATGGAAACTAAATCCACACGTACGCTGTAATATGAATAGCAATCCACAAGTGGTATAAAAATATGTCACAAGTCACAGGATATAATCTAGATCTCATCCACTAAAATCAAATATGAATAAAATAACCAATGTCTATGAAACTAGATCTCAATAAGAAGTATCTAAGGATGATAGTTGGATGGAAACAAATCCACTACCAACTCAAATGGAAAAGTAAATACAATATAAGTACAACTCAATCAAATAATATAAGTACCAGCTATCAATCATGGCTCGAAGAGAAGACATCCACGAAATATCCTATAACCATCCAACTCTGCTCTCCTGCAAATACACAAGAACAGGTACACCTGGCAGCGGACCAGGTCCTCAGAGGGACATAACAAGATACTTAAACACATGCCAATAAAATACTAAAATAAATATCCAAAGGGGTCGCCTAACCATCTAAGTGAATGCAGTTAAGAACACCTTTCCCCACAAGTGAGCTATCTGACTGAAAACTGGGATTTGGCATGGTTCTCTTTTGAAGATCCAGGGGCCCAAAGGCACGTCGTCTTTTGAACGGTGGAGGCCCGCCAATGTATATATATATGGGTCATCACCACCCGTATCTCCAGCGGAGAATCCGGGCGTCACAAAAAAAGTGCAAAGGAGCTCAAATGCGGTACTTGTTGTTCTCCCCACCCCATGCTCTAAGCATGTCATGTCCATGACACGATAAACCTCTAATAACTGCCAAGTCTACTAGCATACAAAGTTTCTAACAGCAGTTATTCCTAACGCACGATCCATACGTACAGGAGGCCAGACCTGCACGCAAGTCCGTGATCTACATGAGACTCACAACTCGTGTAACAACTGTGTCACGGCCAATGAATCTAATGGTGCCACATGATAATGGGGTAGTCTCATGAACAAGGTCAATACAATACATAAATAAAAACATCTCGTGACGTCACCGTCGCGAGCATTTTATATAACAATTAAAATATATGAAAAGACAGAAAATAAAGATGCGTGCAACATATGGAATATAAATAACAGTACAATGGCAAGGTATACTTGCCTGGCAAAAAAGATGCGATGTACCGATAACCTGCTCCCGAAGTCGCGCAGAATAAATCCAATATCTTAAACTCGGAACTATGTTCCAGCTTCCGGCTCCCTTCGACTGCTGAAGTATTTCCAGATAGTTCATAGAGAAGAGAGCTATCCTCAGGCGCTTCCACACTCCTCTTCTTAAAGGACGCAACAACCACTTGGCACACTCTTGTAAGAGGGCTTCCCCCTGGTTTCTGAAATCTATACAATTTGGAGCCTGCGAAGAAACTAATAGTAGCTAAAGCCATAAATAATGTGGGAATTCCGTAGCCCAAACCCCAGCCACGATTGTCTTGTACCCAAACGATAACAGTGCCAGATATGAGAGAACCAATGTTGATAGAGAAATAAAACAAATTGAAGAAAGAACCCTTTTTAGTTCTTTCTACATGATCAGTATCATCAAACTGGTCGGCCCCAAAGGATGAGACACAAGGCTTGATGCCGCCAGTCCCAAGTGCAATCAAATAGAGACTGAAGAGGAAAATAGCAACTTGAGATGTACTTGCTTCTGGGCAAACGGAGCCTACACAGGGAGGAGGTTTTAACGCTGATACTGATGCTGAAAGAGTCAGTAAAAGCATCCCAAGAAAGTAGAATGTTGAAAATACTGCAATCGTCCAGTATCTTCCCCAATATGAATCTGCTAAGAAGGCTCCAATAAGAGGGGTAAAATAGCAAGTACCCTGCCATATGGTAGCATTTCTTGCTGCAGATGGATTTCCTTCGTGCAGCCTTGTAGTGAGGTAAGTGACAAGATTTTTGCTATTTCGTAGTACGCTAGACGTTCACAGCACTGGGTCCCTAGAATAAATCGGCAAGCTCTCCAGTTGCCTGTACGATGCTTCAGAATAGCCTCTCCATTAAGGTCGACCGATCCATCTCTCGTATATGGTCCCTCGGTTTGATTTGTGTCGGCTGCAGTAATTTGTGTCTGTGCTGAGAGACCTGAAGAAGCTGGTCTTCTATTTGTAGCAACCTCTCTTCTTGATCCTGTTGTTGTTGCTGCCGCTGCCACTGCCGCCGGGAGGTCATGGATCCGGATCCTGATCCGAAACCCGTCGAGCTTATCGGAGGGTCCGCGGAGGGTCCGCTTTTGGAGTGAGGAGGGAGATGGCCGTGGCGGAGGCCATGGCGTCGAGGAGGATGACGGAGGAGATGGGGAGAATGGTCCAGCGAGGCTCCGGCGATGGGTTGGCCGGAAAGAAGGTGAACAGGGACCAGCGGGATGAGTCGGGGAAGGGTTGATGAACAGTACATGGGAGGGGGGAAAGTTGGCTGAATATGTAATTCTAGGTTTGGGGTTTTTAATTTAGGTGGAGGAAAAAAATTTTAAGGTGTATTTATATGCAAAGAGGTGGGTTTTGAGTTTGACCTAGGTTTTGGTGTTTGACCTAGGTTTTGGACTTGGTCAACATTCCTTGGGTTGGGGCCTTGGGCTTACATGAGGGTGTTGAGCTAGAAATTACATGATTTAGAATGCAAGGATGGGTTTTAAATATATGAGAGCGATGTGCGTGCGTTGCACATCGTGAAAATTATGGAAAAATCTATGTGAAGGGATAATTGATTTTCTTCATGAATTGTCCAATGATGGGGACATCTCAACGCATATTTGCGTAAAATCCCCCCAACAATTGGAAAATTGTACAAAGGCAAAAATTGGATTTAATTAATTAAATTGAACCGCGCACGATATTCTAGAATTAATTAGGAGTACATGGATTAAATTTAGGCTGGCCACAAGTGTCAGGGGCGTAGAGGGTGCAGTGTAGAATATTAATAAAATCCGGATTGTACAAAACGGTCAAGATGGTGTCTCCAATTTTGATTGGGACGCACAAGGGTACAAAATTGGATTTTATTTGTAATTAATAAATAACGTCTGCGACGCTTATTGTGCGACTAAAATGTAGCACAAGAAAGCAATATTATGAGTTGCACAAGGGCCAGAAAGGTAGGCGGGCACGTCTAGGACAATGTTGTGAAATTCGTAGATAGGCAACGGCTAATGAGGTACTCCAATTATCGAAGCACGGTAAGGTGCGCTACACGTTATTTAATTATTGTATAATTAAATAAAAGCCGTATTCTAATTCTAATTGGGTTCAAACTAGCCCTAATTTTACTATCTAAGCCAAGTAGCCCTAATTTTGGGTGAGGGGGTTTACAGGATCATCGAAAACTAGTCTTAGAGGGGCTTCGAGATACTTTGAGGGATGCAAATAATTTGGTTCATCGAGACAAAGTCAAAGATTGAGGGTCAGTCTGTCGGTCCCATGACAGCTATTCGGTCTCCAGGTGGAGGTTGTTCCACGGATCCAGTTTTGGCGACTGGTGGTTTGCCAAAGCTTCACGGAATGACATTGGTTTAAACAGTTCGAGGCCAAAGAGAAGATCAAAGTTTGCTGCAAACTCAATCTGAGGTAGGAGCATCATCATTCACACAGTTCAGGGGAAGCTGTGGGTCATCGACGACATGCATAGTGCGTGATGATCTGTTCGAGGACGCATGTCTATGGGGGAGCTTCAAGTTCGGACACCAAGGTGAGCAGATTCAGGAGTTCGAATCTCGGAAGAATCACATCCTCCGCTTGGTTGGGATAAACAAGGGTAAAGAAGCTCGTCGGAACGTTAATACGTTTTAGTAGAAGGCGAAAGTCGGGGACATGCAGCCAAGACTCACGGTGAGACTGATCGTCAGGAACTTTGGCCTTGGTCGTGTCATCGATATCGACAGGATCCCAGTAGTACAGGAGGTGCTACGCATGGCAGCTATCATCAACGTGACGGTCGAGAAGCTGGAGATGATGGAAGATACAAAGCAACTCGGGGGATCGAAGATCGATGACATTGAGGACAAGGATTTTTGTCGTGGGACGACAGACATGGAGTCCAGTTGAGGAGCCTTGGAGCCAACACCTCTCATCAGACTGGAGGAGAAGATTCACTACTAGAAAAAGCGGGATTAGCGACGTATTTTAGCGACGTCAAAAGAAACGTCGCTAATAATATATAAATTAGCGACTCATTATAAACACGTCGCTAGACGTCGCTAAATGGCGACATTTAGCGACGTTTAGCGACTTTTAATACGAATTTAAAAGATAAGTCGCTATAAGTTCAATTAAGGTCGCTAAACGTCGCTAATATGTCTAATTTAGCGACGTTTAGCGACGTATATAGCGACATTTAAACTCAAAATATTTAGCAACGTGTTTAGCGACGTCCTTTACGTCGCAAATATTTACTTTAGCGACATTTTTTATTGGACGTCGCTAAACGTCGCTAAAATTTGGTTAATTAGGGGTCGGTTTCATTTTTTCCAGTCAGTTGAAATTTCGATTCGAAAACAAATTCCCCCCCCCCCCAGCTCCGTCGACCGCGACTACTCCGGCAAGGTATACTCTCTCTCTCTCTCTCTCTCTCTCTCTCTCTCTCTCTCTCTCACAGGACACATGTGACATTGACACAAACACGACACACACACTGACACTGACACAGACACAGACACGGCACACACACACTGACACAGACACTGATCTGGACCTAGGGTTAGGGTTAGGGTTAGGGTTAGGTTTTTTGACATGGGGTTAGGTTAGGGTTAGGGTTAGGGTTAGGTTTTTTGACAATGTTCATGCATGTGCGATCATGTAGAGATCAGATTTTAATTTTTTATTTCAAGTATAAAATAAATAAATAATATGGATCGATGAATAAGAAAGAACGAACATAAGTGTATTTATTTGCACTTTTGCAATATATATATATATATATATATATATATATATATATATATATATATATATATATATATACATACATACATACATACATACATACATACTAATTGTTTGATTTTGTGGTTACTATTCATTGGTCCAATGGAGGAGGGGAAGAAATGATGGCTATTATTGAATCCATGTTCATATGTCATGACTACGTACATTGGGTGAACAAATTAGAACTAATTCCTGAATATTCGTACAACAACTGATCATGTGATCAAATTAATTAGAACACCAATTATTCGACCAGGAAGTGTATGATCTAAGCAACCGTCCTTAATTGTGCCCCAAGAATTTTGAGCTCTAGCTACTTCCTCGTTCCACTCCCAATATATATAGGGGTTAATTGCCGAAAGCAAAGTACTACGGAGTTATGTATCTCAGTTCCTCACCCTACTGCCAGTTTCAAGAAGTGCCTAATGGTCTAAATAATATGACTATAACAGTTGAATTAGCTAAACAAAACTTACAAATCAGCTTAAATAAATAAAGGATTAATTTCAACACTTACTGAAATCACTAGCTAGCAGTATGAAGAGCCTCTAATGGAGCAAAGATATCATCGCAGCATGCATCATTAAGGACATGCATCTCAAGAAACTTATTGGCTTCGGCTGGAGCCTACTACACTAAAATCCGGACACTGACACAGAAGTGGGTTAAGGTATAGTAGTAAAGTGGTATTAAGATATTATTTGGGTAATGTTATATATATATATATATATATATATATATATATATATATATATATATATATATACTGCTTTTCCCATAACGGACACTGACACAGACACAGAAGTTAATTTTGCATGTAATGATTTATATGATACATACTGTCAATTTTGCAGAAGTATCTAGAAATGGATATGAATTACTATCTACGTCATCGTTCGTGGATGTACAACCGTCATCCTGATGACATGTGCAGTGTGCGGGATGAATTCATTGAGGGTGTACAGCAGTTCCTGCAGTTCACCAAGGCGTTCCCTCAGTGCATGGACGGTACCAAAATTAAGTGTCCATGTGTGAGATGTCGCAACAGGAAATATCATCCAGAAGTGGAAGTTACATATCATTTATACTCGAAGGGCTTTACGCCGAATTACTATCAGTGGACCGTGCACGGAGAACTTGTATCTCTAGCATCGGAGTCGGAGCCCTATGTGGAGCCGTATATGGATGTCCAAGACCACGATGCTTACGACGACGGGTTGGTGAACATGGTTTATGATGCGGCGGGGCCTAGTTTCAATCCTGACAATTATGATGCGGCAGGACCTAGTTTCAATCCAGACAATTATGATGCAGCTGAGGAGGCACCGAATGCCGATGCTGCAAAGTTTATGGAGTTGCTTGAGAATGCAAGGACTCCACTATATCCTGGTTGTGAGGACCATTCACCGTTGGAGGTGGTTACAAGATTATTGAGCATCAAGTCCGATTTTAACATGTCGCAAGAATGCTATAATCGACTGCTCGATTTGATTATAGAGATCTTGCCCGAGGGTGCAAAGTTGCCTAAAGACTTCTATCGATCTAAGAGGATGGTGAGATCGCTTTGGATGGGATACGAGAAAATCGATGCATGTCGCAATGGGTGCATGTTGTACTACAAAGACGATAAGGATAAAGATGCGTGTAGATTCTGTGGTGCTGATCGCTACAAGGCCACTGTTAGAGGAAAGTCTGTCGGTGCAAGGAAGCCTACCGATTCGATGCACTACTTGCCTTTGACGCCGCGGTTGCAGCGGTTGTTTATGGTTAAGGAGACTGCAGAAAACATGAGTTGGCACAGGCGAAAACAGATCGAAGGAGTATTGGATCATCCATCCGATGGAGAAGCATGGAAGCACTTTGATCGAGAGTATCCACATTTTGCCGAGGAAGCGCGTAATGTCAGATTGGGGCTCTGCTCTGACGGTTTTACCCCATTCGGACTTTCGGGCTCCCAATATTCGTGTTGGCCTGTGATCGTCACTCCGTACAATCTACCGCCTTGGATGTGCATGAAGACTCCGTATATGTTCCTAACCGTTATTATCCCGGGTCCGAACAATCCGAAGAGGAACATCGATGTGTACTTACAGCCTTTGATAGATGAGTTGAATCAGCTGTGGGAAGTAGGTGCCAACACGTACGATGTTTCTAGAAAGCAAAATTTTCAGATGAGGGCAGCACTTATGTGGACCATCAACGACTTTCCGGCCTATGGAATGTTATCGGGATGGAGCACCCATGGTCGTCTCTCATGTCCGTATTGTATGGACCGTTCTCAGGCTTTCCGTTTGAAACACGGAGGCAAACCGTGCTTCTTCGATTGTCATCGACAATTTTTGCCGAAGGATCATCCGTACCGGAGGAATCGGAATGCTTTTCGTGCGGGAGTTGTGGAGAAGGCCAATCCACCTCCAAGGTGGCCCGGATGTACGATATAGGAAGAGGTAAAAGATTTACCAAGTGCTATCGAAGAGCCTGCTAAGGGGTACAAGTGTGACGGATTTGGTCGCACCCATAACTGGACGAAGAGGAGTATATTCCGGGATCTGCCATATTGGAGCACCAATCTGATCAGACATAACCTTGATGTCATGCATATCGAGAAGAATGTGTTTGATAACATAATTAATACTGTAATGGATGTAAAGGGGAAGACAAAAGATAATCCGAAGGCCAGGTTGGACTTAGAAGACATATGTAGACGTCCTGCATTGCATCTGATAGAGGAGGGGAATGGAAAGTTAAAGCAACCTAAGTCAGTTTTCTCACTGGATAAAGAGGATAAAGGTAGACTTTGTAGGTGGATTCAAGGTCTAAAGTTTCCAGACGGGTACGTGTCGAACTTGAGAAGATGCGTCGACCTCAAGGAGAACAAACTAGTAGGTATGAAGAGCCACGATTGTCATGTATTCATGGAGAGGTTAATTCCGATTGCATTTCGAAAATTCTTACCGCAGGTCGTTTGGGACCCATTGACAGAGCTGAGCATATTCTTCAGAGATCTTTGTTGTACTAAGTTGCTCGTCGATCGTCTAGAAAAGCAAGAGAGGGACATTGCGGTAACACTATGTAAGCTTGAGAAGGTGTTTCCTCCAGGATTCTTCGACTCTATGGAGCATTTGCCAATTCATCTTTCCTATGAGGCACGTGTTGGTGGTCCTGTCGGTTATCGGTGGATGTACCCCTTCGAGCGTCATCTGAATCACCTAAAGAGAAAGGTGAAAAATAAGGCACGGGTTGAAGGATCTATTTGTGAAGCTTATGTTCTCGAGGAGATTACAAACTTTTGCTTGACGTATTTCAAACCGCATGTTGCTACTAATAGGACGAAAGCTCCCAGAAACGACGACGCATATAAGGAATCTAATGATGCAATACTCAAAGTATTCAATGCATCCGGAAAGCCTTCGGAAAAAATGAAGAAGAGATATTTGAATGACGATGAGCTAAGGGCTGCTCAATTGTATATATTACTCAATTGCGACGAGGATGAAGTGGAGAAGCTAGAGGGGTAAGTAATTAATACGTCCACGTTTACATCATCTCAATGTAATAGTATAAGATACTATTATGCTACTAATTAGCAGTTGCATCATTGTTTTTCAGTACATATAATGATGAGTTGAGGTCGGTTAGACCCTACATAACAGACGAAGAAGTAGAACAAGAAATGAGATACCATTTTCCTTCTTGGTTGAGCGCATATGTAAGATACTTGGTAATTATTTTTTATTTTTGCACTTGTAAAACAAATAACTTACCATCGCTACTTTGGTATTTAGGTCGATCGTCTAATATCATCCGAGACTGAATCTATTAGGACTCTAGCCAAGGGACCAATTACTGCCGTAAAAATATGGCCAAGTTTCTGTGTGAATGGTTTCAGGTTCAAGTCAACAAATGCTCCTATCAGAGACAGCTTTCTGGATCTTGATTCCACGAAAAACAGTGGTTTGTGTATCAAATCTACAAACTACAAAGACGTCAATTCGGGCAATGATTTTTTTGGCATCTTACGAGAGATTGTGGAGTTGACATATAATTATGGCCCAGAACCTGCTAATATCGTGCTATTCAGGTGTGAATGGTTCAATCCGATTCAAGATCAAGGTTGGAAAATTGACAAGCATGGCCTTGTGGATATAAACTACAAGCGTAGATATCAAGGCTACGAACCATTTGTCCTATCAAGTCAGGCTCAGCTCGTGTACTTCACAACTTATCCTAGACGGGGGACAGCGAGGTCGGATTGGTGGGCAGTATGCAAGACTAAAGCTAGAAATACCTTTGACATTGACGAAATAGCTTATCAGGAGGACGATCTACCTCTTGTAACAAATATTGTAGATGTGGACTCAACGGAAGTTACTCATTACACGAGTAATAATGTAGAAGATGTAGAATTATCCGAAGAGGACGACGAAGTAGATGAAAGTGAAGACGAGGAAGAGGAAGAGCAGGACGAGGAAGGCGAACAAGATGAATTTTCTGAAGATGATTGAAAATATAAAATATTCCATGTAGAATGTAACTATATTTGGACTGTAAAATGCTTTGAGATATGTATCACATTTTGACATTAACGAATATATGTATTATATTTTGACTGTATAATGCTTTGAGATATGTATCACATTTTGACTGTAGAATGTAGTATATATTTGTGTTTCTCTATATTTATCATATGTTGTTATCAGATATGACAGGACGACGCGGAGGATTCGGCAGGTCCCGAGGTAGACAGAGTGCCACTCCGGTACTGCCTACTGTTGGTTCCGGATCATCGTCGTCCAGTACTCCAGTATATCGAGCAGCCACATCTCCGACTGCGACGACGTTGCGTGGCATCACTCCTGGGACGAGTAGTTCCAGGCGTGATAGTACTCCCTCGTCCAGCGTTCCTCCTGCTGACGGAACCATGGAGACTGATGAGCATGTAGAGGAGGTCGTGCCGACGTTGTCCCAGCATCAGCAAGATCCTCCATACGCACCACCGGAGGAGACGAGGACAGAGATTTGGGCCGACGGTACAAAGTAAGTCAATTAGATAGTTTAGTATATATTTGTGTTTCTCTTTATTCATCGTATATTGACTTTTTCAGTAATCTAAATTATTATTTCTGTATAGATATCGTCCATCGTCGGTTCAGAGACGCCTGGGCCAATTTCTGAGGAACAACTACGGTGGCCCTTGGATCAACTACTCTGAGGCTCCGGAGGAGAGGAAGGCGTTCTGGTTTGCGCACTTCCAGGTAAAAGTATATTAAATAAATCCTCTAATTTATGCATATTCGTGATGCTAACTTAATGAATTATTTATTGTAGCAAACGTATTTTTATCCTCCGCACCGGGCCGAGTTGATCGAGCGGCTCTTTCCTACCGTTGCCGCCAAGCTTATCCGAGATGCTCTGGATGACCAGAAGGCTCGTGATCGTGCTGGAAAACCGATCCAAGGTTGGATCACGCCTGAGCAGTGGACTGCGATGAGGGCTAGATTCGACGATCCGAGCTACAAGGAAAGGTCTAAGAAGGCCAAGGCGGCTAGGCAGAATGCTGCCAAGTGGTGTGGTGGCTCGATTCCGATGACGGAACATTTCCGTCGTTTGGTATGTTTTTTCTTTTAAAATATATTATTTTAATATAAGTACCATAAAATGGTACTTGGAAAAAATATTTAAGTTTAGTAATAAAAAATATATTTTTAACAGGTACAGAGGGGTGAGGATGCAAACATGGTGACCGTCTTCTTGGCCACCCATCGCAAGGACGGAAATCTCATTGATGAGAGGGCCTCATAGACCTATGTAAGTATTACTTTACTTTGTGTTTATTTTAATATAACTTAGGCAATTATTGAGTTTCCAAACCTTTTCTAGGCCGAGTATCTTAGGCTTCGTGAGCGGGCGACTGCTAGTGCACCTACACCTGGAGAGGCTGGTGCTTCGTCGCAGCCCGGTCCATCTCCGTCGGCAGACGACCTGTGGGTGACCGCAGCTGGTGGTCTCCAGAGGGGTACGTACTAAGGTACGGCCTCTTATTGTCACGCCCCAATCTCCCGCAAGCTCAATAGTCCCCGCTGAACGTGAATCACCACGTTTACAGCTCTCCCGCAGGACTATCGTTCTCATCGGGACGTGATGCCGTACGAGCCTGGAGTTGCGCTCGTACAAGGCGATGTTGTCAAACACCAAATGTTATCATTGAAACAACCAAGTTGCAGCGGAAGTCAAGTATTGTGTACCAAGCACACAATCAGAGTATACGCAGCGAAGCTCACGATAGGGGTCCAAATGAGATGCCCCGAGTCAATGCCACAAAGGCGATGCCACGGAGACGATGAAATAACTCTTGCTCTTTCTCTAGCCCACAAAGGTACTTACAGTTCATACATCTTGTCCCGTATATCCAAGCAGCGCCACTACGTCTGTGTACTTGAAATATTGCCCACAAACGTGGGTCAGTACACAACCGTACTGGTGAGCGGGGTAACCCACTCGCCTAAGCCGACACTAAGTAAAAATAGTGAATGCAACCAGTTATATGGTGATCTTTCTAGTTTGAATCCTAGATTCATTTCATGGCATATGAATGACATGTTAAGGAAAGCAGTAAAGCAGTTTAAGCATGCAAGCATTCAATCTCAAACCAAACGACAAGCAAATATATAAAGCCGACCCGTCTAACTCAATGTCATCGCTTGCACGATAATATATCGAACCATCAGTCTCGCCTCAATATCCATCCAGAACCAAAGTTTATATATATCCCACTCTCGAGTGCACACTCTTGCCGAGGCAAGGTGGCCGCGCCTATACGATGCACAAACCAACCAAAGTAAAGCAAGCCAACATCTATTCTTATATGAAGTCACTGGCCAAAGGCCATAAAGGACGTTGATCGGACAGATCAATGCGGTTCTATTCGAAACAGCGCTAAGTAGCTAACCCACCTGAATCGCATCCAACCGCTGGCACCGCGCCCAAGACGCGTTACCCAATTGTCTCCTCCATGGCCGAACGGTCCCGGTGCCCCGGAGCACTCGTTCGAGGAAACCAAACCCTGTGCCACTCAGGTTGTCCGTGACTATGCAGACACAGTAGGTATGACGAGAGGATCGAACATTCTCGCCCCACCAAGCGATCCTAGACTCGTTCCATCAATAATCCAACCAACACATCCATAACCATTCTTCCAACATGTCTTCCAAGGAACCCAAATCTCGACCTCAAAACATAGCCCGAGGCATCAAAATATCAAGTGTTTCATAGGCACGAAGCCTCTTCTCAACACAATCCAAATTGGTGCAACACCTATGCTCGAAGCTAAACCCATGGCATAATGCCGTTTCAGTGGCACAATGTCACATTCGTGGCACGATGCCCCATCAAACGACACAATGCCCTCGCCGATACAGTTGTTCGGTTTCGAACCACAACTGCCTGCTTTGCAAGACAAAGCATCCTTGTGATACACGCGCACGGATGCACGTTCGCTCGCCCGAATCCCGATATTCCCATTATTCCCATTGCCTCAATTGTATCATTCCAACATGTATATTCCAACCGTCCAAGCATAATCCCAAGTAATTCAACCGATCGCCTCAAATGAATAATCCAGCTATCGAATCCAACTATCCAACGCGTAAACCATTCACGCCACAATCCTACCAAGCCAACGACGCACACTCCATGCACGCCTCAGTGTAGTGCTTCCCAATGTTTCAGCCCAAGTGTTCAAGCCTTTACGTGTTTTCCATATTATTAGGCATGAAGGAGTAGAGGAGAAGGGAAAGAACCCACTCACAATGATTGATCCCGTTAGGCATCCTGTCCTGCCGATACGGCCAATCCCTTAAACCCGTGGTCCGATGCAAGCGCGATCTACTCAACTGGTATGACCGTGCGAGCAGGCCGTGCTCTACAAATCATCCGACCGATCGGACTAAGGAAGACGGCATTATCGCTTCCATTCAGCTATTCAGTACTGTTCGGAACGAACACCTGATTTCCATCGAACCCGCTAGCCATCTGCACATTAAAACCAACTCGATTAATCCTTCTTCCCGAAATTCGACATTTCAAATGTAACCAGCATTTGATTCATTCAGTCTGACTCAGCGTAACGCTCCGAGCGGTTGCGGGGCGTTACATAATATACCACTTAGAATCAGGTTCGTCCACGAACCGTGCTGGTACTCATTCCTTACTAGCATGCCAAAATCCAATTCCATAGGTCTGCTCTATGCAACTCTCATATTCACTATTTCTGACACAACATCTCGTTCTGCTGAACGCTCGTACAAGTTCCAAATTCTCACATCCTCCTTGCAGCTCAATACGAATTCTTCGTATCGCTTAGTTTTGGATCGTACATATATTTAAGGCGTCCCTAAAATACATGCATTTCAGCCGAGCTTTGCGATAGCAAATTTGAACAAGTTACAAGGGTATCTTTATGTTCGAGGCGTCCATATTGCTTTGCTCCCAATTGAACCAAATCACGATTTCCATTCCAACACATTCGCTCGAGAACTATTCTCAATTATGCAGATTTTCCACCGATCCATCAGTTCGTGTTCCAGCTCAATCCATCCCACTATTTCTGAAATCAGCACTAACAACATCTCCAAATATGATCTCATGCACCAAACGATCATCTCAACTGATCTACCCCAGCTATGCGACTTACCCAAATATCAACTTGCTTAGATCAGCTCAGCCCAACACATTCCTGCCATCTCAATATCTCACAGGGTGAACATCTATATTGAGGTTCGTGTGATCCACGAAGATCTCGCCGCCACGCCAAAGGGATTTGTGTCGCCACGATTTCAACGTGGACACACTCGCCACAATCCTTAGGTTGCGCATGAAATAGTTCTTCGCGCTGCTTCCACTGCCTCAAAGCATAGAATATCACCTTCGCCTTCCGAATGAGCACGCTTCCCAGACTAAGTTCCGAGACATCTTGTAAATCTGAGGCAAATCTGTCCCTTCCAGTATTCGCAAGGATTTGATCTGAACGAGCCGCTGCTTTAACTTCACGAGCTAGTTTCACAGTCGTCAATTCATATGAATGCTATTCCCTTCCAGGGCACGATGAGTCAGAGGCGATGCCATCGATAAAAAAATCTGCGACTCTGAATCTCATCAGTTGACAAGGCTACTTCCACCATTGCTTCGATCTTCCGGCTGTATCTTCAGCTGAAGGCTATCCCAAGGATCTCTCAAATCCAACACTCAGTCAATAAGCCAAATCTCATTGCTCACATCTGCCCTCGACGCATTCCCAAATACGCCGCCTCAAAGGTCGTTCTATGGGTCTACCATATTCAATCTCTGATCTGCGGGCAAGGTCGCTTAGGGTTAGCTGTCCCGAAGCTACGCTCGATAATTGTAATCATCACGATGGACAGTTACTATAAACCATGCTATAACTCATCTGCAAATCCGAATCAAAATTCCAACCATCATCCGAGCGAAGTTTCCGAATCCGAGAACCGCGCTCGTTGAAACCTTATTCCATCAATCCGCCGTTCTGTCCTGAATCCATCAAATTTTCCGAACTGCCATGTTCGTTTCTCGCACCATCGATTCCATTGATCCTCGAAACCCAAGACTTGCTCCAATTCATATCCGTTTGCTGCGTCCCACAATGCACGTCCAACTTACTCGAGCAACATATTGATTTGTTCCGACGTTGCTATCACATTTAGCTATCTTCAAACGTCCGTCCACGTCTTCCGAAGAATCCGTTTACTATCGTTGCACCATCCTGTCCAAAATTCCATCTCCGCTAAACCTGAGTCAACTTCACGAGCAACAACATTCAAAATCCTTCCAGACCGTTCAAGTCCATCGCATTGTCCCTTCAGACCAATATCGTGTTTCTTTGCTCAACCAACAGCTCAAATCGTTGCCCAAAATCATAGTCCGTGCTCGCTATCATTCGATTCACCCATCGCTCATTCAAGCGTATCCCAACTGTTCGTTTCGATCTCGTCCAACTCTCAAGTCCAACGATACTTCCATTTGCACCAGTCCGTTCACGATATGCTCAACTCAATATTCGCTTGCTCCATTTTCATTCTTCCCACTATACCGACTTTCACTCACCAGCTTGTATTCTCGTTTCACGAGTCCGTTCAGGAAATTTCCATTGAATGTCCAACCAAAATGTTTCCAATGCCTTGCTCAAAAATATGGTATCCCATATACCACTCCGAATCAAGTCGCTACTCGCATTACAATTTCCTTCACAGATCCAAGATCCGTTCGAACCATCCCTTATGCAAAATCATGCCTTTCCCAATTCGAGTCTGACACAAAACTCAGGCAACGCTTGAATTATCCAACTGTTTCTCAACCCGTCTGATACCTTCTCAACACGAGCAATCGTGCAATGATTGTCTTCCAAATAGTCCAACCTAATACCCAATGGTTTCACACTTTTGTTGTACGAGCAACTCGTACCAACTTATCCATATATTCCCGAGCCAAACTCAAACCTGCTCAACCGATGCACCACAGCCAAAATTCCAACTTCTATCCAACACAATCGCTTGACGAGCAACTCGTGCAAGGATCCATTCTCTTCGAATGCTTCTACTCAAAACATGCTGCATAACCAAATCTCGCTAGCCAACCAACTGATCCACTGAGGCAATCAGAACTCCCAGAACGAAAAGCCAAGCCAACCCAACGAAAGCCCACACTTGTTGCACAAATGCAACAACGCCAACCAACTTGCTGCACGAATGCAACAACGCCTAACGAGACTAAGCGATCCTACGAAAACCAACCAAGGCAACCCAACCAAGAAATAAAATGCAGCCAAAACCAGCAATAATTAGACTTATTGCATGAAACATCCGATGCGGCACCGAGTAGAGTCAAGAGCTAGACGACACGCGGAAGCTATTTAGAGTTTGTGATGAAGCGAAGGACCAAGTCCGAGAAAATGAACCGGGCGCTCTGATACCAATTTGTCACGCCCCAATCTCCCGCAAGCTCAATAGTCCCCGCTGAACGTGAATCACCACGTTTACAGCTCTCCCGCAGGACTATCGTTCTCATCGGGACGTGATGCCGTACGAGCCTGGAGTTGCGCTCGTACAAGGCGATGTTGTCAAACACCAAATGTTATCATTGAAACAACCAAGTTGCAGCGGAAGTCAAGTATTGTGTACCAAGCACACAATCAGAGTATACGCAGCGAAGCTCACGATAGGGGTCCAAATGAGATGCCCCGAGTCAATGCCACAAAGGCGATGCCACGGAGACGATGAAATAACTCTTGCTCTTTCTCTAGCCCACAAAGGTACTTACAGTTCATACATCTTGTCCCGTATATCCAAGCAGCGCCACTACGTCTGTGTACCTGAAATATTGCCCACAAACGTGGGTCAGTACACAACCGTACTGGTGAGCGGGGTAACCCACTCGCCTAAGCCGACACTAAGTAAAAATAGTGAATGCAACCAGTTATATGGTGATCTTTCTAGTTTGAATCCTAGATTCATTTCATGGCATATGAATGACATGTTAAGGAAAGCAGTAAAGCAGTTTAAGCATGCAAGCATTCAATCTCAAACCAAACGACAAGCAAATATATAAAGCCGACCCGTCTAACTCAATGTCATCGCTTGCACGATAATATATCGAACCATCAGTCTCGCCTCAATATCCATCCAGAACCAAAGTTTATATATATCCCACTCTCGAGTGCACACTCTTGCCGAGGCAAGGTGGCCGCGCCTATACGATGCACAAACCAACCAAAGTAAAGCAAGCCAACATCTATTCTTATATGAAGTCACTGGCCAAAGGCCATAAAGGACGTTGATCGGACAGATCAATGCGGTTCTATTCGAAACAGCGCTAAGTAGCTAACCCACCTGAATCGCATCCAACCGCTGGCACCGCGCCCAAGACGCGTTACCCAATTGTCTCCTCCATGGCCGAACGGTCCCGGTGCCCCGGAGCACTCGTTCGAGGAAACCAAACCCTGTGCCACTCAGGTTGTCCGTGACTATGCAGACACAGTAGGTATGACGAGAGGATCGAACATTCTCGCCCCACCAAGCGATCCTAGACTCGTTCCATCAATAATCCAACCAACACATCCATAACCATTCTTCCAACATGTCTTCCAAGGAACCCAAATCTCGACCTCAAAACATAGCCCGAGGCATCAAAATATCAAGTGTTTCATAGGCACGAAGCCTCTTCTCAACACAATCCAAATTGGTGCAACACCTATGCTCGAAGCTAAACCCATGGCATAATGCCGTTTCAGTGGCACAATGTCACATTCGTGGCACGATGCCCCATCAAACGACACAATGCCCTCGCCGATACAGTTGTTCGGTTTCGAACCACAACTGCCTGCTTTGCAAGACAAAGCATCCTTGTGATACACGCGCACGGATGCACGTTCGCTCGCCCGAATCCCGATATTCCCATTATTCCCATTGCCTCAATTGTATCATTCCAACATGTATATTCCAACCGTCCAAGCATAATCCCAAGTAATTCAACCGATCGCCTCAAATGAATAATCCAGCTATCGAATCCAACTATCCAACGCGTAAACCATTCACGCCACAATCCTACCAAGCCAACGACGCACACTCCATGCACGCCTCAGTGTAGTGCTTCCCAATGTTTCAGCCCAAGTGTTCAAGCCTTTACGTGTTTTCCATATTATTAGGCATGAAGGAGTAGAGGAGAAGGGAAAGAACCCACTCACAATGATTGATCCCGTTAGGCATCCTGTCCTGCCGATACGGCCAATCCCTTAAACCCGTGGTCCGATGCAAGCGCAATCTACTCAATTGGTATGACCGTGCGAGCAGGCCGTGCTCTACAAATCATCCGACCGATCGGACTAAGGAAGACGGCATTATCGCTTCCATTCAGCTATTCAGTACTGTTCGGAACGAACACCTGATTTCCATCGAACCCGCTAGCCATCTGCACATTGAAACCAACTCGATTAATCCTTCTTCCCGAAATTCGACATTTCAAATGTAACCAGCATTTGATTCATTCAGTCTGACTCAGCGTAACGCTCCGAGCGGTTGCGGGGCGTTACACTTATGGCGCCCTGGTTGCGACGCAGTCATCTAGGGCCTCCCCGACAGCTGTGCATTTCACACACCCCTCGCAATCGCAGCCCTCGCAGTCGTCGGCCAGAGTCCAGGAGGCCGTTGACCGTCAGATTGCGTCTCTCCGTGACGACTTGCTGCGAAGTATGGAGGACCAGTCCCGGTCCCAGCCGCAGGCGGACGATCCGATGCTTATCGCACGATTGGATATGCTCGACCGCAGCATGACGGATCTACGAGAATTGACAAATGATATTAGAGCCTCCAATGATCGCAACATCATGGAGCTGCAGGCGTCACAGCTATCGATGGGCGAGAAGCTGACGAGGATGCATGCGTCACAGCTATCGATGGGCGAGAACCTGACGAGGATGCAGGATTCAATGGGTGATAGCAGTACGAGGCTGTTATCTACCCTGGATTCTTACAACCAGCGACTCGCAGACTTGGAGCGGGCACGGCCGCCACCGACGTCACTGCCTACTCCATCGACATCGGTGTCGATTCCACGGGACGAGTATGAGGAGTTGTTATCCTTGAAGCGCGCCACTGGTCAGCCTCCTGCAGATTCGTAGTAGTCTAGTTATTTTTATTATTATTTATGAATTATTGGTACTTCAACAATAGACATGATGTTATCCACATTTAATTGGATTATATAGTTATTCACATTTAATTGGATTGATACTTCTTGTGGTTTTTAATTTAATTGGATTATATAGTTAACTAGATTGAATCATGTTGGTGTGTATGATGAAGATGCTATAAAACTGCAGGGAATCACCAATGTTTGATTCTGGAAAAAAAAATTTATTTTTTTTTAAAATTAGCGACGTTATTAGCGACGTGTAGCGACGCTTAGCGACGTTAATTTACGTCGCTAATGACGTCGCTAATCAGCGATGCTGTAAAACGTCGCTAATGACGTCGCTAAAGTCGTCGCTAAGCGTCGCCAATTGCTGACATGGCAGTATAGCCAGGTCATTAAAGACGTCGGTGTAACATCGCGATTGACGTCGCTAATCAGCGACGTTTAGCGACTTTACTAAACGTCGCTTTTTAGTGACTTGGCGTCGCAAAACGTCGCTAAATTTAGCGACACATTAAAGTCGCTAAAAAACGTCGGCATAGCGACGTTTAGCGACATTTTTGGTTTTAGCGACTTGGAGTTTTCCGACTGATTTAAAACGTCGCTAACTACGTCGCTAAACCTAATTAGCGACGATTTATTGTTATTTAGCGACGTTTTTAGACGTCGCTAATTTGACTTTTTCTGGTAGTGATTGTTGGGAATCAAGTCTGCTGAAGGGGGAAGAGTTCGGTTCGAACTCGGTCCCTGGCTGAGTTCGGGCCGAACTCGGTGTGGTATTTCAGAACCTTTGAACCGAACTCGGTCCGAGTTCGGTGTCGACGGCGGCTGCTCGAGTTTTGGAGTTTTATGTTATATTTTGGACCGTTTGATGCTACTGGACGGCTAGATCTTATGGTTGGCTATTTTTAGGGTTTTCTAACCCTAAAATAGGTTTCTCATCCTATAAATAGGGAGGAGGGTGGAGGCACAAAGTAAAAGCACAAGTTGGAGATTCAGGGTGTTCATCCACAGGAAATCTAAGAGAAAGTACGTACTTTGCTCTGAGGACTTTGTCATCCAAGACAGAAGGAAGAAGGGGATCTAATCAATGAGTCGTCAACCTCGGTTAGGGAGATTGCTACGGGTTGGTGAGTGATTTCAATTGTAATCTTCTGCTTTTCTTCTTGAGTGTGGTGAGAGGGTTGAACATATTAGGGCAAAGGGTTTCAACATTAGTTTTTTGCAATCTTGTAATTTCATCTGAGTTATAAAGGTTGGGGATTTGTCCAGGTGACATAGTCACCGCCATATACTTGTCTTCATCTGTGCTTAGTGTTTGTATATTTGTTTGGTCATCTCAGGTGGGTTGGCAAAACGCTTCTGCAACGCACCCAACACGTGGTATCAGAGCGGACATGTTCCCAATACGTGGTATCAGAGTGCACGTATTCCCAACACGCTTGAGCTGCATGGGCACGTAACACCACTTCTCTCCCAATCCTCCAGACCCTAAATTCGCCAGTAAGTCCAATTCCATCTCAATCTCGATTTCAAATTTTGGCTTAAAACTTTCCAATCCTGGGTTTAGTTGTCGTAATGATCGATCTGCTTGTAATCCTTTGTTTTCCCCCGTTAATTTCTTATGAATATACCTTTATATGAATTCAATTATTTGAAATTTGAAGTCTTTCGATTCTTGTGAATGACTTCTCACTAAAAGCTAGGGTTTTGGAAGTCGCCAGTATAGTCATTTTTGATTCATTCACCAATAGCCCTAGTGTATGTGAGGATTGAATTCAACTTTATTGCTATATAGAATCTACAATTTATGTTGCAAACTATATAATCATTCTAATTCATTCATCAATTAGAAAAGGGAAGTTTTATTTTAAATTTAATTTATTTAGGTCACACTGAAGACAATAGAGGAAATTCGTGGCAGGAAAAATTCAGTCTAGGGATCAGGTTCTATGTCTAGATACTAGATCTTAACCGTTCCTTAGGATGGTGGTTTTGGTATAAAGTTTGTAACACTTGTGTGGGATTAGGAGTAATTGCTGACCCGTGTTCACCAGACAAAGTTAGGTTGGTCCATTACGTTGGGAAGAAGACACTAAAACTATTTTCTCCGATGATTGTGCTCCTCGGCGAGGCCTCCACACAACAATGGTAAGTTGCGGCTCTTGCAAAGAAAACGAAGATCGAATACAAACTATAAGACACATAGCACACAAGGATTACGCGGAAAATACAAACTCGGGAAAACCATGGGGAGAACAGGATCACTACTACACAATGTATTACATGGCTCTTCTTCAACCTTCAAAACCTATTGAAGTATAATTACGAAATATCTATTAACCCAAAACCTATTGAGTTACTTTTAAATATAAAGTATAATTACGAAATGTGTTTTCAATACCAAGATTACAATCAAAGAGTTGGATTCCCAATGTAGCAAACTGCTTCTCTCTTCAGGTTAGTTTCTATAATAGTTTATTTGAAATGTGACTCATTAAGCGATTTCAAAAAATATGGTTTGTCGGTTTTAGGATATATATGTTTTGTAATGGACTGAGTTTTGACTTTGGATGCTCCATTATGTACTTTCTCACAGATAGGATGAGCTCCAAATACAGAAGCATCCCATCTTTAATGTCTCTCTGTATATACTCACATTGTTGAATTTTGAGTGCTTATATTAGAGGGCGTCGCCTAGCACGATGGTAAGGTTTGTTGTTTGTATCCTAGAGGATGTTGGTTCGAGTCATGAAAACAACCTCTCCATACATGTGGGGGTAAGGTTGCATACATCTTGACCCTCCCTAGAACCTGCATAAGTGAGAGTCTCATGGCACTGTGACGTCTTTTTTTATTTTTTTTAACTTTATTTTATAGTATTGAAGGGTTATATTGAACAAACAGAGGAGTAACTTATATGGAAAACTCATTTAAATAGTTCATGAGATACCGAATAGATTCAAGCTTGTCAATTGTCAAATCGTCATAATTGCCTATATCAGAAGTTTATAAAGAGATTACTTTATATGTTTCCAAATGAGTGCTCGAGATAGATGGACACAATGGTTGATCATAGAAACTAGGTTATAGAATAATATAGATATTAACTCTCAATATCTTGTTAAGTTTTGCTCATGATAATGGAAATACATATGGTCCAGCGTGGGGAGAACTACTGAGTTTCATGATTGGATTTGAATGAAGCTGGGTACGTATATTTATTCGTAATCTGGGTTTATATTAAATTCCTGTAGATTGCTACTTGGGTAGCCCACCATTCATATATTTGATATATTTTTAAGTGGCCTTGATAGCACTAACATGGGATGCAGTGCTTCATGAACTGCATATTTAATGATCATGCTCACCCCATTTTGGGAACCTACTTTTTACCCTTTAAAGAAGTTTTTTCTTTGGGTTTGATTTAGGCCACTCTGTATTGTCTCCCATTTTAACTGAAGTCTTTCCATTTCTATAGATAATTTCATAAGTCACTCCTTGTTTAGTTTTGTTATAGTTGAGGATTGAGATCTGTTCATTATGGACTTGTGGGGTTTATGTAGACATGTCTAGGTGTCAAGGATCTTTATCTTTGACAAGTGTCATGAGTCATGACCCAAGCTTGAGATTATCTAATCTGTGTCAAGAACAACAGTCTTTGTTCACCATCAACTGCCTATTGCTTAGTAATGTGTTACAGTTGGTTGTTTCCCTAGTGTGTAGATGTGAGTGCACTTTCCCATTGCAAAATCATGTCATTCCTTTTTAGCCATTTAGCTTTTGAGGACCTTTTCTTACTTTTTGTGACCTTAATACGATTGGGCTTACTACTTGACAGCTGGTCTTTATGGTTTACAATTACATGTAGCCCCTCTGATGTCCATAGCTTCCTTGGCAAGGAACACATCATTACAATGAGAGGGATGACATTTGGTTGGCAACTGGTCTTGAATAATATGATCAATACCTTTGTGATGCCTTCTTAATTTAGAGTTTTCTCAGTGGTGAAACTCATTTAGAGGGAAAAGCCTTACAAAGATGATTTGTCTTGAGGATGATAATGTTTTACTTGTTCCTGATTTATTGTGTGAAAATTTCAATCATGATTATGCAGTCAAAATAACATGGAACACTAGTATAGTGTGGCTTCGGTTAAATCGGTGCATGCTTCAACACTTAGAAATACCTCGCATTGTTAGTATTATACATGATTTAGTTGTATCTTGACTATGCTGTACTTCAGAATTCTGAAGGGTTACATGCTTTTCATTATTTTTTGAAGGACTATATGTCAATTTTGAGTTAACCTCAAGCGTCTTAAAAGCTGCAGTGGTGGAGAGTAAGGAATTGCTTGACAGTTTGATCCTCTCTGATGGCAGAGAGGGCTTGAGTGAAACGCCTTCAAAAGGAATATCATGCACTTTGTAAGGTGCGTTGATGTTGAGTATGTGATCATTTTTTGCATCAAGAAGATCTAAGCACTTTATATTGCCTTTTGCCTATTTATGTTCAAAGCATCAATTCGTTCAAATTGAAGTAAGAACTAAGAACTGGCAAAAACTCCAAGCAGACAATAAGCTTATGGCAAACTAAGCATATTGATATAGGTTGTGATGAAAATAGAGAAACAACACAGAAAGAATAATTGGACTTTGTGAACAAAGTTTTTTCCCTTGAGAAAATTAATACAACTTCTATATTGCTTTTGCTGCACCTTCTATTTTTAATGGGAAGAACTAAATTGGTCTAATGGTGGTTATAGAAAGTTTTAAATTGAGAATCTAAAACAATGACAAACATTGTCTTTTTCTAATAACCATAGGTATCATCTTTTCCAATGTTGGTATTATCTTCTAATTTCTGTTTCTGTTTCTAATTATTTTCTTATCTCTTCTTCCCAATACGGAAATTCATATACATTGTTAGTCTACCGGCAACACTATTCCACCCACCGATGGACAAACTTTGCCTGCACCAATCTAGTTTGCAAGTATTGGACTTGACTTAAATATGGAGAAAGTGTGTGCATTTATCCTTGATGTACCATTATTATTGTTCTCAGTCTATTGCAATGCAAGAGTCGAGAAAATGCTTTCATCTAGCAAATAATTAACTAATTAAGTAAGAAAAATGGAAATATATTGTTAAAAAATATGATCAAATTCTTAATGATCATATTATGGTTTGAATGGAAGAGCTAGTGTAAGAGTCAGATAGAAGCTGGGAAAATGAGAACTTAAAGAGAACTTTTCTTTTATTACAATTGTTTGGATCAGCTGTAATCTATATAAATATTTGTATTTAGCCAATCATGGGGTTTTGTTGGAAAGTGGTTGGAAATCAGAAAGTATAAGTATATTAATTGATAGACATTAATTAGTTTAAAGGGTCATCCTGTAGGGACGGGCAGAGAACATAGACCTGTAATACTCTCTAAGTGCATGCCTTAAGTTTTTTTAAAGCTTGATTTAGTTAATCTTCCAATAAAACTTGTAATGGCTGCTCTTTCTGAGGAGATCAAGCTTGAACTTTCTTTATGAGTGTCATTGAGCTAGGAAGAAGAAAAACATAGTTAGACTATACAAACTCTTTGTGATTGCACTTCCAAGAACTGTTCTGGAAAGATCAATCTCACATTACATGGCTTCTGGCTGGAGATGCCAATAGGGGTGTTGCCATTTATATCGCCATTTTGGCCAAAAGGGCAAACAAAATCTCGTTTGGTTCCGCTTTTGCTAATTTCCATTTATTTCCATTTATTTTTTTGGGACTGGGACGTGACAGATTCAGTTATTTATTTCCATTTATTTTTTTATTTGTGCTGTGGATGAGATATAGATTGTGTGTGACTTATTGACAGTATATTATCACTTGTGGATTTGATATTCATGATACAACGTACGTGTGTGTATGGTTTCCATATATTGGAGTTCGTATACATATGGCTGGCGTGTTACGTATTCCTAGTCCTACGTATTTTGGGACTGGGGCGTGACATTTACTGAGCCCGAATTCCTCCTCTGAGCTCTGCCACTCCGCTACTGCCTGAGCTTTGTTGGGAATCAAGTCTGCTGAAGGGAAAAGAGTTCGGTCCGAACTCGGTCCCTGACCGAGTTCGGTCCGAACTCGGTCCCTGACCGAGTTCGGTCCGAACTCGGTTCCTGGCCGAGTTCGGGCCGAACTCTGTGTGATGTTCTAGAACCTTTGAACCGAACTCGGTCCGAGTTCGCTGTTGGCGGCGGCTGCTCGGGTTTTAGAGTTTTATGTTATATTTTGGACCGTTTGATGCTAGTGGATGGCTGGATCATATGGTTTGCTATTTTTAGGGTTTCCTAACCCTAAAATAGGTTTCTCATCCTATAAATAGGAAGGAGGGTGGAGGCACAAAGTAAAAGCACAAGTTGGAGATTCAGGGTGCTCGTCCACTGCAAATCTAAGAGAAAGCTCGTGCTTTACTCTTAGGACTTCGTCATCCAAGACAGAAGGAAGAAGGAGATCTAATCGAGGAGTCGTCAACTTCGGTTAGGGAGATTGTTACGGGTTTGTGAGTGATTTCAATTTTAATCTTCTGCTTTTCTTCTTGAGTGTGGTGAGAGGGTTAAACCTATTAGGGCAAAGGGTTTTAACATTAGTTTTTTGCAATCTTGTAATTTTATCTGAGTTATAAAGTTTGAGATTTGTCCAGGTGACGTAGTCACCGCCATATACTTATCTTCATCTGTGCTTAGTGTTTGTAGATTGGTTTGGTCATCTCAGGTGGGTTGGCAAAACGCTTCCGTAATGCGTCCAACACATGGTATCAGAGCGCACGTATTCCCAAGGAGGAGATCAAGATTTGCTACAAACTCAATCTGAGGCAGGAGCATCATCATTCACACAGTTCAGGGAAAGCTGTGGGTCATCGACGACATGCACAGTGCGTTATGATCTGCTCGATGACGCATGTGTATGGGGGACCTTCAAGTTCGGACACCAAGGTGGGCAGATTCAGGAGTTCGAATCTCGGAAGAATCGCATCATCTGCTTGGTTGGGATAACCAAGGGTAAAGAAGCTCGTCGGAACGTTAATACGTTTTAGTAGAAGACGAAAGTCGGGGACATGCAGCCAAGACTCACGGTGAGACTGATCGTTATGGACTTTGGCCTTGGTCGTGTCATCGATGTCGACAGGATCCCAGTAGTACAGGAGGTGCTACGCATGGCAGCTATCATCAACGTGACGGTCGAGGAGCTGGAGATAATGGAAGATACAAAGCAACTCGGGGGATCGAAGATCAATGGCATTAAGGAAAAGGATTTTTGTCGCGGGACGACAGACATGGAGTCCAGTTGAGGAGCCTTGGAGCCAACACCTCTCATCAGACTGGAGGAGAAGATTGTTGGGAATCAAGTCTGCTGAAAGGGGAAGAGTTCGGTTCGAACTCGGTCCCTGGCTGAGTTCGGGCCGAACTCGGTGTGGTATTTCAGAACCTTTGAACCAAACTCGGTCCGAGTTCGGTGTCGACGGCGGCTGCTCGGGTTTTGGAGTTTTTATGTTATATTTTGGACCGTTTGATGCTACTGGACGGCTGGATCTTATGGTTGGCTATTTTTAGGATTTTCTAACCCTAAAATAGGTTTCTCATCCTATAAATAGGGAGGAGGGTGGAGGCACAAAGTAAAAGCACAAGTTGGAGATTCAGGGTGTTCGTCCACAGGAAATCTAAGAGAAAGTACGTACTTTGCTCTTAGGACTTTGTCATCCAAGACAGAAGGAAGAAGGAGATCTAATCGATGAGTCGTCAACCTCGGTTAGGGAGATTGCTACGGGTTGGTGAGTGATTTCAATTGTAATCTTCTGCTTTTCTTCTTGAGTGTGGTGAGAGGGTTGAACATATTAGGGCAAAGGGTTTCAACATTAGTTTTTTGCAATCTTGTAATTTCATCTGAGTTATAAAGGTTGGAGATTTGTCCAGGTGACGTAGTCACCGCCATATACTTGTCTTCATCTGTGCTTAGTGTTTGTATATTTGTTTGGTCATCTCAGGTGGGTTGGCAAAACGCTTCTGCAACGCACCCAACACGTGGTATCAGAGCGGACATGTTCCC
The DNA here is from genome assembly GCA_036927795.1 of Iris macrosiphon. Taxonomy (NCBI): domain Eukaryota; kingdom Viridiplantae; phylum Streptophyta; class Magnoliopsida; order Asparagales; family Iridaceae; genus Iris; species Iris macrosiphon. The sequence continues at coordinate 119,752,292 of JAYESA010000003.1, read as the reverse complement.
AATACGTGGTATCAGAGTGCACGTATTCCCAATACGCTTGAGCTGCATGGGCACGTAACACCATTTCTCTCCCAATCCTCCAGACCCTAAATTCGCCAGTAAGTCCAATTCCATCTCAATCTCGATTTCAAATTTTGGCTAAAACTTCCAATCCTGGGTTTAGTTGTCGTAATGATCGATCTGCTTGTAATCCTTTGTTTTCCCCCGTTAATTTCTTATGAGTATACGTTTATATGAATTCAATTATTTGAAATTTGAAGTCTTTCGATTCTTGTGAATGATTTCTCACTAAAAGCTAGGGTTTTGGAAGTTGCCAGTATAGTCATTTTGATTCATTCACCAATAGCCCTAGTGTATGTGAGGATTGAATTCAACTTTATTGCTAGATAGAATCTACAATTTATGTTGCAAACTATATAATCATTCTAATTCATTCATCAATTAGAAAAGGGAAGTTTTATTTTAAATTTAATTTATTTAGGTCACCCTGAAGACAATAGAGGAATTTGTCGCGGGAAAAATTCAGTCTAGGGATCAGGTTCTATGTCTAGATACTAGATCTTAACCGTTCCTTAGGATGGTGGTTTTGGTATAAAGTTTGTAACACTTGTGTGGGATTAGGAGTAATTGCTGACCCGTGTTCACCAGACGAAGTTAGGTTGGTTCATTACGTTGGGAAGAAGACACTAAAACTATTTTCTCCGATGATTGTGCTCCTCGGCGAGGCCTCCACACAACAATGGTAAGTTGCGGCTCTTGCAAAGAAAACTAAGATCGAATACAAAGTAGAAGACTCTAAAACACAAGAAATCCAATCTCTCTTCTTCATGCTTCTCTCAACTCTGAATCAATCCAGTCTTTGTGACCGGTTGAGCGGTCAGAGTGACAACACGGGAAATATGACCTGGACCCAACACATTATAGGTCCTGTTGGTTGTCAGTTCCGTTGATGCACTTGTAGGTCATTATTTTAGAATAGCTTAAATTCATAATAGCTTGAGAAGGGATACTTTCTTAAAGTTCTTCTGGATATCTTCTGTACATGCAGTTGATCTCAATACATTGCTTTAGACAAAGATTCCATTTCCCCTGTTTCTGGATGGTAAATATTCACCCGAACATAAATGCAATGGTATAAGCTTGTTGTTGACCCTTAGATAGGCTACTATTTGTGAATACAACCATATTGATCTACACTTTTTAGTCATCCCCGGTATCTTGATCTACGCCATTTGAAATATCTGTTAACCCAAAACCTATTGAGTTACTTTTAAATATAAAGTATAATTACGAAATGTGTTTTCAATACCTAGATTACAATCAAAGAGTTGGATTCCCAATGTAGCAAACTGCTTATCTCTTCAGGTTAGTTTCTATAATAGTTTATTTGAAATGTGACTCATTAAGCGATTTCAAAAATATGGTTTGTCGGTTTTAGGATATATATGTTTTGTAATGGTCTGAGTTTTGACTTTGATGCTCCATTATGTACTTTCTCACAGATAGGATGAGCTCCAAATACAGAAGCATCCCATCTTTAATGTCTCTCTGTATATACTCACATTGTTGAATTTTGAGTGCTTATATTAGAGGGCGTCGCCTAGCACGATGGTAAGATTTGCTGCTTGTATCCTAGAGGATGTTGGTTCGAGTCATGAAAACAACCTCTCCATACATGTGGGGGTAAGGCTACATACATCTTGACTCTCCCCAGAACCTGCATAAGTACTATGACGTCTTTTTTTTTATTTTTCTTAACTTTATTTTATAGTTTTGAAAGGTTATATTGAACAAATAGAGGAGTAACTTGTATGGAAAACTCCTTTAAATAGTTCATGAGATACCGAATAGATTCAAGCTTGTCAATTGTCAAATCGTCATAATTGCCTATATCAGAAGTTTATAAAGAGATTACTTTATATGTTTCCAAATGAGTGCTCGAGATAGATGGACACAATGGTTGATCATAGAAACTAGGTAATAGAATAATATAGATGTTAACTCTCAATATCTTGTTAAGTTTTGCTCATGATAATGGAAATACTTATGGTCCAGCGTGGGGAGAACTACTGAGTTTCATGATTGGATTTGAATGAAGCTGGGTTTGTCATTTACTTATATTTATTCGTAATCTGGGTTTATATTTGATTCCTGTAGATTGCTACTTGAGTAGCCCACCATTCATAAATTTGATATATTTTTAAGTGGTCTTGATAGCACTAACATGGGATGCAGTGCTTCAATGAACTGCATATTTAATGATCATGCTCACTGTTGAAATTAGTTGATTATTTTATTGATTGTCTCATTGACATTATATAGCCTTATAGTCATTAATACAATAATCTCAATCATTATGACAATAATCTCATAATGGAATATCCTGTGACATATTCTGGCATCCCAAATATGTCCTCAGGATATTCCCATGTGCTTATACTATACTTAAATATGACACCCAACATTCCATATCAACACTCCCGCTCAAGATGGGTGAAATATATTCACTAAGCCCATCTTGTCACATCCTCTAATCATGCTCACTGAGGCGAGTCCCTTGGTTAGTCCATCTGCTACTTGATCCCTGGTTGGAACATGGCCAAGCTCCAGTAATCCACTATCCAACTTCTCTTGTTTGGTCCTGTCATGCTGTACTGGATTGTTGGCGATACTAATAGCTGACTGATTGTCACACCACAGCTTCATCTTGGCTCCTTGATCTAGCTTCAGCTCTACCAGCATATTCTTCAACCATAGCAGCTCTGCAACTCCCAAGGCCATAGCTCTGTACTCTGCTTCAGCTGTCGATCTGGCCACCACAGACTGCTTCTTACTCCTCCAGGAGACCAAGTTACCTCCTACAAATATGCAATATCCCGAGGTAGACCTCCTGTCATCAGCACAACTAGCCCAGTCAGAATCACAGTAGCCCTCGATGCTCACGTGATTGTTCTTCCTGAATATTAGTCCCTTCCCGGAAGCACCTTTCAAGTACCTCAGAATCTGGTACACTGCATCCATATGACCCTTCCGTGGGTCATGCATGTAGTGGCTCACCACACTTACTGCAAAGCAGATATCAGAACGTGTGTGGCTCAAATAGATCAACTTGCCAACCAGTCTCTGGTATCTGTCCCGATCAACTGGTTCTCCAGCCTCAGCATCAATCTTGAACCTCTGATCTATTGGTGTCGCTGCAGGTTTGCACCCCAACATCCCAGTTTTTGTGAGAAGGTCCAGTGCATACTTCCTTTGAGAAAGAACAATCCCCTCTGCTTCTCGAGCAATCTCAATCCCAAGGAAGTACCGAAGAAGGCCGAGAACCTTCACCTCGAATTCCTTGCCAAGCTTTCCTTTGAGTTGGGTGATCTCCTGCTCATCATCTCCTGTGATAATCATATCGTCCACATACACCGCAAGCATGGTGATGTGGCCTCCACTCCGACGGAAGAACACAGTATGATCAGCATTGATCTGCTGATATCACATCCCTATCATTGCCCTTCTGAATCTGTCAAACCACGCTCGAGGAGACTGCTTCAGTCCATAGAGGGACTTCTTCAACCTTCAGACCTTGCCTACTGTCTGATTGGTGCCAAATCCTGGTGGTATCTCCATGTACACCTCCTCCACTAGATCTCCGTGAAGAAACGCATTCTTCACATCCAGTTGGTGTAGCTTCCATCCACCATTCACTACTAGAGAAATCAGAGTCCTGACAGTGCTCATCTTTGCAACTGGTACAAAGGTCTCGTCATAGTCGATGTCGTACGTCTGACTGTATCTTTTGGCTACTAGTCGAGCTTTGTAGCGCTCAACCTGTCCATCTGGGTTCTACTTCACGGTAAAGACCTACTTGCATCCAACTGCTCTCTTCCCCTCTGGCAGTCTCACAAGCTCCCAAGTGTGGTTCTTCTCTAGAGCTCCCAACTCCTCGTACATTGTCGCTTTCCACTTTGGATCGTTCTTGGCAACCTGTCAATTATTAGGTACAGTAATACTATCCAAAGATGCTATAAATGCTCCATGAGAAGAAGGGATATGGTCATAAGAAACAAACTGAGCAATATTCCAACCATATCTGTTTGGAGGATTTCCTGCATTGCTGCGAGTGGTCCTCCGTACAGATAGTGGTGTGGGAGGAGTAGAAGTAGGAGGAATGATATCTTGTGAAGGAGGGGTTATCACCTGAAGGGGGTTGGTGTCGGTGCCTCAGGAGTTGGGACGAACGCAGGCAAGGGACTTGGCACTGGCACTGTCGGTACTGGTCCTGTAGTTTGCTTCTCTCTCCTGCTGTAGGTAAGTAACTCTCCCTGAGCCGTAGGCCTAACACCTTCATCTTCTTGTCCCTTCTCCGTGCCTCCATGCCAAACTTCTAAATCGGTTACCACCAAGTTCTCCATCTCCCCGTCTCGCCTAATACTGGCAGTATTAGGCATGTTGTGTGAAGTTCCGTCCTGGCGGTAGTATGGCTCATGCTCCCGAAAGTGGACATCCATACTGACAAACTTCTTTTTCTCTACTGGACTCCAGCACACATACCCCTTCTTGGTCGCCGAGTAGCCTACGAAGATGCATTTGACCGCTCTAGGGTCAAGTTTTCCAACTGATGGCCTGTTGTCCTTCACAAAACACACACACCCAAACACCTTCAGTGGGAGTATCCCACTATTATTGCTTTGCAATACCTCACATGGGGACTTCCATCCGAGGACCTTCGAGGGCATTCTATTGATGAGTTGAGCTGTTGTCAACACTGCATGCCCCCACAGACTCTGTGGGACATTCATGTCGATCATCATACTTCTTGCGACCTCCAAAAGGTGTCTGTTTTTTCTTTCTGTAACTCCATTTTGTGCTGGTGTGTATGCACAGGTGGTATGATGCTGTATTCCTTGTGCTGACAGGTGTTCTGCAAGCGTCCTGTTGGTATACTCCGTTCCATTGTCCGACCTCAGTCTTCACAACTGCTTTGTACTGAGTCTGGACATGCTTATGGAAATCTCAAAAACAAGCAGGTACATCATTCTTATTTTTCATCAAATATAACCAGGTAACACGAGAGGCACACTCAATGAAAGAAACAAAGTACTTATAACCATTCATAGTGTTAGTAGCACATGGACCCCAGACATCAGAATGTACTACCTCAAAAGCAAAAGTGCTCCTATGACCCGTGCCAACATATGAGCTCCTAGTAAGTTTTTCTAACTCGCACGCATCACATACTAATTTCTCTTTATTTGTTTTTGCATAAATATCTGGATACAACTTACTTAGAGTATCAAAGGAAGAATGTCCCATCCTCCGATGATGGAGTATCAAGGTATCCTCAGTCCTCTGCTGCAGTCCTTCCATGCCAGCCTTCTCTGCCATAGATACCAATGCTGAGTCCAGTCCTTCTCGATCTAGGTACCACAGTCCCTCATGCCAAGTGCCAGTTCCAAGTCTTCATCCTGTCCCTTTCTCCTGAAAGGTCACCTTAGGAATATCAAAAGAAACAATGCATTTAAGTTGGAGGATTATAGAACTAATGGACAAGAGACTGACTGGAAATGATGGAGCATGTAAAACATTGGATAATCTTACTGAACCTGTACAATTAACAGTACCCTTACCGACCACTGGCTGGAAAGTGCTATCAGCTGCCTGAATGTTGTCTGCTGATACAAGGTGAGTGTAGGAAGAAAACTCACTAGCATTCCCCGTCACATGCCGAGATGCTCCAGAGTCGATAATCCAGTCTGATGATTTAAGGGAAGAGATAGACGCAAAGGCAAGTGATTCGTCAGTACCTTCTGATGGATGGGCATACGTGGCAGCCTTGCCCCTAACAAAGAATGAGGTGGATGCCTCCTCTGTTCTACTTCTCATGTCTCCCAGTGCCTGGTCCTCCACAGTAAAGGTGCCATCAGCTTCTCCGTTCCCTTCTGATATCAGGAGGTTCGCCCGATAACCTCCTCGGCCGCCTCGTCTACCCCCTCGACCACGATCACGTCCTCTATTATATCCTCGTCCGCCGAACGGTCCTCGTCCACCACCTGAATCTCCCTCCCTAGGTGGTTTGGTACAAGCATACCGATGATGACCCATCTCCCCACAGTTGTAGCACTGCCGGTTATGCTGCCAGGGCTCTCCCTTAGATCCTGTGTTACCTGAGCTGGTGATCACTAGTGCTGACTTTGCTTCGGGGGGACCACCTGTCCCGGCTTGCAGCCTGATGCGTATCTCCTCCTGGATCATGGCTGAGATAGCCTCCTCAAGGCTAGGGATCTTTAGTTGGGCTAGAAGTAGGACCGTCCTCTGTGCGAAAGCTGCAGTCAGCCCTTTGAGGAACTTCATCGTCCTCTCCTGCAGACACACCTGTCTCTCCTTACACTTAGGGTCCCCGCAGCTCGTCCGATCTGAGGAGTGATCATAATCCAACCACAGACGCTCCAACTCCGTGGCATACTCCTGCACCGTCTTCTCTCCCTGTACGGTGTCATCAATCTCCCCCTTTATCTGGAAGACCCGTAAGTTGTTCCCCACACCATCATAGGTCCTTCTCAACTTCTCCCACACATCTTTCACCATCTCAATACCGTCTACTGTGGCGGCAATAGACTGGACTAAGGAGTTGAGAAGCCAGATATAGATCACCATATGAGTGGACTTCCACTCATCGCGTCCTGTCGAGCCCTCGTCCGGCTCTGTCGCCTAGTTCGTCAGGAACCCCTCCATGTTTTTTCCTGCGAGGGTTCTTCTCACCCGCCGTGACCAACTCAGATAGGTGGCTGGTCCATCTAATTTCAGATCGATGGAGGGAAGCTTCAACTTCGGCGACGTTCGTGTCGTGTTCTCACCAACCGACATCGTCAACAACTTCATCAACGTCGCCACCTCTGCAGAATCTAGCTTCTTGATGATCTCCTCCATCGATGCGTCGTCTATCCAATCACGTCACGTCCGCTCCACGACTCACGCTTGTCCTCGTCGTCCGCTCCTAGATCCGAACATGTCCCCCCTTTTTTCAGATCTAGGTATCCCTATTAGGCATTGTCTCGTGCTGGTGCGGAGGAGGCGGCAGCACGCATGTCACAGCCGCCGTCGCAGCAGCCGCAGCAACAGTAGTAGCCGCAGCAGTAGCGGGACGGGGCAGCAACAGCGAAGGGCGGCCTGCGAAAGGCGGAGAAGGGAAGAAGGGGGGGGGGCGTGGAAGAGTTCGGTGGAGGAGATCTAGGAAATCCTCCTGTGGGTTTGTGGAAGCTTGGTGACGGCTAGGGTTTGTGGAAACTTGGCTCTGATACCATGTTGAAATTAGTTGATTATTTTATTGATTGTCTCATTGGCATTATATAGCCTTACAGTCATTAATACAATGATCTCAATCATTATGACAATAATCTCATAATGGAATATTCTGTGACATATTCTGGCATCCCAAATATGTCCTCAGGATATTCCCATGTGCTTATACTATACTTAAATATGACACCCAACATACCATATCAACTCTCACCCCATTTTGGGAACCTACTTTTAACCCTTTACGGAAGTTTTTTCTTTGGGTTTGATTTAGGCCACTCTGTATTGTCTCCCATTTTAACTGAAGTCTTTCCATTTCTATAGATAATTTCATAAGTCACTCCTTGTTTAGTTTTGTTATAGTTGAGGATTGAGATATGTTCATTATGGACTTGTGGGGTTTATGTAGGCATGTCTAGGTGTCAAGGATCTTTATCTTTGACGAGTGTCATGAGTCATGACCCAAGCTTGAGATTATCTCATAAAACACTGACCTGTTGTTCTTGACACAGATTAGATACAGTCTTTGTTCACCATCAACTGCCTATTGCTTAGTAATGTGTTACAGTTGGTTGTTTCCCTAGTGTGAAGATGTGAGTGCACTTTCCCAGTGCAAAATCATGTCATTCCTTTTTAGCCATTTAGCTTTTGAGGACCTTTTCTTACTTTTTGTGACCTTAATACGATTGGGCTTACTACTTGACAGCTGGTCTTTATGGTTTACAATTACATGTAGCCCCTCTGATGTCCATAGCTTCCTTGGCAAGGAACACATCATTACAATGAGAGGGATGACATTTGGTTGGCAACTGGTCTTGAATAATATGATCAATACCTTTGTGATGCCTTCTTAATTTAGAGTTTTCTCAGTGGTGAAACTCATTAAGAGGGAAAAGCCTTACAAAGATGATTTGTCTTGAGGATGATAATGTTTTATTTGTTCCTGATTTATTGTGTGAAAATTTCAATCATGATTATGCGGTCAAAATAACAAGGAACACTAGTATAGTGTGGCTTCGGTTAAATCGGTGCATGCTTCAACACTTAGAAATACCTCTCTGATGTGGTGGAGAAGTAAGGAATTGCTTGACAGTTTGATCCTCTCTGATGGCAGAGAGGGCTTGAGTGAAACGCCTTCAAAAGGAATATCATGCACTTTGTAAGGTGCGTTGATGTTGAGTATGTGATCATTTTTTGCATCAAGAAGATCTAAGCACTTTATATTGCCTTTTGCCTATTTATGTTCAAAGCATCGATTCGTTCAAATTGAAGTAAGAACTAAGAACTGGCAAAAACTCCAAGCAGACAATAAGCTTTATGGCAAACTAAGCATATTGATAAAGGTTGTGATGAAAATAGAGAAACAACACAGAAAGAATAATTGGACTTTGTGAACAAAGTTTTTTCCCTTGAGAAAATTAATACAACTTCTATATTGCTTTTGCTGCACCTTCTATTTTTAATGGGAAGAACTAAATTGGTCTAATGGTGGTTATAGAAAGTTTTAAATTGAGAATCTAAAACAATGACAAACATTGTCTTTTTCTAATAACCATAGGTATCATCTTTTCCAATGTTGGTATTATCTTCTAATTTCTGTTTCTGTTTCTAATTATTTTCTTATCTCTTCTTCCCAATACGGAAATTCATATACATTGTTAGTCTACCGGCAACACTATTCCACCCACCGATGGACAAACTTTGCCTGCAACAATCTAGTTTGCAAGTATTGGACTTGACTTAAATATGGAGAAAGTGTGTGCATTTATCCTTGATGTACCATTATTATTGTTCTCAGTCTATTGCAATGCAAGAGTCGAGAAAATGCTTTCATCTAGCAAATAATTAACTAATTAAGTAAGAAAAATGGAAATATATTGTTAAAAAATATGATCAAATTCTTAATGATCATATTATGGTTTGAATGGAAGAGCTAGTGTAAGAGTCAGATAGAAGCTGGGAAAATGAGAACTTAAAGAGAACTTTTCTTTTATTACAATTGTTTGGATCAGCTGTAATCTATATAAATATTTGTATTTAGCCAATCATGGGGTTTTGTTGGAAAGTGGTTGGAAATCAGAAAGTATAAGTATATTAATTGATAGACATTAATTAGTTTAAAGGGTCATCCTGTAGGGACGGGCAGAGAACATAGACCTGTAATACTCTCTAAGTGCATGCCTTAAGGTTTTTTAAAGCTTGATTTAGTTAATCTTCCAATAAAACTTGTAATGGCTGCTCTTTCTGAGGAGATCAAGCTTGAACTTTCTTTAAGAGTGTCATTGAGCTAGGAAGAAGAAAAACATAGTTAGACTATACAAACTCTTTGTGATTGCACTTCCAAGAACTGTTCTGGAAAGATCAATCTCGCATTACATGGCTTCTGGCTGGGGATGCCAATAGGGGTGTTGCCATTTATATTGCCATTTTGGCCAAAAGGGCAAACAGAATATCGTTTGGTTCCGCTTTTGCTGATTTCACCGTACATTGGCGGAAAACAGCAAACGCCAAACGCTCTCGAAAGAGCACCATTTGTCGTTTTCCATTTGAAATGAAGCGTTTACCATCTCAAATGGGAACCAAACTAGCCATTATTAGCAGTTATTAGCAGCAGCAGTAAGAAAGTTTCTATATAGCAGAGAAAGAAGATAGTATTGTCATTAATTAGTATTGACCACCATGTTAACATCGAGTTTACAGTTTTACTTTTTCTCTTTTATTTCCTTTCTGGATGGGCTGGTGGTGGATTGAGCCATCACTGACTGAAAATGTTGTGGTTTGTGTTCCATGCTTGCTAGTGTCAATATAATTTCTTGGTCATTGTATTGAGGAAGCGTGCCGTGAGAGGCTGATTTTGATGATATTTTATTGCAAATCTTTGATCAATTTATGATTCAGGCATCTATACTGTCATCTTTGTCATCTATGCTGTAGTCTCTATGTAACGAATATTAGAAAACAAGTGATGAATGTTTCATATATTATTCTTCAGCTCCAAGGCTAGTTTAAATAGAAGAAATACAATCAATGTCCATCCTTGAATCAAGAAGAACATTAAGGAAAAAGAAAGCTAAATGAAAATGGAAAATATTCTCTAATAATGACTAATAACAAGAGGATCTTCTCTAATAATGACTAATAACAAGAGGAGAGAGAATCACGGGATTCTCCAACACCCCCCTCAAGTTGGTGCATAGATATCTATCATGCCCAACTTGCTTACCAAATGCTCAAAGACGGATCTTACCAAGCTTTTGGTTAAGGTATCCGCAGTTTGCTGACTAGAGGTCACAAATGGTAGACATATGATTCCAGCATCTAATTTCTCTTTTATGAAGTGACGGTCAATCTCAATATGTTTGGTTCTATCATGCTGAACCGGGTTGTGGACTATGCTTATGGCAGCTTTACTGTTAAAATATAACTTTAATGGAAGCTCAATTTTTAACTTAAGTTCCTCCAGGACTCTTTGAATCCATAGTCCTTCACAAATACCCTGAGCCATAGCTCTAAACTCGGCTTCTGCACTGCTTCTTGCTACAACTCCTTGTTTTTTCTTCTCCATGTCACAAGATTACCCCATATATAGGTACATTATCCAGAGGTTGATCTTTTCTCTATGACTGAACCTGCCCAATCTGCATCAATGAAAATAGACACATTCCTTTCACTAGTCTTCTTAAAAAATAAACATTTTTTGGGATTGGCCTTCAAGTATCTTAGTATCCTATAAATTGCCTCAAGATGTTCCTCATAAGGAGAATGCATAAACTGACTCACTACACTGACTGAGAAAGCGATGTCAGGTCTAATGTGAGACAAGTAAATTAGCTTACCCACCAACCTCTGGTATCTTTCGGTGTCAACAGGAACGTTTCCTTCTCCCCAAAGTTTTGCATTAGAATCCATAGGGGTGTCGGTTAGTTGACAACTACTCATTTTTGTTTCTCGCAATAGATCGAGAATGTATTTCTGCTGTGAAACCACAATTCCTTTCTTTGATCGAGCAACCGCCATATCAAGAAAGTATCTCAAGGATCCTAAGTCCTTGATTTCAAAGTCTGTAGCAAGTCTCTCTTTTACTCTTCTCATTTCAACTGTATCATCTTCAGTGAGGACAATAGCATCTACATAAACAATCAAGGCAGCAAATTTCCTATCAGAGAAGAATTTGGTGAATAAAGTGTGATCAGCTTGTCCTTGAGTGTACCCTTGGTTTTTCATAGACTGAGTAAATCTTTCAAACCAAGCTCTCGGAGATTGCTTTAAGTCATAAAGAGACTTCTTCAACTTGCATAGCTTTGATCCGAATTTGTCTTCATGTAAACTCCCTCACCCAAAATAGGTATTTGTGTATATTTTATATTATTATATTTATTATAGATGTTGAATTTATTTAAAGTATTCTCTTAGTTAATTAGAAAATAATTTTTTTTTAGTATATTTACTTATATAAATATTCATTTAGAATTATTTTAGGTTATTTTAGATTTTTGGAGATTTTTCTAGAATTTTTGGTAATTAAAACTTAGAAAACATAAATTTCTAGGACTTCTATGATTTACTATACGACCATACTTGCATGTCGTTCCTACCAAATATTTATTTTTGTTCAAAATATTTAATTATATTTTTTTGTAATTTATTTAGAATTTTAAGAAATTTATTTAGATTTTCGAAATTATTTAGGATTTATTTGGATATATATAGTCTTAATATTAGATAGATGCTAATTTAGTGTTAATAGATATTAATAAGATTTTATAAATTATTTGTATTATCTTTAATTATATTTAAGATTATAAATTATTGAGATAAATTCAAACTCTATTTTAAATTAATTCAAATCCTGAACCTACTAGGAAATCAACTTCATGCATATCCTATCCTTATTTAAATTTATCATAATCCTATCCAAATTAACCAATCTTAGTCGTATTTAATTAAGTAGTGTCCACCATTATAAATACCCCATCCTTCATATTTTTCTTCCCCAAATTCCTCTCTTTTTCGTCCAAAAATAGTCAAAATTTGTCATAAATTCAGCCTCATTTTCTACTAGTTATGACGAATTAAAAAGACGATATCTCCTAGCTCCGGACTCCAAACGAGGCCTAGTAAATTATTAGTATTAAATTCTGGAAAATTTGTAGAGCACAGCATGTCCGAAAATATACGTGTTTCGATGTTTTTGCGATTCCGGGAGAACCAGGAATCAGAATCACGAACCGTTTAAAGTTTCGGAAAGCTAATGTCGAGATCATCGACATATATTTTTCCCAGAATTTATTTCGAAGTATTTATATACTGTTAATTCTGTAGAACTTCTAGGTTAGAATTTAACCATCGGTGCACAATACAAAATTTGTATGTGCCATAATTCCCAAACGAAGTTGAGTTTGTATCGGTTGACTTTTCGGTCAACAGATCGCCTCGATTTGCGTGCCATGAGTCTCGAGTTGATAAAATTCAGTTTCTTTGGACAAAATTTAGGAATTAACATAAAAATTAGAATAATAAGATTAAAATAGGATTTTAGAGTAATTATTTCAGAATTAAATAAATTAAAATAAATTATCTTTTGACGTGATAAATTTGTAATACATAGGCTATTTGGACTGTGACTTGGACTCTGATTCATACCAGCAGCAGGACCCCAGGCAAGATACCTTGCCAAATTGCTTACAGTATTTTGCATGCTTAGTATATTTATATATATTTATTGCATTTCTGTTTATTTATTGCATGTGTAGTTTCTTTCAGTCATTACTATATATTAGATATGTTGACGCGCACTTGCCACTTAGTATCATGAGAGGACAATCATTAGGCGTATGGGCTTTTAACCACTCTGGTAAACCATAGTAACTAGCACGCACTATGGTGGTCGTGTCCGATGGTCGCTACCCCCGAGGTATGTCGATTGATGGAGTCCGAGGGTCGCTACCCTAGAGGTATGTCGGCTGATGATGTCCACTGACGAGCGTGAGGTTGTGAGGATTAGATCGAGTAGCCTACCCTTGCCCATACGTCGAAAAGTTGTCCTCATTTGCATTCATATAGATTGTCCTGTACAGCGTACTTATCTATTTTCAAACATTATGCATGTTTACTGTATTTAAATTGGTTCGTATTTTCTGTATCTTGTTACGTCCCTCTGAGGACCTGGTCTGCTGTCAGGTGTATCTTTTCTTGAGTATTTGCAGGAGCGCAGATTTGGATGGTTACATGTGATCCGAGGATGTCTTCTCATCGAGCTGTGATTGATAGCTGGTATTCTTATATTGTGTTGTGGTGTTGTACTCATATTGTATTTGCTCTTATATTCGAGTTGGTAGTGGATTTGTTTCCATCCAACTATCATCCTTAGATACTTCTTATTGAGATCTAGTTTCATAGATACTGGTTATTTATTTCTATATAATTTTGGTGGATGAGATTTAGATTTTACCCTGTGACTTGTATTACATTTTATACCACTTGTGGATTTTGTATTCATATTACAGCGTACGTATGGATTTGGTTTCCATATATTGGAGTTGCCATATCCATGCGGCTGGCATGCTTACGTGTTCCTAGTCCTACGTATTTGGGACTGGGGCGTGACATGTTTTTGTGGTGGCCCATGCAGGTCGGGAGCATATTGTCTCGGTTACGTTACTGTACCGAACAAGCCTGCACCTAGGACTAGAGTATAGGATCTCATCCACAATTGACTGTGATTCATCTCCTCCTATCTGTTCTATTTTGAACAATTGTATCCTGCTTGATTCATGTGCTTCCCTAATAGTTCCTTGAGTATAGTCTTCTGCTAGAATATAGGAACCCCTGTTATTAGGATGATAATTAGAGTAGCACACCTATTAAGAATACAACGAGAATATAGACACACCACTAAGTTTAGAATATCTAGTGAACTTAGAATTCCTTATCTTTAGATTGTTATACCATTACCCCTTGATGTATTAAGAAGACTTGAGAGTAGTATAGACACTACTAGAGTTAGTTAGAAGTTTTACCATAATGTTTGACACCTAGTATCACATAGTCTTTTGACCTATTAATTGAAGTGTAACCGAATGATATTTATCGCATGCTAGCAAAAGACGACAGGTTTATTCAGACCATAGAATTTAGAGGTCCTTGCCCTATTTGGTCGACTAGCGACTTAGATAAGGAGGTTGTATGATAACTGTAGAGATTGTAGAGTCTTTTATTATTATTGCTTATGTTATTTTTGCTTTTGCGAACTTGAATTATTTTGTAACTTCTCACATCATAATGCGTTATATTTTCTGTGCTACCTTAAATTATGCTGCTATTATAGCCTAGTTTTTGCAAGCTTAATCTTATATCGAGCTTGTTCATGACATATGTGTTATTGGGGCCTGATCAACCACACTAATACAAATTGTCTAATCAGAATCAGTGTATTATGGTCTAGCTAGCCATAATGCGCTTGATTCGTCCTTCGCAATAGTATTTTACGTGGATTGAGATGTATAGTGGACCAGTAGACAAATATACTTACCCTCTAGATACGACAAAGCATATCATATCAAGTACATAACTGCACCGATGTGAGCATGCGAATAGGAAATTACCAAATTAAGATTTCAATCCACAACTGTCTTGACAATTTCCATTTGAATTCTTTAAACGCTTTGATTCCCATACTTCCATTCTATTACCCCTCCATGAACTCTTTTCCGTTGCTTTCCGTCTTCCCTTGTTTCGGAAAGACGAAATCTCGTGCTTGGATATAAGTGATACACGGATAGTACAAGATATACCCCATAGGCCAATCACATTATTTGATGACTATCTTTCATAATTGATTAAGGGCATATCACATATGATATAGTTGGTGTTAAAGTTTTGAGGATTGAATGACATGAGAAAATAAATTGAGGAATATTTTTCTTAAGTGTAAGAGTCATATGTGATAGATGGGTAAATTCTAAGTTGGGTAGAAATTGCATTATTAAACTTGAGAAAAATTCTTTTAGATTGTGATCAAGTAGGATTAGATTGAGAGATTAAGTCATTTTAAATGTGGAGAATTTTAAAAGAAGGATTAAGATAATGAGGATTTAATAAATTTTAAAAATCTTGATATTGAGGACCCAATATTTATACTTTGAGCACATGATTTAAATTTTGAATATTGAAGGATGAATCATCAATTTAAATTTTTAGGATAAATATAGAATTTTAGACTTGAACAACTGGTGAATTAGATTTAAATTTTACAATTTGATGATTTGAATTAAAAGTTTAATTTTGATTGTTGGGTCACCTATTTGAAATATTGAGGATGTAAATTGAGTTTAAATATTTGAAGAGTACAAAATTCTTAATTTGAGAATAGGAATAAGATTTGATTAGAATTGTTTATTGTTCAAGGTCTAGAAGAGATTATGATAGTTGAAAATGGTGATATAAATTTTGATGTGGGATGTCATATAGACTTGAGTTAGATTTGAATGTTGAAAAAAAAAATCGAGAAGAGATTACGGCAGGTTGAATTTTGATTTAAACAGTGGTTATCTTAATTTTGAAGTGATCGCGATAGATTTGAATAGATTTTGTTATTTAAATTTTTGGAAGAGATTGCGATTGATGTACCTTATGTACGAATGTGAAGGATTTAACAAATTATGTCTTATTTTAATTTCGAGGACGAAATTGTTTTAAGTTGGGTAGATTGTAAACTCCCTCACCCAAAATAGGTATTTGTGTATATTTTATATTATTATATTTATTATAGATGTTGAATTTATTTAAAGTATTCTCTTAGTTAATTAGAAAATAAATTTTTTTAGTATATTTACTTATATAAATATTCATTTAGAATTATTTTAGGTTATTTTAGATTTTTGGAGATTTTTCTAGAATTTTTGGTAATTAAAACTTAGAAAACATAAATTTCTAGGACTTCTATGATTTACTATACGACCATACTTGCATGTCGTTCCTACCAAATATTTATTTTTGTTCGAAATATTTAATTATATTTTTTTGTAATTTATTTAGAATTTTAAGAAATTTATTTAGATTTTCGAAATTATTTAGGATTTATTTGGATATATATATTCTTAATATTAGATAGATGCTAATTTAGTGTTAATAGATATTAATAAGATTTTATAAATTATTTGTATTATCTTTAATTATATTTAAGATTATAAATTATTGAGATAAATTCAAACTCTATTTTAAATAAATTCAAATCCTGAACCTACTAGGAAATCAACTTCATGCATATCCTATCCTTATTTAAATTCATCATAATCCTATCCAAATTAACCAATCCTAGTCGTATTTAATTAAGTAGTGTCCACCATTATAAATACCCCATCCTTCATATTTTTCTTCCCCAAATTCCTCTCTTTTTCGTCCAAAAATAGTCAAAATTCGTCATAAATTCAGCCTCATTTTCTACTAGTTATGACGAATTAAAAAGACGATATCTCCTAGTTCCGGACTCCAAACGAGGCCTAGTTTTTTTTGTTAGAACGATAATGAGGTTAGCTTTCTGATTATATAAATTGTTTTTCTAAATTATTAGTATTAAATTCTAGAAAATTTGTAGAGCACAGTATGTCTGAAAATAGACGTGTTTCAATGTTTTCGCGATTCCGGGAGAACCAGGAATCAGAATCACGAACCGTTTAAAGTTTCGGAAAGCTAATATCGAGATCATCGACATATATTTTTCCCAGAATTTATTTCGAAGTATTTACATACTGTTAATTCTGTAGAACTTCTAGGTTAGAATTTAACCATCGGTGCACAATACAAAATTTGTATGTGCCATAATTCCCAAACGAATTTGAATTTGGACGAGCCGTAAATTCTAGCATATTTTTGAAGCTGAAATCTACAGAAAATCATGCATGAAAGTTGAGTTTGTGTCGGTTGACTTTTCAGTCAACAGATCTCGATTTGCGTGCCATGAGTCTCGAGTTGATAAAATTCAGTTTCTTTGGACAAAATTTAGGAATTAACATAAAAATCAGAATAATAAGATTAAAATAGGATTTTAGAGTAATTATTTCAGAATTAAATAAATTAAAATAAATTATCTTTTGACGTGATAAATTTGTAATACATAGGCTATTTGGACTGTGACTTGGACTCTGATTCATACCAGCAGCAGGACCCCAGGCAAGATACCTTGCCAAATTGCTTACAGTATTTTGCATGCTTAGTATATTTATGTATATTTATTGTATTTCTGTTTATTTATTGCATGTGTAGTTTCTTTCAGTCATTACTATATATTAGATATGTTGACACACACTTGCCACTTAGTATAATGAGAGGACAATCATTAGGCGTATAGGCTTTTAACCACTCTGGTAAACCATAGTAACTAGCACGCACTATGGTGGTCGTGTCCGATGGTCACTACCCCAGAGGTATGTCGATTGATGGAGTCCGAGGGTCGCTACCCCAGAGGTATGTCGGCTGATGATGTCCACTGACGAGCGTGAGGTTGTGAGAATTAGATCGAGTAGCCTACCCTTGCCCATACGTCAAAAAGTTGTCCTCATTTGCATTCATATAGATTGTCCTGTACAGCGTACTTATCTATTTTCAAACATTATGCATGTTTACTGTATTCAAATTGGCTCGTATTTTCTGTATCTTGTTACGTCCCTCTGAGGACCTGGTCTGCTGCCAGGTGTATCTTTTCTTGAGTATTTGCAGGAGCACAGATTTGGATGGTTACATGTGATCCGAGGATGTCTTCTCATCGAGCTGTGATTGATAGCTGGTATTCTTATATTGTGTTGTGGTGTTGTACTCATATTGTATTTGCTCTTATATTCGAGTTGGTAGTGGATTTGTTTCCATCCAACTATCATCCTTAGATACTTCTTATTGAGATCTAGTTTCATAGATACTGGTTATTTATTTCTATATGATTTTGGTGGATGAGATTTAGATTTTACCCTGTGACTTGTATTACATTTTATACCACTTGTGGATTTTGTATTCATATTACAGCGTACGTATGGATTTGGTTTCCATATATTGGAGTTGCCATATCCATGCGGCTGGCATGCTTACGTGTTCCTAGTCCTACGTATTTGGGACTGGGGCGTGACACTTCAAAGACAGGAGGACTATCCATGTATACTTCTTCTTCTAGATCACCATTGAGGAAGGCATTTTTATTTTTAACATCCAACTGATGTAGAGGCTTATCCAGATTAGCCGCAAGAGATAAAAGCATTCTGACAGTGTTCAATTTTGCAACATGAGCAAATGTCTCTGAGTAATCTATGCCATAGGTTTGAGTGAAATCCTTAGCCACCAAGCGAGCCTTATACCTTTCAACTGACCCATCTGAATTGTACTTCACAATAAACACCCACTTATATCCCACGGTCTTCTTACCAACTGGCAGTGTCATGACTCTCCAAGTTTTGTTCTTTTCAAGAGCTTTTACCTCCTCAAATACAGCTTCCCTCCACTTTGGAACTTCTAGAGCATCATGTACATTCTTTGGAATCTCTACACTAGACAATTGGGAGGTGAAGGCAGAAAATAATGAAGACAAAAAATCGGGCATAGGGTATTTAGGGCAAGACCTAACAGGTTTTCTAACAACTATGTGATTATCTATATCAGGATACCTGATACGACTCTCATAAACATAGATAGATTTACCTTTTCTTTTCTTAGGAGGTTAATTATTTTCCAGTTCAGATTCATGGTAGTGTTGAGATGTGAACACATCCCTTCTTTATGGTTCTTCCTCACAAATACCTTTCATTTCAAAGTCCTGTTTCCTACTTCGAACATGTTCTCTTTAGATGACTCATCATTTTGTGGCATTTCAAATAGTTCATCATTATTATCATCTTCAAGATTCTTCTTATTTTTTTTATGAGAAAGTGTAGGCTCGGATTCATAGCAGGAGTAGGTTTAGATAATGAATCATGGTCATTTTCTGTTGGTGCAGAAGTACAAGTCTTAAAATTTTGTGATATAGGCATGGGCAAGTTATTTAAAAAAGTGATGTTCTCAGTTTGAAACGAGTCTTCCTTTAAGTTTCTCCCCCGAAGATGAGTATCATCAAAAAAATGTTTGTTTTCAAAGAATGTGGCATCCATAGTGACAAACATTTTCTTGTTTTTTGGATCAAAACATTTATAACTCTTCTGGGTTGGAGAGTACCCTACAAAAACACATTTTATAGCACGTGGTTCGAGTTTGCCAATATTCTTATATTCATGAACAAATGTTGTGCAACCAAAATTTGTTAATATCAAATCAGTTGAAACACGAGTAACAGGAAAACATTTTTTGAAAATATGAATTGGAGTTTAAAAATTGAGAACTTTGGAGGGCATTCTGTTAATTAAATATGAAGCAGTTAAAATTGTTTCACCCCACAAATAATTTGGTACTTTATTTGAGAAGAGTAAAGCTCTAGACACCTCCAATAAGTGTTTATTTTTCTTTCTGCAACTCCATTTTGTTGGGGAGTATTAGGACATGAGCTTTAATGCACAATTCCATTTTGAAGAAAAAAATCAGCCAAAATTGTGTTAAAAGTATTCCCCGCCATTGTCACTTCTAAAGAATTAAATAGTTGTCTGAAATTAATTTTACACCATTTTAAAAAAGTTCTTTACAGCCTGACAAATATCAGATTTCCCCTTTAATAAGTACACCCAACATACTTTTGAATGGTCATCTATAAATGTGATAAACCATTTTTTATGAGAAAGTGTACCTGTGCGGTTGGGCCCCAAATATCACTGTGAATAATAGAAAAATATTTTGATGGTTTATAAGACTGTATTGAAAAATGGGAATGGTGATATTTTACAAATTCACATGCTTCACATTTAAACAAAGACAAATCTTTATTACGAAATAACTTAGAAAATAAGTGTTTTAAATAATAAAAAATAGGATGACCTAATCGTAAATGCTATAATATAATGTTGTTATCATTATTCGAAACAAAAAAAGACTCAAAGCAGGAACTTATCGGTTTGGAAGGTAGTTGTGATTTAAGTCCAATGTCGAAGTAGTAAAGTCCTCCATTCTCCTTAGCACTGCCAATCATCTTTCCCGAGTTCAAATCCTGAAAGACACAGTGAGAACGAAAAATTTTAGTTTGACAATTTTTTTCTTGGGCTAATTTACTGACAGACACTAGGCTACAAGATAGATTTGGAACATGAAGGACATCTTTAAGAGTCAACATCGGAGACAACACAACTGAACCTTTACCTGCAATGGCTGAAAAAGAGCCATCTGCGACTTTTATTTTTTGATTTCCTACACAGAGACTATATGAAGAAAACGTAGTAGATTCACTTGTCATGTGATCGGTTGCACCTGAATCTACTATCCAAGTGTGGTTGGGACTGGCACTAAGAAGAGCAGAATTACCTTTTTGTGCTATAGAGCAAGGAGTTTGAAATTCTAGAAGTTTGAACAGTTTGTCTAGTTGTTCCGTCGTGAGTGAAAGTTGAGTTGAAGAAGATTGATGTCCTTGATCTGAGTTACTAGCCTGAAATGCACGACCCTCATTACCACATTTTTCTTCCAGTTTAGAGGCTTGCCATGGAGCTTCCAACATGTTCACGCGTATGCCATGCGCGTTTGCAGTAATCACACTAAGGTAATTTGTCTGACTTCTTACTTTCGTTGAAGTTTGTAGTGGCCCGAGCCTTCAGATTCTGAACTTTGAGGTGCCTTACCCATCATGATTCCTTGTCGTGCCTCCTCCCTTCTTATTTCTGAAAAAGTTTTACGAAGAGTTGGCAGTGGTATCTTTCCCAAAATTTGGCCTCTTACTTCATCAAGGTCTTTATTCAACCCAGCAAGAAACATAAAGACACGATCATTATCTTGCCTCTGGAGAAATAGAACTCTATCTTCTGCACACCTCCAACTGTCATCATAACATAGATCCAACTCTTGCCACAGAGTCAACATCTCATTATAATAAGTAGTTACAACCCTGCCTTCTTGTTTAGTATGCCACAACTTTGACTTTAAGCCAAAGATCTGGGAAGAGTTTTGGATATCAGAGTATGTTTCTTTGACATCTTCCCACACTTATTTTGCAGAAGGTAAAATTATGTACGGCTTGCCAATTGCAGTTTTCATAGAGCTCACTAACCAGGCAATAATCAAGGAGTTTTCAGACTTCCATTGTTTGAAAAAAGGGTCTTTTATTGCGGGTTCTGCTATTGCTCACGTCAAAAAATAAGCTTTCTTTTGCCTTACAATACCAAACGAACGGTTTGGGCCCATTCATTATAATTTTTTCCATTCATTTTAGGAACATTGACTTTGAGGGAGTTTGAGGATCCCTCCTGATCATTGAAACCTATGTTGAAGTCGTTGTCTCCGAAAGAACTTCCGTCTCTATTGCCGTCGCCATTGCCACGGCCAATACCGTCGCCAGCACCGGGACCAGCGCCTACGCCAGTGCCGCGACCAACACCACCACCATCGCCACGGCTTGCTCCACCTTCTGTTTTGGAGGAGTCATCATTGTTTGTTGAGCTGGTGAGGGCTTGCAGCCATCTATTGGAATCAGCCATTGAGAACCTAATCGAGTTGGAGAAACGGGTTTAAAAAAAATCTTACAAACTCTAGGTTAGGGAACTTGGCTCTGATACCATATTAGAAAACAAGTGATGAATGTTTCATATATTCTTCTTCTACCCCAATGCTGATTTAAATAGAAAAAATACAATCAATGTTCATTCTTGAATCAAGAAGAACCTTAAGAAAAAAGAAAGCTAAATGAAAATAAAAAATCTTATCTAATAGTGGCTAATAACAAAAGGATCTTTTCTAATAATGACTAATAACAAGAGGAGAGAGAATCACGTGATTCTCCAATAACAGAATCTTTTTAATATTCATGATTTGACTCATCCTGTGTGTTCCTTTCACCTAATATTTTCAGTAACTTTAGCGTTGTTCAGAAATTTCTGTTTCCTGTACCAACAAGTAGTTAATCTGTTTCTGTAAAAAGTTATACTGATTTTTGTTTACTTTCATGTTTGCAGGAACCGGTTCCCCAGGTTGTGGCCCGTCCTTTGCCTAGTGATATCCTCGAATGGCGTGAGTGAATTTTTTTTCCTTCCTTTTTTTACACTGAGGTTTATAATAATGATGATGGTCTAGTTCATTTGTCTGTGTGTGTTTTTTCCTTCCTTTATGACCATTTTGTGGTATAAGTGGATCCTATTAGAGGAACCCAAGTTTGGTGTATCTGTATTATAATATAATATCTTATTCTGTATGTGTTTCGTCCTTTGAGAGAGAATCCATCCTGTGGCGTGAGAATTGGACTCAGGTTGGGTCTAGACAATCCCCATGGCGGTGTATCTTAATAATCAAATACATTAGTGTCTCCATTAGGAATAACTAAAGGATCCATATCCAAATGTTAATGTCCGTTCTTGACATATTCGGATTCGTGGTAGAGCCATCCAGCCAATTCGAACGGATCTACAATCTAGAGTGTTCAACAGGGAGCTCCCCTTCTGCGAAGAGGGGTCTACAATCCAGATCATCCAACATGGAGCCTTCGTCCCATCTAAGTAGACTTGATATACCGTGGCACAAAGCCACCCAGCCGGCGTCCAAGGGGGACTCGAACTGTGGTCTCCCCCGCAGAAGCCCCCCATTGTAACCACTAGGCCACTTGGACAAACAATGCTATATATATATATATATATATATATATATATATATATATATATATATGGGGTGGATGGAGAGAGAGAGAGAGGGTGGACTACGGTTGGAAGGCGTTGGAGAGGTAAGAAGCCGGTGGGCACCATCCATGATGGAAAATGAGCAGGGAGTAAGGATCGTAGGGTGGTCGGAGGAAGACAATTTCAAGGCAAGCCTGGAAAATCAAGCATTGAGGGAAAGATGGGAATCTCTAAGGTGGTAGGGAAGGATAGCACTCAGGTTCCTAGAGCCACCTATACTAGGAAGCAGGGGAGGACCCCAAAGTGTTTGCCAATTTGCCACAGACAAACCCGTTCAAAGTAGCCAAAGATGTGCCAAAATCCTGGGCAGATATGTGCAAGCCGAGTGTGATTAGAGAGGAATTGGCGCTCCAGTATATCGAGCTGAAGATGGTGAATGGAAGGAAGGTGGTGGAAATCACAAGTGACGATCCTGCCGAGACTGAGGAATTATGAAAAACCTACTATTGTCCTCTATGTTATGGTGCCTCGTCCCTACTTTGGTCGGCTTAGAGGATTTACTCTTATGATGTGGCGTCCGAAGGGGAGTATACAAATTTTCTCACGTAAAAACGGATTTTATTTTATAAATTTTTGGATGAGATCCTTCAATGAACTTCAAACGATACTGATTGACAGCTGTTCCAATATGGATTCGGTTGCCATGACAAGTGCAATGGGCAAGCCTATCGGGACTGATACTCCAACGACAAGAAGAGCGAGGTTGGCCTATGTTAGAGTTTTTGTTGAAATTGATGCCTCCGATAGTCTTCCAACAATGCTAGAAATTGAACTTCCAAATACGGAACTTATGCACCAAAGAGTAGATTATGAATTGGTACCTCTAAGGTGTCAGAAGTGAAATTGCTTTGGGCACATTAACACCCAATGCTCAGTAGATCAGACAGGAGAGGGCGGATTGTAGAACGAGGATGAAGGCCAGAAGAAGCCAACTCAAGTGGTGTGCAGAGTAGAAGATACAAAAATTGACAAACCTATTAATACAAATATGGAGGCGGATGTGGAAAGTGAAGCCATGAAGTTGGATGCGGGAGGTTTGGCTAATTCAATGTATCTACTTGGCAAGCGTGCAAGACCAGAACTTAGTGGCCTACCAAGTGATGTAGGAGAGTTGGGGTACCCTAGCCAACCTGGCCATGAAGGACAGAGAAGTGGAAGGAAGAAGGAGAGCAAATAAGGCAACAAGTTCATGTGGTTTCGTGATGGGAAGCCAATCCTTAGCTTTATTCCAAAAGGAGGGAAACAATGGAGTTATATTCTCCTCAGGAAGATCATGTTCGAGTTAGAAGGAGGACAGTGGAAGGTGCAGATCCGCGAAGCCCTCCATTAGTAGATATCTCGAACAATGGAGAAATGTCAAGTTAATCCCCTATGGATAGCTAAGCTGGAGGCTAAACAAGCTAAAGTGAAAGGAGGAAATAGTATACTCACCAAGATGGTTAGGATGGTGACGATGGTCTCTCTGTTCCTCCTAGAGAGAGTCCGAGAGTTAATGTTGGTATTTTCCACTTAGCTTTGGGAGTTTTAGTTTCATATTGGAAAACCACCAATGTGTATATTTCAATATATAGTTATGCTTAGTATTGCTATATGCACATGGGGTGGTGGCCCATGTGGTTTGACTTTTCTAGAGAAATTAAGTGTGAATTCTATTATGACAATCTTTATTTTGTCACCACCTCTGGGAAGTTTTTCTTAGGAGCTAAGTTCCGAAGGGGCTTAGCGACTTGGACTCGGACTCGGACTCGGGCTCGGGATCAAGGGCACATCAGCATCGTCGTATGGCGCTCGTGCGCTCTTTTTATGCTCGAGTTGCATGCATGGTTGCTAGTTCGGGCACATGCTTCGTGGCATATGCAGCCTGGGGCTATGCAGCTAGGGGCTATGCGGCCAGGTTTGGATGAACGAGTTGCATGTGGAGGGGATAGGGTTTTATGTGCCTTCCGAAAAATGTGGCGCAAGCGGCTGCTTTTGGCGTTTGGCGGCGTTGTCTGCCTCGTGCAATACAGCGTGACCAGTGGCGGAGGTGGCGTATGCGGCTCTGACACCCAGATTTTGGAGGATCTAGTCGGTCAGCGCATATGCGGACTGGAGTTTCCTCGGACCGCATATGTGTTATTTTCCTTTATATATAGAGGACCTCTTCTTTCGTTTGAAGAGAGAGAGAAAATACAAAGAGAAAAACCGTGGACACCAGATCGCATCTGCGACCCAGAGTGTCCCCCTCCCATATGGTGTTTTCGAGTGCTTTCGAATGTGACATTGAGCGTTCTAGAAGTTCATTTGTGAACTTGCTGGTTCCTGGGGTCAGATCGTCTGTATGGCGAATCTTACATTGAGCAACGATGGTTTTGACCACTCCAGCAATGAGCTTTTCTTCATCTTTTTTTTTGCTCGTTCATTCTCATTATAGCGTCTGCGAACGTAAAGAGAAGAACGTTTTTCTTGTTGCTTGTTGTAATCTTTATTTTCTTCGGAGTTTGTTTGTAACATGTTCTTGGTTTGTTCTTCGTTGGAATCGAGGATATCAGATGAGGAACTCTTGTGTGAATCTCTGTTCTCGGCGACAACTTGGGTTCCTGTAGAGAGCGGACTTTCGGGTCTCGCAAGTAGATCTGCACATGGTTCGTGTTCAACCATCTTTGATCCACCTCGGGACTAACAGTTAATAAGGGGGTGAACCATCATATTTTATGACAAAATTCACGTGAAATGTACGAGGAACGAATTCGATAGGTCGATGGCGAAAAATCTTGGAGTATGCGAAAAAAATGCAAAGCTCTATTATCAGTATTCTCGAATCTAAAATCAGATCTCCTATGAAGATTCAAAGGACTCTATCTCACTGGGAACCTTAATTTAGGAGATATGACTGATTTGGGTGATGTAGGACTCGGGTGTTTGGACAAGACAAGTATTACATCTATCTGATCAACTCCTATTTGTTAAATTTTGGAACAAAGGATGCTTTCAGTTAATAGTGGGGGCTGTGTATAGATATAATGACCGTATTAGGAGGCAAAAATTCTGGGGTAATATCATTCACATAAGTACGATTGTTGGGGATCAGTGGCCTATGTGTTGGGGACTTCAACATCACTCTGTATGCTCATGAAAAGAGAGGGGTACGTCCGGTTCAAGATGCTATTCTGGCTGAATTTTAGATATGTCTATTTTGTTCTGGCTTGTTGTGTATGGCTAAGGTAGGACATACTTAGACGTGGAATAATAGAGTACTAGTGAACATAATAATGAGTCAGTTGGATCGAGCTCTATGTAATGGTAAGTGGTTGGAGATTTTGTCTAGTACACGGGCGAAATGTCTTGCTCATGCGACTAGTGACCATTCTCCAATTGTCATACATCTTGTCGAGGCAGAAGCTATAAACGGGAGACCCTTCTGATACAATAATGGGTGGTCGGATGTGGAGGGCTATACATAAGTAGAGCTAATCAGGGTCTTCGGGCTGCACCGGTAGGTAGTGCTCAATTCTGCTTAACAAAGAGGCTGAAAGCAATAAAGAGAACTTACACAGTGGAATATTGCACGGCCTAAACATGTTCTTCATGAACTGGAAGATAAGCTGTAAGATCTACAAAATAAAGTGTAGTTGGACCTTGAAAATGCAGAACTTGCAGCTGAAGAGGTTGGGCTCCAGGAATTAGTGCGGAAAGAAAGATTCAGAGATGAAGTTCATCTTCTCCAAAGAGCTAAATGCTCGTGGCTTAAAGATGATGATCAAAATTCTTCCATGCTATTGTCAGAGCACGTCAACATAGGAATAGCTTACAAGTACTTGATGATCAGGATGAGGCACTTATTACGAAACCTAACAGTATCAAAGAGGAGGCAATGCCGAATTATCAGAAATTATACAACCATGAAAATTATATGACTGATATTTACCTAACAGTATCAAAGAGGAGGCAATGTCGTATTATCGAAAATTATACAACCATGAAAATTATATGACTGATATTTCGTGATTTGTCTGCAAAATGCTTGTCACTGACGAAGGTAATGCAATCCTGCGAGAGCCAGTTTCTTTAGAGAAGGTCGAGAATATAGTAAAGAGAGTTGACCCTAACAAGACTCCGGGTCCTGATGGCTTTGGCCCATCATTCTAAAAAAAAGCATTGGACGGTCCTAAAAGAGAGTTCTAGGCAATTTTCGACCAATTGTATGATGCAACTATCTCTACAAAATTATACGCATCTTATGTGTTGGAGAATGCAAGTAATTATGAAGGAACTTATTTTTCCAAACTAAACAACGTTCGTTAAGGGTTGTTCCATAGCGGAGAATTGCTTACTTGCACATGAATTGGTGCGAGACTTTAACAAACAAGGCAAAAATAAAGCGTGTTTGAAGCTGGATCTAAGAAAGATTTATGACATGGTTAATGGAGACTTCTTGTGTCATATTATGATATGTATGAGGTTTAATAAATGGTGGGTGGACAAAGTGCGTGAGTATGCGACTTCACCTTCCTTCTCGATTCTGGTGAGAGGATAACCTTTTGGTATTTTTCTCTAGTAACCATGGTCTTAGGTAGGGTAACCCTTTATCGCCTTATCCTTTTGCCATAGTTATGGATTTTTTTCACATGTTTGATGGACGAAGCTATGTTGGAAGGCTTATCTCCCCCCTTTTTCAGAAGAGTTAGCCGAGTCGTATCTCATCTCATATATATGCAGACGACTTGCTGGTGTTTGTGGAGTCCTCAGAGAGATCCCTGTCTGCACTGCAAGAGGTGTTAACTTCATTTGAATACTGGTCAGGGTTATAATTAAACAAAAACAAGAGCCAATTGTTTTTAAATTGAACTTGTGCTAATAAGGATATGTGGCTAAATGTGATGGGCATAGCAGAGGGTCAGCTCCTAGTCTGATATCTTGGCCTTCCCCTCTCTGTAAATTATGCTACTGGTTTTTGTTGGGAAAAACAAGACCTTTCCCGTCTTTGTGATGAGATGAGAATATAAAATAGAAATGGAAGAGAAGCAAAAAATAAGAGAGATACACACACAAGATTTACCGAGGTTCGGCTCAATTTGAGCCTACGTCCTCACCCGCTCCTTCTTCGCCTTTTTCACTATAATCAAATGAAAGATTACAAAGAGCTCTTCTCTCAAGTTGGTACAACTTCACTTGAGGATCACTATCTCTCAAACTCACTTGAAAAGAATTACAAGTGTGAGGATTACAAGTTGTGTTCTAACCTTCACCATCTCCCCTCTATTTATAAGGAGGATAAGCCTCTTGGGTACACCACTCTATGTATGGAGAAGTCCAAAGGGCAGCCCTTTCATCTCCCAAGATTAGTCCTTCCATCTTCCAATGCATGGAGAAAGGCAATACATCATTATTGCATGCAAGATGAATACATGCAGAAAATGAACAGATAGCCTACTTTCGAGAGCCATAACTTCTTCAATACACCTCAGAATGATCTGGTTCAAAGCTGGAAAGAAAGAGAAAACTTTTTCCAACAACTTTCGCGTTGAAGACCGAGCCTAATTATGCCTGCAACAGCTCCGAAAACGGCTCCCAAAACTATATCTAGTCACAGAAACTGCATCCAAAAAAATGGCTAAGTACTTGGCCGAACCCAACCATGGGTGACCGATTTTCATGGATCAAATCCATATTGGTTCATCATGGGGATGGACCCCGTTCCCATCAATCTCCCCCTCCATCCACATGAGGAGAGGTTTTCAAACAGTAGTCATACCTGCCTTCCTTCGGCAGAAGTCATGCTTCTCTTTTGGTAGAGGCTTCGTCATCATGTCCGACGGATTTTGGCTTGTATCAACCTTCTTAATGTGCATCAGTTGATTCTCCAAAGCATCTCGGATCCAGTGATGGCGTACGTCGATGTGCTTTGTCCTTGAGTGATATGTAGCGTTTCTACTCAAGTCGATGGCGCTCTGACTGTCACAGTAAAGAGTGTACTTCTCTTGCTTGAGCGATAACTCCTTTAGGAAGTTCTTCATCCACAAGAGCTCCTTGCTAGCTTCTGTGGCAGCGATATATTCAGCTTCTGTGGTGGATAGAGCGATACACTTTTGCAGCTTTGATTGCCATGATACGGCTCCCCCTGCAAAGATAAATAAGTATCCAGATGTGGACTTTCTTTTGTCCAAGTCACCTGCCATATCAGAATCAGTAAAACCCTCCAAGATAGGTCTGCCATCTCCAAAACATAAAGAATATTTAGAAGTTCCTCTAAGATATCTTAGGATCCATTTTACTGCTTCACAATGTTCTTTACCCGGATTGGCAAGAAAACGGCTTACCACACCAACTGCATGTGCTATGTCGGGTCTTGTACAAACCATGGAGTACATCAAGCTTCCGATGGCTGAGGCAAATGGAATGCTCCTCATCTCCTCCTTCTCCTTCTCTCTTGAAGGACTTTGTTGTGTGCTTAGCTTAAAATGAGCTGCTAGCGGTGTGCTGACCGGCTTGGAGTTCAACATATTAAACTTCTCCAGAACACGTTCAATGTATCTTTCTTGCGATAGCCACAACTTTTTCGCATTTCTGTCCCGAGAGATTTTCATTCCCAATATATGTTGTGCCGCTCCTAAGTCCTTCATGTCAAAGGACTTGCTCAGCTTTTTCTTCAACCTGTCAATTTTAGACATATCTTTTCCAACAACAAGCATATCGTCAACATATAGAGAGAGAATAATGAAATCATCATCAGAGAACTTTTGGATATAAACACAATGATCTGCAGATGTTCTTTTATACCCATGGTCAAGCATAAAAGAATCAAACCTTTTATACCACAGTCGCGGTGCCTGCTTGAGCCCGTACAAGCTTTTCTTTAATTTGCAAACCAACTGTTCTTTGCCTTTTACCTTGAAACCCTCTGGCTGCTCCATATAGATTTTCTCTGCCAAATCACCATGGAGGAATGCAGTCTTCACATCTAACTGCTCAACTTCAAGATCTTGAGAAGCGACAAGACCAAGAATAACCCGAATAGAAGACATCTTTACAACAGGAGAAAATATTTCTTCATAATCAATACCTTGCTTCTGACTGAAACCTTTCACCACGAGGCGAGCTTTGTACTTGACTTGGTCATTTCCTTCATTCTTGATTTTGAACACCCATTTGTTCTTCAAGGCTTTTCTGTTCTTCGGTAGCTCCACCAAGTCATAAGTGTGGTTCTTATGCAAGGAATCCATCTCCTCTTGCATGGCTTTCTTCCACTTGGTATGATCTTCATGTACTTGTGCTTCATGGAAACTTTCTGGTTCACCTGCATCTGTCACCATAGTATATTCTGAAGTAGGATATTTGGTTGAGGGTTGTCGATCTCTATCCGACCGTCTCAACTGAGGTGCTTGTAGCTGATCCATATGAGGTGGCTCTGCATGTTCATGCTCCCCCTGATCAAAACCTGGGGAACCTGTAATTTCTTCTTCTTCCTGCACATCTTGAAAATCATTATTTTCTAACATAGGAGAAGGTAAAACAACCGGTGTGGAGATTGGATCTGGGACGATGTGAGTGTTTTGTGGCTCCTCTTCTTTTTCAAAATCAGTAAGTGTTTTATCTTCACAAAATACATCCCTGCTCCTTACAATTTTCTTGTTTTTAGGATCCCACAACCTATATCCAAATTCATCATTTCCATATCCCAAGAAGATGCATGGAATGTATTTGTCATCAAGTTTTGTTCTTTTCTCCTTAGGTACATGCACAAATGCTTTGCACCCGAACACACGCAAGTGGGAATAGGAAATATCCTTTCCACTCCAAACCCTTTCAGGAATATCTCCATCCAAAGGAACTGAGGGGGTCAAATTTATCAAGTAGCAGGCTGTTCGTACTGCTTCTCCCCAAAATATTTTTGGTAATTTAGCTAAGGATAACATACTCCTTATTCTTTCCATAATTGTGCGGTTCATTCTTTCTGCAATCCCATTGTGTTGTGGTGTGTGTGGGACAGACTTTTGGTGTCTAATGCCATATTTAGAGCAATAGTCTTCAAACATCCTTGAAGTATACTCACCACCATTATCCGTGTGAATACACTTCAAGAGCTTTCCGGTTTCTCTTTCAACTTTGGTATGAAAATCTTTGAAAACTTCAAAGACTTGATCTTTGGCTTTTAGGACATACACCCATACTTTTCTAGATGCATCATCAATGAAGGTCACAAAGTAGGAGGCACCACTAAAGGTTTTTACATTTATGGGTCCGCATACGTCCGAGTAGACTAAGTCCAATATGCCGGTTTCCTTTTTGTTATAGTTTTTAACAAAAGCTACCCGATGTTGTTTTCCAATTAAGCAATGATCACAGTGGGATAATGATATACCTTGCATGGATGGAAGTAGTTGCCGCCTTGCGAGAGTTTGTAGTCCTTTCTCGCTCATGTGGCCAAGCCGCTTGTGCCACAAATCCATAGAGGTACCTTCCACTGTTCCAAGTCCATCATTCTCCAAGTGGAACTGAGTTTTGTAGAGAGTGCAACACTTCTTTCCTCTCGCAAGTACAAGTGAACCTTTGGTAAGCTTCCAACATCCTTTATCAAAGTTGCTTGTGTATCCTTCTTCATCAAGCTTGCCGGTGGAGAGAAGATTAAGACGAAGATCGGGCACAAATCTAACATCTTTTAGAACCATCTTTGTTCCAATGTTAGTGGTAACACAAATATTTCCAATGCCAAGAATTTGAGAAGAGTTTTTGTTACCCATTTTTACCGTCCCAAGGTTACCTTCACGAAGCGAAGTGAAGTAGTCCTTCCGGGGAGTAGCATGATAGGAGGCACCAGAATCAATCACCCATTCCGAGTCTTGGCAAGTGAGATTTGTACAGTCTTCTTCACATGCCGAGAAAAGCACAATTTCATTGTCAATGGCAACGGCTGCACTTTCAGTCTTTTCTTGCTTCTCATTGGTCCTTCCTTCCTTTTGTTCTAGCTTGAGCTTGCGGCATTCCCGTTTTATGTGTCCACTCTTCCCGCAGTGATAGCAACTGATGTCCTTTCTAGCCTTTGATTTCCCTCTTGACTTGTGACGGTTCTGAGGATATCGGCTTTTGCTCCTCCCCCTATTCTCGGTAACAAGAGCATGAGAATAGGAGGATCCGGATGACTTTCTTCGAATTTCTTCATTCAAGAGGCTGCTTGTAACTTGGTTCATGGATACAACTCCGTCAGGTGCTGAGTTGCTAAGAGACACCACCAGAGTCTCCCAACTGTCTGGCAACGAGCTAAGCAAGAGAAGGGCTTGAAGCTCGTCGTCCAACACCATCTTCATGGCTACAAGTTGATTCACAATACTTTGAATTTCATTTAGATGTTCAGATATAGAGTCACCTTCTTTGAACTTGAGATTGACAAGCTTCCGAATCAAGAAAGCTTTGTTGCCGGCGGTCTTCCTCTCGTAGAGATCTTCAAGTTTCTTCCACAAGCTATTCGCCGAAGTCTCATTTGACACATGGTGGAATACGGTGTCATCCACCCATTGTCGAATGGTGCCAATGGTCTTCCGGTCGAGCTTCTTCCAAACTTCTGCCGTCATAGACTCCGGCTTGGAAGATACTCCTTCAACCGGTGCATAGAGGTCCTTGCAATAGAGAAGGTCCATCATCTTCGCCTTCCATATCATCCAATTGCGGCCATTCAAGCTAATCATACGAACGCCGCCGATGGGAGCCTCCATCTTAACACAAGAAGATTAGCAACCTAGCTCTGATACCACTGTTGGAAAAAACAAGACATTTCCCGTCTTTGTGATGAGATGAGAATATAAAATAGAAATGGAAGAGAAGCAAAAAATAAGAGAGATACACACACAAGATTTACCGAGGTTCGGCTCAATTTGAGCCTACGTCCTCACCCGCTCCTTCTTCGCCTTTTTCACTATAATCAAATGAAAGATTACAAAGAGCTCTTCTCTCAAGTTGGTACAACTTCACTTGAGGATCACTATCTCTCAAACTCACTTGAAAAGAATTACAAGTGTGAGAATTACAAGTTGTGTTCTAATCTTCACCATCTCCCCTCTATTTATAAGGAGGATAAGCCTCTTGGGTACACCACTCTATGTATGGAGAAGTCCAAAGGGCAGCCCTTTCATCTCCCAAGATTAGTCCTTCCATCTTCCAATGCATGGAGAAAGGCAATACATCATTATTGCATGCAAGATGAATACATGCAGAAAATGAACAGATAGCCTACTTTCGAGAGCCATAACTTCTTCAATACACCTCAGAATGATCTGGTTCAAAGCTGGAAAGAAAGACTGTGAAGGGCTGCTCAAAATCAAGCAAATGAGACTCGAGGGTTGGCAAGCACATTTGCTTTCATTTGGAGGACGCATCGAGTTGGTCAGAGCAGTTATATTTGCCATAGCCATGTATTGGCTTCAAGCAATCCTGCTACCTACTACCTGTTGGAACCATAAATAAGATAGAATGTGTGTGTGCGGACTTCATCTTGAGGGGGACTCCACGCCATCAAGTGATAGGAGCTCTATCGTACGAAAGATGATGAAGGTGGGGTCGGGCTGCACTCTATTAAACTTCTGCGAGATACTGCCAAATACTAGCTGTTTTGGCGATTTGTTAGTGGCAGGTCACTATGGGCAAACTGGATCCATGGTCGATACATGCCTAACTAAAAATTCTGGACAATGCGTAGTAATAACAATTATTCAGTAACTTTTCAGTCCATCCTAAACCTTCGGATCAACGTTAAAAATAAACTGAGAAGAGTTATTTATAATGGCCAGCAGACAAGTCTTTGGCACGATCCTTGGATAAAGCATACATGTTTGATTGACAGGGAAGGATGGGCCATGTTTGAGATGGTGGGGAGCTCGGAACAGGTTAGTTGTCTTCTTCGAAATGGAGAATGGAGCCTGGATAGTAAACCAGTTGAATCTCTCCATGCGGCATATATTCTTACTGTAGAATTGACAAGGAAAGGGAGGAAGACTACTCGACATGGGAAGGTATGGATGCAAATAGATTCATACTCAAGTCTGACTTGCCCAATTTGGAATGCTAAACATTGATGTGAGGTGTGTTCTATGTGGAAGATCGAGTGAATCCCGCAACCATCTCTTCTTTACATGCTCGTTTGTTTGGGAGATCCAGAAGCGATGAAACTCGGTCTTGGACATTCTGAGCTGATGGAGATGGACGCAGTCTTAGCGGTAGTTAAAAGGCAGAGCACGAAGGGGGCTAGGAAGTATCGACGGCCGCGACTTGTGCTGATAGCAATGGTTTGGCTTGTCTGGCGTTAGAGGAATAGACATATTTTTGAAAGTCTTCATATGAGCACAACTGGAGTTCAAAGTAACATTGAGTGCGATATCGGCATACTTGATCCTATGTAAATGAGTGCGATATTGTTGTTGTTCTGTCTGTGCCCCGTTCAATGCAGATCTCAGTTAAACTGGACATATTTTATGTTATAAGTCTATGTGGCTATTTAAATTTATTACCGTAGTACTACATAAATTATATAAAAGTGTTAAATAAATGAAATAATATTTCATTGTCATATTGTCAAGCTATTGAGTTTTTTTATTTCATGAATTAAATCCTAACAACAATAAGCATATGGATTTACATTATAGGGCAATGGACTGTTGGATGTAATTTTGGAATTCATAAATTGTATAAAAATTAAATCAGCGAATCAAACATCATAGCAAAGTTAAATGTGGGTTTGTTTTCATGAAAGAGAATGTATGAAAAATGCGATATGGTTTAGATGGTAGTTTCTAGCTTCTCAGTTACAACAAAAGCTTCGAATAGGGCTTAATTGAACAGTAAATACTGTATCTTGATATTACAATCAATTGTTGTTCCCTTTCCTTTCATATTATGTACTCGAAGGAAGTGAAGGAACACCTTTTGCAGGTATATTTTTGATGTTTGTCTTTCTCAGGGCCTACCTGTCACGACCCGCATCCGGGTGTTCGGGTACGAGTGCGTGGGCACGTCCAGCCTACGCCTCAGTGTCGGCGGTAGAACGCTGTCTGAAACTAGTACTGTATAACCAACATCTCATAATACAAAGAGAACAAATATTATACTCAATCACAAAACTAAGGTAGGTAGAAATATGTTGTAGTATATATATGTATATAAAGGTTATAGTACAAAATCTTGTATTCATAAATCATACAACTATAGTAAGTCTACAAACTTTAACTATTGTCATAATTAGGTCTCCCGCTTGCGGCCTTCCTCGATCCTCCAGGAGGTAAATTCAGGCTCAAAGCTATTTTTTCCAAAAATCCATAATATATGGGGCACAGGTCCTTCTAAGTGCTACGTGAAATATTATCCAATCAGGATTGAACGAGTACAATTCTAAGAGCAGTTTTAATACATGATAAGGATTATAAAACAGTGATAGAAAAAATATGATGGATAAATAAACTGACATCAAGGCATGGTAAGAAATGAACAGGAAAATGAATAAACAGAAAAATATGTCATGTATCAACAAGAAAATCTTTAGTCACTAAGTATTTTGAAATACTAGTTTGATTATATGATCGGCTTAGGATTGCACAATGAAAGCCGGTTAATCATACGTGAAGTGTATGGTTAGCCTTTGCACAAGAATTATATTTGCACATGATTTAAGGGTATGATCACATATAAACTAGTATTTTTTCGTCCCGACTAACATACATGAATCACACGAATATCAAGTATTACACAAGATCAAGGTCTAAAAATACAAGATATGCTAGTCCGTGTTTCTTCGTGTCAGGAATCAAGTACAACAATATTACACGTGTTATAGAAATTATCAGTAAGAAAACCATCATAAACTGTACTCGCCTGGGGTCCAAAGCAGGTGAAACAAGTCAGTGTGTGACGGGGTCCAGATAACCTATATCATGAATACCTATATCATGAATAATTCACATTAATTGGTGAAATATAATTAAGTAGGTTTAACCCACTAGATTTTTAGGTCAATTTTATGCTATTTCTAGTTATAGATGGGACAAATATCTATATAAAAACGTAAATATAAAAAAATAATGTATATATATATATATATATATATATATACACACACACACACACACACACACACACACACACACACACACACATATATATATATTTATACATATATATATATATACATATATATAAGATATATAGATATATAGATACATATATCAATACATATATAGATACACATATATATAAGATATATAGATACATATATAGATACAATATAGTATACATATATATATATATATAAATACATAGATATATAGATACGTATATTAATACATATATAGATACAATATAGTATACATATTGATGAGAACATAAAATATCATATTTTTATTCCTTAATGTATACTCCTTTATGCTCATTTAATGTCTAAAGATACTCATTATTTTTATATTTTGATCTAGGATACAATTGGAGTCACTAAAAGTAAAATGGAGCTAATTATCAATTCTGGACAGTTCTGACACCTTGTAGAAAAATGGTCATAACTTGCTCATCCGAAGTCCAATTGAGCTGATCCAAATTGATTCGGAAAGCTAAGTGATAGAGGCACAATTTTGCTGTTTTGATTTTTTCGAGATTCTGGCTACATCATGGACCAAATCACGCTTGAAGTTGAGACAACTATGCTGTGCACAAAAAGTGGAGTTGATATAACCATTTCCCAACTTATTCAAAGATTTTATTTTATTGTTGGGTTGTTGTAACTCTT
Organism: Iris macrosiphon; assembly: GCA_036927795.1. Taxonomy (NCBI): domain Eukaryota; kingdom Viridiplantae; phylum Streptophyta; class Magnoliopsida; order Asparagales; family Iridaceae; genus Iris; species Iris macrosiphon. Next base: position 119,715,494 of record JAYESA010000003.1, on the reverse strand, counting down.
AGAGGATTTTTGGGAAGATATTGTGATCTTCAAACACTTATTTAGAGTGTATAAAAGGGGTAGAGATCAAGAGGAAAAAGGAGAACAACACACAACTCTTCTTCCTCTTCTCCAATATTCTTTTGAAGTGTTCTTGAACATGTGGAGCTAAAAGTCTTGTTGGTCGAAGGAAACGGAAGCCTCGGAATGAATAAAAACTTGTGAGATCTAATTTGTGTTTATATTTTTGATTTGTGCTTTAAGTATCGAATGTTTTCTTATGCATATTTTTATGATTATCTTGTTTAATGACTAGGATGCATACTACTTTATTATTCATGACAATCTAATGCTAAATTAGATATCGAATCCGTAATTGTTCGATCCCTCTAATTTTTGAAGCAACCAAGATTTAATGAACTGCTTTGTTTTATTAGATCTTAGGAGGAAAATTTTTGACAAAATTAAATGCAACCGCGTGTGCTTGTGTTGTTTTGTTTCATCGATCTCATCGAGTTTAATACGCTACTAGATTAAACCTTTAGCGCTTGTCTGGGGTTATTTAGTAGTTAAGGTTAATTAGATCGCTTGTTTTTAATTAATTATGGCTGAAGGAGATAGGAAAATAATTCCAACGATGAATATTCAAAGTATGAATTAATATATACTTGCATCGATGATCAGTTTTAAGATTCCAATGGTGGATGTTGACTGAGACCAACATTTATTTCTTTGATTGTTTTAATACTTTAATTGTTTTTAGCTCTTTTTAATTTTCTTTGATCCAAAACTCTCCCCCCATCTTATTTCACATAGCATAAAGATCAAACTAATTACTCTCCGTGGGAACGATCCTTACTCTCACTACTACATATTATTTCAAGAGTAAAGGTTTTATTTTTGGGTGCCTACGACAGCACGCCAAATTTTGGCGCCGTTGCCGGGGAGTAATTTTAGTTGATTTTTGTGCTTTTTGTGATCTTTATTTCGTTCTTGTGATTAAATAATTTTTTGCCTATTAGCAAAAAAAAAAAAAAAAAAAATTCGGTAACAGGAAATGGCGGCCAATTCTCAAATATTTGGCACTTGGCTAGATCTTCCATCTGGACATGCTGATGAGGTAAATGTTTCTTTCTTAGAACAACAAATTTCTTGTTTAACTTCTCTTGTTCGTCAGATGGTTGTAGGTAACATGAAAACAACAAAGGCTTGTAGGATTTGTCTAGTATCAGGGCATCCAACCGATATGTGTCCAACTCTCCAAGAGGAGTCCAATGAACAAGTGAATACGGAATGTGGTTTCCCTGGACTACCAGAAATAAAGTATGATTCCTATTCAGACACGTACAACATAGGATGGAGAGATCATTCCAATCTTACCTATGGGAGTCCAGAATTAAATCAACCAGCAACTCAAAATTGCCCAAGTTACCAGCAATACAAGCAGCAATACCTACAACCAAGCCAAACTTCTAATTCTGGTATGTCTTTAGAATATATTGTTAAGTCTATTGCCATTAATAATTTACAATTTCAACAGGAGACGAGGGCTAGTATCGAAAGTTTGAACAATCAAATGAGTCAAATGACAACTGCAATTAATAAGCTAGAGGCACAAAGCTTGGAGAACTTACCATCTAAAACGATAGTAAATCCAAAAGAAACTGTAAGTTCAATCATTTTGAGAAGTTGTAAAGAAGTTGAAATTCCAGAAAAAGAAGCATGTGCATCGTCAAAAGAAGAAGAAGAGAAAAATATCGTTGCAGACACGAACATTCCTAACGACGATGTAGTACCTAATAGAAAAGAAGTTTTTAAACTTGATGGAAAAGATGGAGTAAAAGTTGCCATCACTGAGAATTTTGAGAAAGAATATGAGTTAACTTTGAGTACTCACTTACATAAAACTGTTGCAGTGTTGAACGATCTTCCAAAAAGACAACAGTCAGGTAACATTCAATATATTTTGTTACCAATTAATGACAAAAGACCTTTACCTTCTGTTTTGCAGGTATGCATTCTAGACTTAAAACTCCTGCCTAGTTATATCAAGTGTGCATAGAGTCGAGCCAACGACAATATTAAACAAAGGCGCTGCTTGGGAGGCAACCCAAGGGAAGTTTATTTTTATTCTCGCATTTTATTTTTTGTTATTTTGTCTTTTTTTTGCATTTAATCATACATTGGGGACAATGTCTGTTTTAAGTGTGGGGGAAAGATTTAATTTTTTTTTAAGAAGTTTGAGTTTGTGTTTCTCTCAAAAAAAAAATAATAATAATAATAATAATAATAATTGATATTTTTTTAAATAAAAGGATTTTGTTTTTTTTTATTAATAATTAGTCTAGTTATTTTTTATTGAAAATGGTAGTATCTAAATTGGTAGACAAAAGCCAGTGAGGATTTGAGCCTTTAGACTAACACATCAGTCTCATTATTCTTTCATGAGAGATATTCTTCCACTGATTTGTTTCTCTAGAACTTGCTTTGATTCTCTTCGAAGTCACATTGACACATGCATGCATGAATATGATTAAGGCCATCTTTGTTATGCGTTACATAAGCCAAATAGCCCACCTTGTAATTAATTTTCTTTTTGTTGAACCCCTTTGAGCTTTATTGCCTTTTTCTTGGTATACCCACATTACAAGCTTTCAACCAATAATATTTATACCTTTACCCAAGTCGCAAAGCTAGTGGAGCATTGTTGATCATTATGATATGTATGGGTGTACGAAAAAATAATTGTGGGGGTATCTAAATTTGTGGTTTGGTTATAACCAACAAAATGGAACATATTTTTATCCTCAGTTCCATTATTGTTAAAAAAATAAAAAAAATAAAAAAAAATAAAAAAAAAAGAAAAGAAATGGAGTGATTGATTTTGCATTGTTTAAATGCTTTAAAAGCCAAATTGAAGACGCTGCAAAATGGAGTGATTGATTTTACATGTTTTATATTGAGATTGAGTTGATTCATTTTTGCTCCACTAGTTTTGATGGCTTTTGAGCTACATTCCTAAATATATCCCACCTTAATCCTAAGCCATGTTACAACCCAAGAAAAGTCCTTATGATTTATGTTATGCATGTGATCCCAGTGATGGAGAATGAGAAAATATACAAGCTTATGGTAGAGCATTTCTTTTGGAATGAATTCGAGAGAAATATATACCTTCAAACACATGAGAGTTTAGTGTTTATTCCCGTGAGGGTCTACCTATTTAGTTTACTCCATTTTTCAAGTAAAAATACCTACTAAGTAATTAGAAGTTGTTTAAGAATATATGTTCATGATATGTTATGAGTTTTGAAGAACTTGGTTATTATTTATTTATGACATTGCAACCTTGATTTCTTTTTGGAAAAATAAATTAGAGTTTTGCCCGAGGACGAGCAAAGGTTAAGTGTGGGGGTATTTGATGAGAACATAAAATATCATATTTTTATTCCTTAATGTATACTCCTTTATGCTCATTTAATGTCTAAAGATACTCATTATTTTTATATTTTGATCTAGGATACAATTGGAGTCACTAAAAGCAAAATGGAGCTAATTATCAATTCTGGACAGTTCTGACACCTTGTAGAAAAATGGTCATAACTTGCTCATTCGAAGTCCAATTGAGCTGATCCAAATTGATTCGGAAAGCTAAGTGATAGAGGCACAATTTTGCTGTTTTGATTTTCCCGAGATTCTGGCTACATCATGGACCAAATCACGCTTGAAGTTGAGACAACTATGCTGTGCACAAAAAGTGGAGTTGATATAACCATTTCCCAACTTATTCAAAGATTTTATTTTATTGTTGGGTTGTTGTAACTCTTAGAGGATTTTTGGGAAGATATTGTGATCTTCAAACACTTATTTAGAGTGTATAAAAGGGGTAGAGATCAAGAGGAAAAAGGAGAACAACACACAACTCTTCTTCCTCTTCTCCAATATTCTTTTGAAGTGTTCTTGAACATGTGGAGCTAAAAGTCTTGTTGGTCGAAGGAAACGGAAGCCTCGGAATGAATAAAAACTTGTGAGATCTAATTTGTGTTTATATTTTTGATTTGTGCTTTAAGTATCGAATGTTTTCTTATGCATATTTTTATGATTATCTTGTTTAATGACTATGATGCATACTAGTTTATTATTCATGACAATCTAATGCTAAATTAGATATCGAATCCGTAATTGTTCGATCCCTCTAATTTTTGAAGCAACCAAGATTTAATGAACTGCTTTGTTTTATTAGATCTTAGGAGAAATTTTTTTGACAAAATTAAATGCAACCGCGTGTGCTTGTGTTGTTTTGCTTCATCGATCTCATCGAGTTTAATACGCTACTAGATTAAACCTTTAGCGCTTGTCTGGGGTTATTTAGTAGTTAAGGTTAATTAGATCGCTTGTTTTTAATTAATTATGGCTGAAGGAGATAGGAAAATAATTCCAACGATGAATATTCAAAGTATGAATTAATATATACTTGCATCGATGATCAGTTTTAAGATTCCAATGGTGGATGTTGACTGAGACCAACATTTATTTCTTTGATTGTTTTAATACTTTAATTGTTTTTAGCTCTTTTTAATTTTCTTTGATCCAAAACTCTTCCCCCATCTTATTTCACATAGCATAAAGATCAAACTAATTACTCTCCGTGGGAACGATCCTTACTCTCACTACTACATATTATTTCAAGAGTAAAGGTTTTATTTTTGGGTGCCTACGACAGCACGCCACATATATAGATACATATATAGTATACATATATAGATACATAGATAGATACACATATATATAAGATATATAGATATAATTTAGTATACATATATAGATAATATAGAGTACATATATATATATAGATACATAGATATATAAGTAAATACATATATTTATATAGCTTTGCTATTCCTGCTGCTTGCTACTACTGCTGCTGCTTTGCTGCTTGTTACTACTGTTGCTCTGCTGCTTGCTGCAACTGCTTGTTACTATTGCTGCTCTGCTGCTTGCTGCAGCTGCTTGTTACTGTTGTTGCTCTGCTGCTTGTTATTGTTGCTGCTCTGCTACAGCTGCTTGTTACTGCTGCTGCTCTGCTGCTTGTTACTACATGCTGCTGTTGCTGCTGCTTGCTGCAGCTGTTGTTGTTGCTCTGCTGCTCTCTACTGCAGCTCCTCCCCTCCCTCTTGACACACACACACACACACACACACACACATATATATATATATATATATATATATATATATATCCTAGTTAGAGTTATAAAAATTTGAAAAGGATCAAGGGTTACCTTATGAGGAGAACTCCTATTCCCTTGCTAATAGGGTTGAGGGGAGAGTGGGATGGGTTGGAAGAAGAGGGTAGGGTTTTTATATGGAGTTGAGAGAGGGGTTGGGTCATGTGAGAGGGTGGGTGGAGTGTCCATGGAAGGGTGTGGAAGGGTGAGGTGTCCATGAAAGGATGTGGAAGGGTGAGGTGTCCATGAAAGGATGTGGAAGGGTGAGGTGTCTAAGAATTGTATAGAGAAGAGGTGAGGTCATGATGACATCATCGTGATGTGAGCGATGAGGTCATCGTAACATATGCGATGATGTCATCGTTTGTAAAATCTAATTAACACAAAAAAAAATACAGTGAGATTTACACTACCTACTGTTAATGTTGGTTCGGCGTACTGTTGAATTGCTTCCTTCTTTTGCTATAGTAGACTCCATAATTTGGTTATTTTATGATCCCACTCCATGTTTTCCCCATATTGTTTATCTGAAGGTGGATATTACTACGGAAAGATCAAGTTCCCTCCTGAATATCCTTACAAGCCTCCAAGTATCAGGTAAGATATGTTTATCTATGAGTGACTGTAAGTTTCCTCCGTGTTTATCGACTTGTTTGATTCCTTAATTTTGAATATTTTCTGAGTCACTCTATTGGGTTCTCTATCATTTGTAAGTAAATAAATAGCACCATGAATAACTATCAACATTTTCTTATTGTGTTATCTGGCATTTCTATGTAAAAAAATAAAAAATTGTTCAGTTTAGCCAGCAGTTTTATTCGTACCTTCTCAAATTCTTAGCAGTTCAAATTCGTTTTGCTGTAACTAGGGTGCAACTTAAGTTACTGTTCTTTTATTTTCCGATTCTGACTTGTTGACTTTTGGTTGCAGCATTCTTACAGGCCTCTTGTCCTTTATGGTAAGTCTCTCGTGGCTATGTTATCAGTTTATTATAGTTTGCTTTTTGGATATGCCACAGTAGAGAATTAAGGGCAATGGTAATATAGTGGTTGCCCTAAAAACTTTTCATCCTATCTTATCTAGACTGTTTTCTTGATGATTAATTTTGAAAGTTGCTCCTGTCTTGTGGGAGCTTAAATTGTGTGATAATGTATATGATAGAAATTTCGTACTAATGGAAGGTCCGTGAACTAAATCATATGCCAGTTTGACTGAGATTCATAATTTTGAAAGTTGCTCCTGTCTTGTGGGAACTTTCTTTTGCTAATTGCACTCTGTACAAAGTCTTCCCTCTATCCATTGTATTATCATTGCAGCGATGATGAGTAATCCCAGGTTTGGAATTGCTTTTTGGATGCTACTTATGCTTTTCTTGTCTTTTCTTGTCATTTTTTTTTAGAAGCTTGTTCATTTTTTGGGAGCTTTTGACAGCATCCGCCCACCTGCTGTCTGCTGTGGGCTTTTGAGCAGCAGCAGCAATGCCAAAGCAAGTCTTAGTCCTCAGCTCTTTAGGTTGATCCTACTACTTCAAATCGGTGCATTCATGGGTCGCTTCTGCACATGTATCGATAATATCAATTGACAAAAGATTTTCTCTTATTATCCTAACGGAAGCTCTAACCGACACTGCAATAGGAGTGAACGTTCGGTTTATTTGGTTTCAACTTAACTGAAATAGTCGAAACCAAATAAAACCAAAATTCTAAAATCCAAACCGAAACTGAACCAAAATTAGTGTTGGTATATTAGAATATTCTTGGTATATTTGTTGGAATATTAGAATATTCTATAGGGGGTTTTAATGGGGTATTGATGTAAGATGAAGGGTTGTAAGGCTATAAATAGCCAAGAGATTATCAATAAAAAAATATAACAATTACTCCAAAATATTATACATGGTATCAGAGCCCAAATCCTAGCCACAACCTCCGAAACCCTAGCCGCCACCATCGTCACCGCTGCCACACCGTCCGCCACCACCGCTGCCGCGCCGCCACTACTGTAACACCCTGTTCCGCTCAAGCGGACTGCCGTCTCAAACGGCAATCGTGCAGCTGTCCCGACCCGCTTTGCCTCAATCAAGAAGCAAAGGATATCCAGACTTGTCCCTACAGGAATCCGGCTTGGACTTTCAGAGGCTCGCTCAGACGTATCGCTCTACCGAGGCGAATCATCGCTAAGGTGGGTGGCTACGGTGAACTTGTCTTTGCTTAGCCAGCACACATAAAATCTGGAATATTTATGCTAATCGCTAGGTGATTCACCCCCCGCATGCTAATAATTCCAACGCACCTAGCTAAGGGAATAATCCCAACTTGTATTGCTTGCTAGAACATGAAAAGGGAAATACTGCTTATATTCAGACCCTCGCATGCTAAGTCCCTTAACGGTTTCATCTCTCGGACTACCTTCGGGCCCGAGCAACGTGCCTGTTTATGTTCCTAGAAACGCATGCTTGTCTGCTTGATAGTTACCGTGTTTTCATCCAAACCCCGGAAGACTACTACGTAGTCGTTCCGTGCCTGAACGAACCTGCAAGTATCCGGGACCGTTAGGTCATCAACGCAGCCCCGAACCTAGGGAATGCATCAAGACAAGTTATTGTACAGAACCAAGATTCAAGTATCCCGTATACTCGTGTACTCGTGTTCCCGTGCACTCGTGTTATCGTGTTCTCGTGTTCTAGTGCACGCGTGTTCTCGTGTATCTCGTGTAATCGTGTTGCCTGAGATTGGTTAAATCGTGTTGCCTGAGATTGGTTAAATCGTGTTGCCTGAGATTGGTTAACCCTGAAGTGCATGTCGCGGACAACTCGGAAACGAGACATAGTTCCACGGACGGTCACCGGGGCACTGGGGCCGCTCCGATCCGGATGGAACTTCAAGTGTGGTTCATCGTGTGCAGGCGAGTGGTTTGCAGCATATCGTGTACTCGGTTGCATTCCACTTGGCCTAGGACCACATCATGTGTAGTCTATCGTGTGCTGGCGAGATGGTTTGCAACATATCGTGTACTTGGTTGCATTCCATCTTGGCCTTGGACTACATATGCAATCCATCGTGTACGGGCGAGATGGTTCGTAGCGCATCGTGTGCTCTCGTTGCGTTCCACTCTCGTCTGGGATTAGTCCTTTATGGCTTTGCCAGCGACTCATGTTCATATAGATAAGTCATCCTCGCTTAGCGGCTATCCGCGTGCGAGTTACTGCATCGTATCAAGTACAACTGAGCACACCAAATACTGTTCCGTTCAATAACTCTCGTGTTGCATGTTGCATATACTATGCTCCTGAATGCTTATACTTGCCCGTGCTTGAATTAATCATGTTTGCCTTGGACAGGGAAGGAGAAATGGTAAGTTGGTAAGTCTCGCCGTGTTTCCTCAAAACATCGCACGGTGCACTGCCGACACGTTAGGTTATTCAATGTTTGCATGAAACTGATCCTAAGGCAACTAGAAAGACAACTTAATAGTTGTGCACGGAACCTGTATTACGTGTTTGGATTTGTCGAGCGGGCGAGTAGCTTCCCCACCAGTGCATTCAATGTACTGATAATCCACCAGTTTGATATGCAGGGTGCGGGAGAACCTCGTGCGGTGCGGACGCCTCCTTCGTGCGTGCTAAGGCGTGGACAACACTCCGAAGCAACGGTGCGTCCGGGACTGAAGCACATATACAAGACATAAGTTGTGAACATCGCCTGACCATCGCCTGTATATTCATTCCACAGTTGTAGCCACTTGGCACGCTTTTACTGTTTTAGAGAGAGGCTTGAGCGACTTGTAATCTCGGCTATACGCCGCCTGTAATACATGTTTCATATCAATAAAGAGATTACTTTACTTGTTTCAATGCTTCCGCTATATTTGTCGACTCAGTGAACCTGTTACCGATCGCTATGCGTTCCTAAACTCCGCTGCACTCGGACAATCTGTGCGACTCTGTGGCTTAGAACTCTTGCCGCCAGCCAATGAACCATGGCCTTGCACGGGCGTGGATCACGCTCGTGCGGTATCACGCCCGGATAGGTTAAGCGATCGTTCCGCGGGAGCGCTGGCGAGGGTGATTCCCGCCTAGCGGGAACGGCCGAAATTGCCTGCGGGAGATCGGGGCGTGACAGGTTGGTATCAGAGCCTGGCTTCTACGCCTTTGTCCTCAATTAGATATCTCTGTTTCGAAAGCTCGTTCACGCTCTCTCTCAATGCCTCAATGGGATGTTCCAACAATAAGTCTAAATACTTTCAAAATACGTTTTGAATGATATGCTTGCTTGTCTGGTTGTATGCTGCGAGTGGCCTTTGTGCCAACCTGTGCGGACTCATCGAGTGTATCGCTAGTAGCTTGTCCGATTTTCACTAACCCTAAGTTTGGTTGAATGTATCTATTCGAGGGACGCCTTGAACTAGTGCACCATCCAAGACTTAAGAAAAGGTGAAACTCGAGTGCTAAGACTTCGCTATCACTGAGCTGGTTGACGTGTTCACGCTAGAAGTGCACTTCGAAAGTGCGCACGATCCAGTCTAAGCGATATGCTGATTTCGAAGCTTGTGCAAGTGAATATCCAAATGAACAAGTAAAACGACTTGTCTAGGATTGCCTCAACCCTAGATTACTGCTTGTCCTTAGTAAGTCTCGAGGACGAGACTTTTCCTAAGTTGGGTAGGATGTAACACCCTGTTCCGCTCAAGCGGACTGCCATCTCAAACGGCAATCGTGCAGCTGTCCCGACCCGCTTTGCCTCAATCAAGAAGCAAAGGATATCCAGACTTGTCCCTACAGGAATCCGGCTTGGACTTTCAGAGGCTCGCTCAGACGTATCGCTCTACCGAGGCGAATCATCGCTAAGGTGGGTGGCTACGGTGAACTTGTCTTTGCTTAGCCAGCACACATAAAATCTGGAATGTTTATGCTAGTCGCTAGGTGATTCACCCCCCGCATGCTAATAATTCCAACGCACCTAGCTAAGGGAATAATGCCAACTTGTATTGCTTGCTAGAACATGAAAAGGGAAATACTGCTTATATTCAGACCCTCACATGCTAAGTCCCTTAACGGTTTCATCTCTCGGACTACCTTCGGGCCCGAGCAACGTGCCTGTTTATGTTCCTAGAAACGCATGCTTGTCTGCTTGATAGTTACCGTGTTTTCATCCAAACCCCGGAAGACTACTACGTAGTCGTTCCGTGCCTGAACGAACCTGCAAGTATCCGGGACCGTTAGGTCATCAACGCAGCCCCGAACCTGGGGAATGCATCAAGACAAGTTATTGTACAGAACCAAGATTCAAGTATCCCGTATACTCGTGTACTCGTGTTCCCGTGCACTCGTGTTATCGTGTTCTCGTGTTCTAGTGCACGCGTGTTCTCGTGTATCTCGTGTAATCGTGTTGCCTGAGATTGGTTAAATCGTGTTGCCTGAGATTGGTTAAATCGTGTTGCCTGAGATTGGTTAACCCTGAAGTGCATGTCGCGGACAACTCGGAAACGAGGCATAGTTCCACGGACGGTCACCGGGGCACTGGGGCCGCTCCGATCCGGATGGAACTTCAAGTGTGGTTCATCGTGTGCAGGCGAGTGGTTTGCAGCATATCGTGTACTCGGTTGCATTCCACTTGGCCTAGGACCACATCATGTGTAGTCTATCGTGTGCTGGCGAGATGGTTTGCAACATATCGTGTACTTGGTTGCATTCCATCTTGGCCTTGGACTACATATGCAATCCATCGTGTACGGGCGAGATGGTTCGTAGCGCATCGTGTGCTCTCGTTGCGTTCCACTCTCGTCTGGGATTAGTCCTTTATGGCTTTGCCAGCGACTCATGTTCATATAGATAAGTCATCCTCGCTTAGCGGCTATCCGCGTGCGAGTTACTGCATCGTATCAAGTACAACTGAGCACACCAAATACTGTCCCGTTCAATAACTCTCGTGTTGCATATTGCATATGCTATGCTCCTGAATGCTTATACTTGCCCGTGCTTGAATTAATCATGTTTGCCTTGGACAGGGAAGGAGAAATGGTAAGTTGGTAAGTCTCGCCGTGTTTCCTCAAAACATCGCACGGCGCACTGCCGACACGTTAGGTTATTCAATGTTTGTATGAAACTGATCCTAAGGCAACTAGAAAGACAACTTAATAGTTGTGCACGGAACCTGTATTACGTGTTTGGATTTGTCGAGCGGGCGAGTAGCTTCCCCACCAGTGCATTCAATGTACTGATAATTCACCAGTTTGATATGCAGGGTGCGGGAGAACCTCGTGCGGTGCGGACGCCTCCTTCGTGCGTGCTAAGGCGTGGACAACACTCCGAAGCAACGGTGCGTCCGGGACTGAAGCACATATACAAGACATAAGTTGTGAACATCGCCTGACCATCGCCTGTATATTCATTCCACAGTTGTAGCCACTTGGCACGCTTTTACTGTTTTAGAGAGAGGCTTGAGCGACTTGTAATCTCGGCTATACGCCGCCTGTAATACATGTTTCATATCAATAAAGAGATTAATTTACTTGTTTCAATGCTTCCGCTATATTTGTCGACTCAGTGAACCTGTTACCGATCGCTATGCGTTCCTAAACTCCGCTGCACTCGGACAATCTGTGCGACTCTGTGGCTTAGAACTCTTGCCGCCAGCCAATGAACCATGGCCTTGCACGGGCGTGGATCACGCTCGTGCGGCATCACGCCCGGATAGGTTAAGCGATCGTTCCGCGGGAGCGCTGGCGAGGGTGATTCCCGCCTAGCGGGAACGGCCGAAATTGCCTGCGGGAGATCGGGGCGTGACAACTATCGCTCGTCCGCCATCACCGTCGTCGCTGGCCCACCACCACCACCGCGAAACCGCGACTACCTCGGAGCCTTCTGCCGCGGTTCTTGGCGTCTACCGCGGGTCGTTCCAGATGTTGACATCGAAGGCCTAGATCTGGTGGGGGAAAGACATGATCGGGTCTAGGAGAGGAAGAAGAGGGCAAACGTGAATCGTGGGACGGGTGTGAGGTGATCGGAGAAGAGGAGGATCGATGGAGGAGATCATCAAGAAGTTGGACACTACGGAGGTCGCAACGTTGATGAAGCTGATGAAACTGTCAGCTGGTGAGAGCGCACACGAACATTGGCGAAGTTGGAGCTTCCATCCATCGATCTGAAGCTTGATGGACCGGCCACCTACCTGAGTTGGTCACGACGGGTGAGGAGAACCCTCGCAGGGAAGAACCTGAAGGGTTTCTTGTCAGGAGAGAAGACAGAGCTGGATGAGGGCTCGGCAGGACGCGACGAGTGAAAGTTCACTCATATGGTGGTATACATTTGGCTACTCAATTCATTAGTCCAGTCGATCGCCGCCACAGTGGATGGCCTTGAGATTGTGAAAGACGTGTATGAGAAGTTGAGAACCTACGATGGTGAGGGGAATAACTTGAGAGTTTTTCAGATCAAGGGGGAGATCGACGATACCGTACAGGGAGAGAAGACGGTACAGGAGTATGACACGGAGTTGGAGCGTCTGTGGTTGGATTATGATCACTTCTTATATCGGGCGAGCTGCGAGGACCCGAAGTGTAAGGAGAGACAGATATGCCTGCAAAAGAGTACGATAAAGTTTCTCAAGGGGCTGGTCGCAGTGTTTGCTCAGAGAACAGCACTACTTCTAACCCAACCGAAGATTCCTACACTTGAGGAGGCTATCTCGGCCATGATCCAGGAGGAGACTCGTATCAAGCTACTGGCAGGGACAAGTGGTCCTCCCGAAGTGAACACAGCACTGGCGGTTGCCAATTCAGGCGGCACAGGACCTAAGGGAGACCCCCGACAGTGTTACAACTGTGGGGAGGTGGGCCATCTGAGGTATGCTTACACCAAACCACCCAAGGAGGAAGATTCAGGTGGTAGACGTTGACAGTTTGGAGGACGTGGCCGTGGTCGTAGGGGTCGACGGGGTGGTCGAGGAGGTTATCGAGGGAACATGATGTTAGCAAAAGGCGATGAGGGAGCTAATGGTGCCTATACTGAGTAGGATCAGACACTACTGGGCATGTTGGAAGTACTCAGGAGAAAGAAGATAGCGTCAAGCGATGGAGACAGGAGGAGTGGGACTGAGGAGGCGTTCACCTTAGTCTTCGCCAGAGGCAACGTTGCCATGTATGCCCATCCATCGGAAGGTACTGATAACTCACTCGCCCTTGCATCTATGTCTTCCCTTAGATCGTTGGACTGGATTGTCGATTCGGGTGCGTCTCGACACGTGACAGGGAATGCTAGTGAGTTCTCTTCCTACACTCACCTAGCATCTGCAGACAACATTCAAACAACCGATGGTACTTTCCAGCCAGTGGTCGATAAGGGTACTGTCGATTATACAGATTCAGTCAGATTATTTAATGTTTTACATGGTCCTTTTTCAGTCAGTCTTTTGTCCATTAGTTCTATAATCCTCCAACTAAAATGCATCGTCAATTTTGATATTCCTAAAGTGATCTTCCAGGAGAAGGAGACGGGACGAAGACTTGGGACTGGCACTTGGCATCATGGACTGTGGTACCTGGATCGAAAAGGACTGGATTCGGCATTGATGTCTGTGGCAAAAAGGGAAGGAATGGGAGGACCAAAGATGAGTGCCGAGGATACATTGATACTCCATCACAGACGGTTGGGGCACTACTCTTTTAGTATTTTGAGTAGGTTGTATCCATCTATTTATGAGAAGTCAAATAAGGAGAAACTAGTATGTGATGCATATGATTTAGGCAAACTTACTAGGAGCTTATATGTTTATGCAGGCCATAGGAGATCTTTTGTTTTGATATTATACATTTTGATGTCTGGGGGTCGTGCTCCACAACTACTATGAATGGTTACAAGTATTTCATCTCTTTTATTGATTGTTCCTCTCGTGTCACATGGCTGTATTTGATGAAGAATAAGAGCGAGGTCTTTGCCTGTTACCGGAACTTTCATAAACATGTCCAGACTCAAGTACAGAGCAGTGGTGAAGGTACTAAGGTCTGACAATGGAACATAGTATACCAACAAAGCACTTAAGGAATACCTGTCAGCCCAAGGGACAACATCAGATCACCTGTGTATACACACCAGCATAGAATGGAGTGCCAGAAAGGAAGAACATATACCTTCTGGAGGTGGCAAGGAGCATGATGATGATCATGAATGTCCCACAGAGTCTGTGGGGGCATACAGTATTGACATCAGCTCGATTGATTAACAGGATGCCCTCGAAGGTACTGGGATGGAAGTTTCCATATGAGATATTGCAAGGAAATAATAGTGGGATACTCCTACTAAAGGTGTTTAGCTGCGTATGTTTTGTGAAGGACAACAGACCGTCTGTTGAAAAACTTGACCCAGAGCAGTCAAGTGTGTATTCGTGGGCTATTCGGCGACTCAGAAGGGGGTACGTGTGCTGGAGCCTAGTAGAGAAGAAGTTTGTGAGCATGGATGTTCACTTCAGGGAGTTTGAGCCATACTATCGTCAGGAGGGAACCTCATCCATGAGCAACTCACCTGATACTGAGAGTATGAGGCGAGAGAAGGAGATTGGTGAGAGTGTGGTGACCGATTTTGGAGTATGGCATGGAGGAACGTTTGAGGAGGAGCAGGAGAGTGAAGAGGAACAGGGGGAGGCGATGAGAGGTGTTAGGTCCATGGCTCAGGGGGAGTTACTTACCTACAACAGAAAAGGGAAGCAAATTGCTGGACAAGTACCTATAGTGCCAGTGTCAAGTCCCTTATCTGCGTCCATCTCAACTCCTGAGACACCTACACCACCACCACCAGATTCCCCTTCAGATGATATCATTCTTCCTACTCCTCCCACACCATTATAAGTACGGAGGACCACTCGAAGCAATGCGGAAAATCCTCCTGATAGATATGGTTGGAACCTTGCTCAGTTTATTTCATATAATATCTCTTCTTCTCATGGAGCATTTATTGCATCTTTGGATAGTATTACTGTACCTAAAAATTAGCAGGTTGCCAAGAACGATCCAAAGTGGAAAGCAGCGATGCACGAGGAGTTAGGCGCTCTTGAGAAGAACCACACTTGGGAACTGGTAAAACTGCTAGAGGGGAAGAGGGCAGTCGGATGCAAGTGGGTCTTTACTGTGAAGCAGAATCCAGATGGAAAAGTAGAGCGCTACAAGGCTCGACTAGTGGCAAAATGATAAAGTCAGACGTACGGAATTGACTATGATGAGACATTTGCACCAGTGACGAAGATGAGCACCGTCGGGACCCTGATTTCTTTGGCAGGGAATGGTGGATGGAAGCTACACCAACTGGATGTGAAGAATATATTTTTCATGGGGATCTAGTAGAGAAATTGTACATGGAGATACCACTAGGATTCTGCACCGATAAGGCAGTGGGCAAGGTTTGCAGGTTGAAGAAGTCCCTATATGGACTGAAGCAGTCTCCTCGAGAGTGGTTTGACAGATTCAGGAGGGCGATGATAGGGATGGGATATCAGCAGATCAATGCTGATCATACTGTGTTCTTCCGTCGGAGTGGAGGCCACATCACCATGCTTGCGGTGTATATGGACTATATGATTATCACAGGAGATGATGAGCAGGAGATTGTTCGACTCAAGAGGAAGCTTGGTAAGGAGTTCGAGGTGAAGGACATTGGCCTTCTTCGGTACTTCTTTGGGATTAAGATTGCTCGAGAAGCAGATGAAATTGTTCTTTCTCAGAGGAAGTATGCACTGGACCTTCTCACACAGACAGGGATGTTGGGATGCAGACCTGTAGCGACTGTAAGCCCCCTGATTTTCAGAATTTTAAATTTGGATTTTTTCCAATTTTTCTGAAATTTTCGGGAATTGAAACCTAGGCTTTTGGTAATTCAATGATTTTTAATTGCGGTTATTTCCTATTAAAATATTATGGAATTAATATTTTATGGTGTAAAATGGAAAATCGAGCATAGGGTAATTTTCTGCGGATTTATTGGACTCCGGAATCATTTTTAAAGTCCTAGAAACCCATGAAGAATTAAACCGAATTAAACCCGTGCCAACGCCCAACATCCCCATGAGGGCCGAAGCCCAGCCCAAGGAGCGTTGACCCGTTGACCCAGTCCGAATCCTAGGTCTAACCCTATTCTAATTTCTGTATGTATAAATACCTACTTATTTTCTAGTTTTCTCGACAAGAAAAAGAAAAGAAAAAGAAATCCCTAACTAATAATCCCAAATTAAAAACCCTAATTTCCTAACCCTAACCGGCCGCCGGCCGCCACTCCGGCGCCGCTCCCCGCGACCTCCTCCGTCATCCACCACCATCATCACCTGCACCCCTCTGCTACCTCCTCATCCCCGCCGACGCAGCGAGCCGCCGCAGCCCTGACTCGAACTCCACGACGCCATCGGCTCCGCCGCCGACCCAAAGCACCCTCTCGCCCTTCTCTCCTCCTCGTGCCGCCCCGTCCGGCCACGGCCGCTCCGCCGCGAGCCACCTCCACTCTCCTCCTCTCCGCTGCCAACCCGAAGTCCCCAGCGACGACTCATCCGCCGCCGTGCCTCCAGCAGCTACCCGCTCGGCCATCTTCCCCTCATCTCCGCCTCCTTCCTCCACCGGATTCCGCCCGCGCCACCGCAGAGTCCCTCGTCGACGCCTGACCCGTGCCCCTCCACAGCAGCCGATCCGCTGAAGCTAGAGCGACGCCGACACTTCCCCCTCCTAGCCCGATCTCGCCGGAGTAGAATTCTCGACGGATCCGTCGTGCCGACGGAGCAGCCATCTCCCGTCTCCCCTCGACAAGCGACGTCCTCATCCCGAGCGACACCCCGCTGTCTCCAGACCAGGACCATAGTCTGGACTCGCAGCAGACACGCGGACACAGCAGCTCAAGACAGGACACGCGAAGACACGACCAGGACGTAATTCGGATTCTCGGACACGAGAATTACAGACTTCACGGAGCCCTGTTCAGGTACCCGTTTCTCTCTCCTTGTAATCCCGTTTTTGATTCCGTCAGTTGCGTCGCGTAGACTGTATGACCCTCTCGGTGCCCGGACAAACCGCTCGGGGCATCGCGTCCTGTGGTGATCGCACACCGCGATCCAAAAACAGAAAAAACGACGACCCGATTCACCCCGGAACTGGGTACGCCCCGCCAAACGGGACGACTTGGTCGCACGCGGTCTTTACCAAAACGTGCGCGTCGTTGATACGGACGTGTAGGATTTCGCAGAAGTCGATTCGGAGGTGCGTGCACCCCGGAATCAACGCGTATCCGCCGACGACACTCCGTATTCGTCATTTCTGGAACACGCTGTAACTTTGTGTACACACGTCGGATCGAGACGAAACTTGCGCCATCGGACTCGTAGCAATACGTTGGTCCTGTGACCCAAGTTTGGTTCGATTCTGAGAACGTTGGCAAAATCGCGTATCGTGGGCCCCACCGACTCCGCTCGACGGACGATTTTGTGAACGGCTCATCGGAATCCAATTCTGGAAGTTCCGTTGGGTTCGTATCATCGTTCCTGACTTGTTGACACTAAGTTTGGCGAATTTGGAGACCTTTGACCTGGACACGCTTTTCGGTGCAAAGTGGCCCACATGTGGACCTCGCTTTGGCCCGGAAATGTCGTTTTTGCCCTTGTGTCCAAATTGGACTCAAGGACAGGCGTTTCTAACTATTTGATATTTTCTGAATCTAATGGTGATGTTTATTTCAGCAACCTGAGTAGTACCTGCAGATCACACTGAGACCAGAGCTACAGTTGGATCCAAGACCACAGGCAAGTGTACCTTGCCAAACTCTGCAGTATTGTCACATATTTTCGTTGTTCCATTATATTGCTGTGCATGCTTAACCTAGGGCCGTGTGACGTACTTAGCGTCCGATTATTAGTCGGGTGCCAACATCGTACGCGGTGTTGTGTACTGTCATCTAGAGATGGACATCCGTGACACTTTACATTCTCGTACTTGTCTTACCAAGTACACTTTGACCCAGGACACTTGACACTACTCATGAGACAGGATCTTTCCGAGATATTCGTGGTGATTCTGTATAGGATACAGGACATGGACATTATATTCTTAGATATAGTATGACTTGTTGCATTAGATATGATCCCGCTTGACATTGACATGAGACATTATGGTCATGATATGCGTGGTTACATTGGGTGGGGAGAGACACTCAGGCTACAGGCTGTTTCATATATCTATCTACTACTATTGTGAGGCCTCAGACTCTCGTAGCAGAGCTAGGCACATTACGTGTTCATTACCGCTACCGGCTCCCCGACACAGAGCTTGTAGTGGCTTCGGCCTGAGCACTAGTGATGCTCTCACTTGCATTTTCACATAGATGGTTATATAGCTTACCCTATTTATTGTATTTTCTGCTGCACTGCATTTATTTTTGGCTTGTATTTTCTGTACCTTGCTGTCCCCTGAGGACCTGGATCCGGACTTTGTCCCCAGGACTAGCAGAGGAGATCCCCCTAGAGTTATACAGTACAGGAGCATTATCAGGAGCAGAAGCAGGAACAGGAGCAGATACAGGAGCTGTACCGACACCTGAGGACGAGATTGTGCCAAAGGACTTCTCCTGGGTATTGCCTAGAGATACTCATTTATTTTTATTTCCAGTTCCTTTATTTTCCAGTCTATTGCATTTATGTATCAGACTTGTTCTCGGATTGTGCTCCGAGACACTTTTATTGAGATTTGTCAGTTTAGTATACTTGCTTTATTCTGGCATTTGATCTGTGATTATCTATTGTGGATGAGATTAGTATAGACTGTGACTATTTATATTGGACCTGCTTATTGTTATATTACAGCTTAAGTATGCCCTGATGGATCCATTAAATTGGGTTGTCCATCGGTGCGTACTGCTGGCCATTATCACGCATCCGGTCCCTCGGTATTTTGGGACTGGGGCGTGACAGCGACGCCGATCAACCAGGGGTTCTGTCACGCCCCGAGGCGTCCCCCGAGTCGTGACCGCTGTGCGGGCCTGGAGTTGCGCCCGCACAAGGCTTTTAATGATTTGCATAGCAAGCACATATTCAGAGTACGCAGATAAATTGAAACACAGATTTGAAACATAGAAAAGTTCTCTTTATTGATAATGAACATCTATTACAAACTCTTGAACGAGTCAGCTAATATGCCGAACGGCTTACAAGAGTGTTGACACAAAATGAGATAGCAGTCCTGTACATTACATCCTTTTATAAACTCAAAACGATAAGGACCTCCAGGCTGGAGGATCGCTTTGCCACGGAGCTGCATTTGTGTATGAAGAGTTGCAGCTTCGGACTTCAAAAGGCTTTGAGGCGCGGTGAAGGCGCGCTAACAGCTGGACTGGATCGGGAAGACGACTTCGGCTCCTCGCTCGGTTCGCCTTAGTGCGGAGAACCTGTTTCAACGAGGGTCAGCATATCGAAACATGCTGGTGAAGGCGAGCTAGCCTGACTATACCAATCAACACGTTGTTTAGTGAAGCATGCATATTTGGTTGGTTTCTATCTTGCCTTAGTTCATTTACAGTTAAGCAGCATATTGAATTTACTGAAATGAACGTGCCACCGTTAGGTGGATTTTACCTGCCCGTCTGAATTACCTGCACAACACTTACCATGCCTTCCCTGAAATGAAGACACAAGTTAGTATGCAACAGGTTTAAATATACAGATGATCACTGGCATAATACCACGAAGGACGATTTATAGTCTCAAGACGGACGGATGTGCAGCGCGGGTGCGAGCCCCCGCTGCACGCCTCATTTCCGACGATTCAGACGACTATACAGACGTTCCGTCCGGATCGGATCGGTCCCAGTGCCCCGGCGACCGTCCGCAGGAACCAGATTTCCTTGTGCACAAGTTTTCCGTGATTGCACGTTATATTAACTGATTTATAGCAGAATATACTGTTGAGGCAACACGGATACAGACAAGCAGAATTTCATATTGCAGAGCCTCACTGAATAATTAAGCATATACAAGATGTGTTCTATACTAGCACGTTTTATAGAACATTTGCACGAACAAGCATACGATAAGGCAACAGTTCACAGATTTGATTGACAAGCATAATAACCAAGTCTTATTGTCTTTTATCTTGGTTTCTTTTATGATTATTTGGTATCGTTTGATCGGGGCAAGGAGTGAAGCTGGAAGCAGAGCTAGCTAATCGGGTTGGTAGCCACTCACTTAGATTTTGGAAAGAAGAAGGAAAGAGGCGCTTCACGACTCCGCTCGCAAGCCGCCTACTGCTCGTTCACCTGCACACGAACAGCTCGATTAATACTTCTTCCTCTCTTTCCAATCTCGGAATAGAAGCGCAAGTCAATGAACGAAAACAATGAAAACCATCGAAACCGTTCAAAGAAAACAAGCAAATTCCAAAACCAACTCAAAGCACGAAAGCAACAAGCGACATCGAAAACCGAGGCAATAAAAGATAGCAGCGGAGAGGTCCCTCCTGACTCTGCCGCTAAGCCGATCCTTGGGGCGCAGTCCACTGAATATGGGAATCGATTCCGAAGAAACAAATCCATAACGAGGACGAGTTCTTAATTCAATCTATCCCGATCGCACGATACCGTCTTGTGTTTCTTAGCCGCGCTCTCCGCATCGGGAGAACGGGGCGCTACATCCTACCCAACTAATTGGAAGTTTCGTCCCGAAACTTAGGATAGGATCTACCGTTAAGGATTATTCTGTTGGGGCAGAAGCTTAGAGGGGAGTGGACAATCCCGAGATACATGGTCCCTTGCACCACAGTTGAAGCATAGGCCCTTGCGGCGATAACAATTGTCAGTGGTGTGCCCAGACTTTTTACAGTATTCACAGAATGGTCTCGGGTTTCCCCTTTGGGGACCGCCTTGGTTAGGGCGCTTTGCAGCGGTATTTCCTCCATCGTTGCCTTGGCGTTTGTGATTGTAGGTATGCACAGCGCCGGTGGAAACGTGAGGATACAGTGGCTCGAGCGATAGGGCGTGATTCATGACTTCACGCATGGTTCCATACTGATTATTGGCCACGTGCGAATGGATGGCAGGACGGAGTCCACCTTCAAACCTTCTAGCTCGACTCGCTGCATCAGGTAAATAGGCCCTAGCGAATTTGGAGAGTCGGTTGAATTCGGCGGAATACTCTTTAACTGTCATCCTGCCTTGCCTCAGTTGCACGAAGTCATTTTCCATCTTACGTTGCACTGGAGGGGGTATAAACTCCTCTTCAAACGCGGCACGAAAGGTCGTCCACGAGATCGCCTCCTCTCCGTGATCAAATTGGAGAGATCGTCGATGCACGTCCCACCAATCGTGTGCGTTGAGGCGGAGCTGTAGTTGCGCGCAGGCGACGCGCTTATCTTCGGGGACCTCTAGCAGAGTGAAGTGATCTTCGATCTCGGCTAGCCAATCTAGAGCTACCACTGGGTCCTCAGTCCCGTTGAATGGAGTGTTGCAGACTTTCTTGAAATGGCCCAAGTTGAAGGCAGTCACGTCCCTCGGCCTTGGGATTTGAGGCGTCTCCACTTCAAGCACGGGCTGTTCCACCGGAGTCGTTGCTGTTGCGGCGGAATGGTTGGCAGCCAAAGTCTGAACGATCTGTTGCAGGGCATCTACCTGCTTTTGTTGGACTGAGAATCGGGTCTCTAGATTACTCTCGAGCTTGGCTTGGCGGGCCTCGTCTCGTTGTCGTTGCGATTCTAACATTTGCATTACCCGCTCAAGCGGGTCGACTTGAGACATGCCTCTTTGGCTTCGAGAGCTTCCCGAATTGCCCGAACTGCTCTCTTGTGTTTCGATCGGTGGTTGCGCTGCAGATTGCGCTGGATCCATTCCTTCAAAAGAAGGTAAATTACATTAGGATCATAATGTATTATGGACTTATTGCATGAACGTATCTCATTTTGGCCTAGCGAGTTCAAGAGTTCGCACAGGAATTTTGATCGTTAAAGAAATTTTTCCAGCACGAAGTCTAAGGAACTTTGAATCTGTGCTCTGATACCACTATGTCACGCCCCGAGGCGTCCCCCGAGTCGTGACCGCCGTGCGGGCCTGGAGTTGCGCCCGCACAAGGCTTTTAATGATTTGCATAGCAAGCACATATTCAGAGTACGCAGATAAATTGAAACACAGATTTGAAACATAGAAAAGTTCTCTTTATTGATAATGAACATCTATTACAAACTCTTGAACGAGTCAGCTAATATGCCGAACGGCTTACAAGAGTGTTGACACAAAATGAGATAGCAGTCCTGTACATTACATCCTTTTATAAACTCAAAACGATAAGGACCTCCAGGCTGGAGGATCGCTTTGCCACGGAGCTGCATTTGTGTATGAAGAGTTGCAGCTTCGGACTTCAAAAGGCTTTGAGGCGCGGTGAAGGCGCGCTAACAGCTGGACTGGATCGGGAAGACGACTTCGGCTCCTCGCTCGGTTCGCCTTAGTGCGGAGAACCTGTTTCAACGAGGGTCAGCATATCGAAACATGCTGGTGAAGGCGAGCTAGCCTGACTATACCAATCAACACGTTGTTTAGTGAAGCATGCATATTTGGTTGGTTTCTATCTTGCCTTAGTTCATTTACAGTTAAGCAGCATATTGAATTTACTGAAATGAACGTGCCACCGTTAGGTGGATTTTACCTGCCCGTCTGAATTACCTGCACAACACTTACCATGCCTTCCCTGAAATGAAGACACAAGTTAGTATGCAACAGGTTTAAATATACAGATGATCACTGGCATAATACCACGAAGGACGATTTATAGTCTCAAGACGGACGGATGTGCAGCGCGGGTGCGAGCCCCCGCTGCACGCCTCATTTCCGACGATTCAGACGACTATACAGACGTTCCGTCCGGATCGGATCGGTCCCAGTGCCCCGGCGACCGTCCGCAGGAACCAGATTTCCTTGTGCACAAGTTTTCCGTGATCGCACGTTATATTAACTGATTTATAGCAGAATATACTGTTGAGGCAACACGGATACAGACAAGCAGAATTTCATATTGCAGAGCCTCACTGAATAATTAAGCATATACAAGATGTGTTCTATACTAGCACGTTTTATAGAACATTTGCACGAACAAGCATACGATAAGGCAACAGTTCACAGATTTGATTGACAAGCATAATAACCAAGTCTTATTGTCTTTTATCTTGGTTTCTTTTATGATTATTTGGTATCGTTTGATCGGGGCAAGGAGTGAAGCTGGAAGCAGAGCTAGCTAATCGGGTTGGTAGCCACTCACTTAGATTTTGGAAAGAAGAAGGAAAGAGGCGCTTCACGACTCCGCTCGCAAGCCGCCTACTGCTCGTTCACCTGCACACGAACAGCTCGATTAATACTTCTTCCTCTCTTTCCAATCTCGGAATAGAAGTGCAAGTCAATGAACGAAAACAATGAAAACCATCGAAACCGTTCAAAGAAAACAAGCAAATCCCAAAACCAACTCAAAGCACGAAAGCAACAAGCGACATCGAAAACCGAGGCAATAAAAGATAGCAGCGGAGAGGTCCCTCCTGACTCTGCCGCTAAGCCGATCCTTGGGGCGCAGTCCACTGAATATGGGAATCGATTCCGAAGAAACAAATCCATAACGAGGACGAGTTCTTAATTCAATCTATCCCGATCGCACGATACCGTCTTGTGTTTCTTAGCCGCGCTCTCCGCATCGGGAGAACGGGGCGCTACAGGTTCAAGCTGTGTGCTGAGGCAGGAGAACCAGTTCACCGAGACAGATACCAGAGACTGGTGGACAAGTTAATCTATTTGAGCCACACACGTCCTGATATCTGCTTTGCAGTGAGTGTGGTGAGCCGCTACATGCATGACCCAAGGAAGGGTCATATGGACGCAGTGTACCAGATTTTGAGATACTTGAAGAGTGCCCCTGGAAAGGGGTTAATATTCAGGAAGAATGATCACTTGAGCATCGAGGGCTACTGTGACTCTAACTGGGCTAGCTGTACTGATGACAGAAGGTCTACCTCGGGCTATTGCATATTTTTAGGAGACAACTTGGTCTCTTGGAGGAATAAGAAGCAGTCGGTGGTGGCCAGATCGACAGCTGAATCGGAGTACAGAGCTATGGCTTTGGGAGTTGCAGAGCTGCTATGGCTGAAGAGTATGCTGGTGGAGCTGAAGCTGGATCAAGGAGACAAGATGAAGTTGTGGTGTGACAACCAGTCAGCCATCAGTATCACCAACAATCCAGTGCAGCATGACATGACCAAACACATCGAGATCGATAGGTTCTTCATCAAGGAGAAGTTGGACCGTGGACTACTGGAGATAGGTCATGTTCCAACCAAGGAGCAGGTAGCAGATAGTATGACCAAGGGACTTTACAGATATGATTAGAGGATGTGACAAGATGGACTTAGTGAATATCGTTTGTCCATCTTGAGGAGGAGTGTTGGTATATTAGAATATTCTTGGTATATTTGTTGGCATATTAGAATATTCTTGGTATATTTTTTGGAATATTAGAATATTCTTCAGGGGATTTTAATGGGGTATTAATGTAAGATGAAGGATTGTAAGGCTATAAATAACCAAGAGATTATGAATAAAAAAAATAAACAATTACTCCAAAATATTCTATAATTAGTCATAACCGAAACTGAACCGATTAATCGATTCAGTTTGACTATTTCAGTTCGGTTTATTCGGTTTAGTATCTTTATCCTATTTTTGGCGCATCTATAAACTAAGAATGCTCTATAGAGTCTGGTAGTAGTTGAGGAACATGTATTTTGTGAATGTTTAGTTATGGGCTGTGGGATCTAAAGACCTTACCACTTTTTTAACCAAATATATTAATAAACATTTTTCCACATAAAGCTGTTAGTGGGTTGGATCTGGAGTATGAGGTACGAAGTGTTTGTTTACGTCCAACCTGGTTTCTCTGTTTGCGACACATAGATTCCAGATGTCATGACCACTTGCTGTGTCAATCTGCTACTAAACAGAAGCAAAAGGAATTCACACACGACATAGTTTTATGGAAATTTCATTTGTAGGACTAGTTGAAATTCTATAGTTGTGGGTCGTAAATCTTTTTGTTCTGACTTCTGAGTTCGTCTGTAATTTGTGTATTCAGATGGATGATGGTCAGACCACTGGCAGCATAAGGACTTCAGATGCTGAAAAGCGACGATTGGCAAAGGTGTCGCTTGCATACAATTGTGAGAGGTGAGTTTCATAATTCACCATGCAAAACCAACCATATGATGTATTATAAAAGTAGTCGAACTTTAAAGTAAGCTTCCACGTTATTTTGGTGATTATGGCATCTGCATCAATTAGAAGGCTAACTGTGACAAAATTGGTCAGTTAGTGTGAAGTACTTTTTTCATCTTCTCGTTTGGGCTGCATTTTTTAATGCGAAGCTCAGTTTTTTGTGGACTTTCCATTGAAATGAACCTCTTACTGGTTCTTGTATGAAGCTGTTTTAGAAATGGAATAATCGACTTCATAGTCCTCCTTCCTAGCAGCCTATTCTAGTGTCAAAAAGGCATTTGCAAGGTCTTTCCACTGACGAATTCCTGTTATTCTTTCTTTCCTTACTAGGTCCAATAGGCTCTTTGTCGGTCTTGATACCGAGAGCTGAATTTCATCCAATGTAGCTGTTCTCTTACATATATATATATATATATATATATATATATATATATATATATATATGATGATATCACCAGACGCGCGTTCCTTGGGATCAAAAGGAAGACTATCCATGTGTGTGCTACTGCTCTAAGGCTTTCAATAATGAATTTAATAGCATGCTTTCGATGTGATGTGATGAGAGATGCCTTAGCCTAACATATTAACATCCCGTCCTTTTGAGTTGTAAGCAATGTCCCTTCGCTTTGTGAAAGTGATTTGACTTTGATCTTATTAATGGAATAAGAAGAAATAACTGTTGGAGTGGGTGAGGTTCCCAACCTATGTGGAGAACACCCCGGAGTGCGACGAGCGCCGTCTGTGGTCAGAGAAGCTCGGGGAGGCGACGAGAGCCATTCGAGAGGTCGAAGAAGCTCGGGAAGAAGGAGGAGCAGCTGTTGTCCAGGAGGAGACAGAGTTCGGGCCGAACTTTGTTCGAACTCGATCCAAGTTCGGTCAGGGTGCTCCAGAAAGCTGATGTCTTCGTTTACTCGCAAATCACCGACTCGGACGAATTCGGTCCGAATTCGGTCGGCGGACTGGACGAAATTTAGAGGTGTTTTATACACCGTTGGATCTTATCCTACGGTCCAGAATTTGCTGTGGGATTAGGAGGTATATATTAGGTTTTTCTAAACCATAACCCTAACATATCATCTCAAGAAAGTGAAGAAAATGAGGCAAGAGTGTCATTGCAACTTTGGGAAGGAGAAAGAAGGATTGGAGGCCGTTTCGGAGGAGAAGATCAATTTTTGGTAATTTTTTATTGTCTTCTATCTTCGTGATGTGATCTATTTTATATTCGTAAGTGTTGTGGTGATCTGTGTTGGATCGGGAGGAGCTTGTAGAGGGTGTATTCTCTTTATTCCATTAGTGGAGGTTCTTCAGGGTTGGACTCCGATCGTCCCGTGGTTTTTTTCGTAAGGGTTTTCCACGTCAAAATTCTCTGTGTCTGCCTGGATTATTTTTTCTGTGGTTTGGTGTTTGGTTTGTGCGTTGTATTGCTCGGTTCTCTTGCAGGTACTCTCTGGTTTGGGGGAAGGTTTTCCCGTTTCTTTTCCAATAGTGTGGTATCAGAGCCAGGTTCTGAAATTTTAGAAAGGTGCCAAGAGTTGCCAGACAAACCAGGGAGGAGATATGGACGCGAAGCCGGTGTGCATGGTAAACCTGAACGGTACCAACTATCATTACTGAAGGATCTGTTATTTGTCAAGAAGCTGCATCTGCCGGTATTTGCTTCCGAGAGATCCAGTGACAAATTCGAAGAGGACTGAAATTTCGAGCATATACAGGTGTGTGGGTACATCAGGCAGTTCGTTGACGAAAATGTGTACAACCACGTTGCCAGTATTGAGCATGCGAGGACAATATGGGATAAGCTAGAATCTTTGTATGGGAAGAAGGCCGGGGTAAA
The DNA here is from genome assembly GCA_036927795.1 of Iris macrosiphon. Lineage (NCBI taxonomy): Eukaryota > Viridiplantae > Streptophyta > Magnoliopsida > Asparagales > Iridaceae > Iris > Iris macrosiphon. The sequence goes on along the minus strand of JAYESA010000003.1, from coordinate 119,688,209 downwards.
TAAATTGTTCCTGATCCGGATGATGATGGGTCTACAGTACAAAGATAGGGCGTCTATTACAGATCACTTGAGTGAGCTCCAGGGCATGGTTGACTAGCTATCCTAGATGAGAGTCATGTTCGACGACGAGGTTCAAAAACTATGGCTGATGTGTACATTGCCAGACTCGTGGGAGACCGTACGAGTGTCTATGATCGCTTCTGCTCCGGAAGGCGTGGTAAGTTTAGAGTTTGCCAAGAGCGGGGTACTGAATGAAGAGATGCAGAGACAATCTCAGGACATTTCATCCACATCCCACTCAGAGGCGCTTGTTTCAGAGATCCGCGGAAGGGGTAAAAGCAGGGGTCCAGGCGGTGGCAGAGACAAAAGCAGGAGAAGGTCCAAGGGTCGGTCCGAGGACTCCGAGTGTTACTATTGTGGCAAGAAGGGCCACATCAAGCAGAACTGTTTCGCTTGGAAGAGAGAGAAGAAAGGTGACAAGGGAAAGCAAAGTGAGAATACTACAACGACGGCCTCGACACATGGAGGCGACGTGATCATTGTAGGTGATGGGGTAGTTATGAACCTCGTCTGCGATGACAACTCTTGGCTGGTGGACTCAGGTGCTTCAGCGCACGTATCTCACAACATGATAATATTTGCTACTTACACAACAGGCGACTGTGGAGTGTTGAAGATGGGCAATGGAGATGTGTCAAAGGCGGTTGCCATTGGAGATGTGAATTTGAGGACAAAGACGAGTGTAGTTATTGTTCTCAAAGATGTCCGTCATGTCCCTGATATCCGTTTCAACCTCGTGTCTGTTGGAAGGTTAGATGACGAGGGTTTCTTCAATCTCTTCGGGAACATTCAGTGGAAGCTTTCAAGGAGTTTCAGGTATCTGTTGAAAGAGAGACGGACAAGAAGTTGTTTTGTGTTTGGTTGGACAATGGCGACAGTATATCGGTCCCTTTGATGCTTATTGTAGAGAGCAAGGGATACGACACCAGAAGACTCCACCAAAGACACCGCAGCTCAACGGTGTAGCGGAGCAGATAAACAGGATACTGATGGAGAGGGTATGGTATTTGTTGTCAGAAGCAAACTTGTCGGGCAGCTATTGGGGTGAGGAACTTTACGTAGTTGCTTATGTTATTAATTTATCTCCTAGTGCTCCTTTGCAGGGTGATGTGCCTGACAAAGTATGGTATGACAAAGAGCCATCATACAATTAGCTGCGAGTGTTTAGTTGTAAGTCCTTCGTGCATGTACCGAAGTACGAGAGATCCAAAGTTGAGCCAATGACGAGACGGTGCATCTTTATCGGCTATGGTCGGGATGAGTTTGGCTATAGACTCTACGATCCAGTGGAAAGAAATCTCTGCTTCGAGCAATTTCCAGAGGACATCCTAGAGGATCCAGTTATGGGGGAGCCAATACATTGACTTACTCCCAACCTTGATCATCAGCCTGCTGATGGTGGTCAGGGTGACCCTCAGGAGGGTGAGCATGCCGAGGAAGCAGTTCCTGGAGGGAAGGAGGCTGTAGATATACAGCAAGCACCGGTGGTTCCGTTGAGAAGGAGCGATAGAGAGCGTCGACCATCTACGAGATACTCACCGGGTGAGTATGTGCTACTGACTGACGGGGGAGAATCCAAAAGTTTCGCAGAGGCTATGGAAGACGAACACAGGCAGGAGTGGATGGAGGCCAGCAGGAGGAGATGAGTTCCTTGGAAGCAAACTCTACTTATGATCCGATACGGTTGCCAAATGACAAGAAGGCTTTGAAGAATCGATGGATGTTCAGAGTGAAGCAGACAGATGATGCTACTCGCCCTCGATACAAAGCGAGGCTGGTAGTTAAAGGCTACGGTCAGCGGAAAGGCGTAGATTATGATGAGATCTTTTCGACAGTTGTCAAGCAGTCGTCTATTCGGGTGGTGCTAGTTTTGGCAGACAGTTTTAACTTGGAGGTCGAGCAAATAGACGTGAAGACGGTATTCCTCCACGGTGATCTTGAAGAGGAGTTGTACATGGAGCCGCCATAGGGATATGTGAGAAGGGAAAGTCACATTTGGTCTGCCGGTTGAGGAAGAGCTTGTATGGTCTGAAACAGGCTCTGAGGCAGTAGTACTGGAAGTTCAAGTCGTTTATGGGGAGCATGGCTATGCATGGACGACGTCGGATTATTGTATTTTTGTCAGGTACTTCGTCGAGGATTTCATTATTTTGTTGCTTTATGTTGATGGCATATTGTTGTTCGGTCGGAATACCACCAGGATAGCAGAGTTGAAGCGCCAACTGGACGCGGTCTTCTCTATAAAGGATTTGGGCGCAGCGAAGACTATTCTTGGGATGGATATCAGCCGAGAGAGAGAGTCCAAGCTGCTACAATTGTCCCAAAATAAGTACATTCACCAGGTACTTCAGCGTTTCGGGATGGACGGGTCGAAGAAAGTGAGTAACCCCCTTGCGGCTCACTTTAAGTTCACTGAGGAGCAGTGTCCATCTACCGAGGACGAGAAGGAATATATGGAGCGGGTTCCATATGCCTCAGCTGTGAGAAGTCTTATGTATGTTATGGTATGTACCAGGCCAAACATTGCTCACGCAGTCGGCACAGTTAGCAGGTACACTTTCAATCTTGGAAGGGTACATTGGAGTGGAGTCAAGTGGATTCTAAGATATCTTTAGGGCACTGCCGATTGGATACTTTCATTTGGTAGTGACGAGCCGAAGCTGGTTGGGTATATCGACGCTGATATAGCTGGAGATGTAGACACGAGACGATCGACTTCGGGCTATGTGATGATGTTTCCTGGTGGAGCAGTATCGTGGCAGTCGCGTTTGCAGAAGTGTGTTGCCTTGTCGACGACAGAGGAAGAGTACATTGCGGTGACGGGGGCTTGCAAGGAGTTATTGTGGATGAAGAAGTTGTTGCAAGAAATTGGGCTAAAGCAGGAACATTATCCTTTGCTTTGCGATAGTCAGAGTGCTATTCACCTTGTGAAGAACCAGACATTTCATAGCCGGTCCAAGCATATTGAGACCCGGTATCATTGGATACGGGATGTTGTCGGCGCTTGAGAAGGTTCATACAGATGACAACGGAGCAGATATGTTCACAAGATTCTTCCAAGGAAAAAGTTTGAGTACTGTAGGCAGATCGTCGGGATGACGATCTCCTCCACATGGTTGTGAAGGGAAAGATTTGTTGGAGTGGGTGGGGTTCCCAACCTATGTGGAGAACACCCCGGAGTACGACGAGTGCCGGTTGTGGTCAGAGAAGCTTGGGGAGGCGACGAGAGCCATTCGAGAGGTCGAAGAAGCTAGGGAAGAAGGAAAAGCAGCTGCTGTCCAGGGGGAGACAGAGTTCTGGCCGAACTCTATCCGAACTTGGTCCGAGTTCGGCCAGGGTGCTCCAGAAGCTCCAGAAAGCTGTTGTCTTCGTTTACTCACAAATCACCGACTCGGACAAATTCGGTCCGAATTCGGTCGTACCGTTGGATCGTATCCTACGGTCCAGGATTTATTGCGGAATTAGGGGGTATATATTAGGTTTTCCTAAACCCTAACCCTAACATATCATCTCAATAAAGAGGAGAAAATGAGGAAAGAGTGTCATTGCAACTTTGGGAAGGGGAAAGAAAGATTGGAGGCCGTTTCGGAGTAGGAGATCAATTTTGGATAATTTGTTGTGGTGATCCGTGTTTGATCGGGAGGAGCTTGTAGAGGGTGTATTCTCTTTATTTCATTAGTGGAGGTTCTTCAGGGTTGGACTCTGATCGTCCCGTGGTTTTTCCCGCAAGGGTTTTCCACGTCAAATTTCTCTGTGTCTGCGTGGATTATTTTTTCTATGATTTGTTGTTTGGTTTGTGCGTTATATTGCTCGGTTCTCTCGCAGATACTCTCTTGTTTGGGGGGAGATTTTCGCACTTTTTTCCATCAATAACAAGACTTTGAACCAGTACTAGTCTGGTTCATCGCCTACTCCTGAATGTAAAGTGGGATCATCAAAATAAGGCTCCCTGACTCTCTTTGGCTCTCATGGGGGCTTTGGGCTCTCTCTTTTTTTAATATCAAATGGGGGGCAGGGTTTCCTCACGAGAAAATCACATAAAGAAGAATAGATATGGAGTGCATGGTTGTCTGGTTGATATCTATTCTATTTTAGTTGTGACATTCTGACTCATGGTGGGTTGGAACTCATAAATAGTATTTGTGCTGTATTTGTCAACATGAAACTTCTCAATAAACCTTGAAAACCAGACAACTTTCCTGATATCACAGCTGTTTGGCAACATGAAACCTCATGAAACTTGGTTCATGATGTTTCAAAAGTGGTTTGAGTCATGTTGTGTTGAAACTCGTAAATAGTATTTGTGCTGCATTTGTCAACATGACACTTCTCAAGAAACCTTGAAAACTAGACGATTTTCATAGATAACTGTTTGGAAACATGAAACCTCATGAAACTTGGTTCCATGATGCTTCAAAAGTAGCCCGCCCCTAACCCCCCCCCCCCCCCCCCCCCCCCCCCCCCACCCCCTAATGGAACAGTTGTGATCTATGAAAAGATATCTCAAGTTTCTTCACTTCATATTTTGGACCATCAGGTGTATAACTTGTATTATATCTTTTCAATTATCTTGTTCATTTCGTCTCTGTGAGTTAAGAAATTAATTACTTCATGTCAACAGCAAAAGTACTTCAAGAAGCTATTCCCGGAATATGTAGAGAAGCATAACCAACAACAGCTTCCGGAGCAGTCAAAGGGAGCACCCTGTTCCCCAGCCAGCCACCACGCACGAGCGAGCCCCGAAGATGGAAGGTGCAGATGCGAAGATTGTAAGGAACGGTAGGTAGAAACAGGGGGCAGAAGAAGGGGGTTGGTTCCCTTCTGGTCATTACTGTTGTTAGTGTCTGTTTTTGGCATTCTGATGGCTTTGCCTCTTCTCCACCTGTGACCCTTGCTCGAGAAGTTACTGTACAAATTTTTTGTGTTGGTGTTGAATAAAAGCCACCAGCCCAGTTACTATGGTTAGTAGGTGAAACATGACTCAAAAACTTATATTTGTTAGTGAAAATCATCCAACTTTGTATTTTAGAACCTAAAAATAAAATATAAATAAATAATCTAAACCGAAACCAATGTTTGAACTTGGTTCAATGTCCTTATGACAATATCCGTCCCACTTAAGTGCTTACGGTTTAGTGGCGATTGTCTCCCAGGATACAACGGTACTCCTCCTCCGGTAGCAGCACTTTATACCATAGAAACTGACGAAGCAATGATGGTTGTCTCTCTCTTGGACTTAATGCTTGGACTTAATGCTTGAATGTACGAATATGTGAATGAGTGAATTAAACACTAACATGAGTTTCTTTTTTTTATAAAGGATGAAAAGACAAAAAGTGTCAAGAGACGCACTGTTTGGACAGACACCTATTTCAAAATTAATTTAAAAATTTTTAATTAATTTTTCAAGTCAATTTATTCATTCACTTAGAGATATCATTTGGAAAGTCATTGTATCAGGATAGGAAGCTTTTGGCCTTGAATCTTCCCTTATGAATATTTATCGAGTTTACTAGCCATCCAGTGAACATGATGTCTTGAACTGTTCAGCTATTGTTGTAAACTTGAATCAATAAATATCACACAACTTTTTTCCGACCAAGATTGCTTCTATTTATTTGTTCATTTTGGCCCTGAACATATGCCTGATTTCATAAGTATTTTTAGAGAATTCAGCCTTATAATTCTCATAGAAGCGACCCCACTTCCACACTTACATAGGTGACTTCCTAATAAGAGTATCCTACTATATTCTACTTGAATTTCAAGTCATAGAAATTATTAAAAGCAAAGCTTACCCTAGTATTCTTTGCAGGCGACACTGTTATCTGTCATCCTAGAGAATGGTAGGAGTAATTAAATACTCGTCGGTGTCATTTTAGAATTTCACACAATTATGTTGTCCCTTTGAACCTAGATCTTGGAATCTCCAGTCAACTAGGTGGGTTTTTCTTTATGGAATTTCTTTTATCATAGGCTTCAAGTCCATTCCTCTCGATGACTTATAAACTTGCTTTCTTGTCAAACCTTTAATTAGTGGATCCGCAATATTTTTTTATTTGATTTTACATAAGCAATCGTTATTATTCCATTAGAAAGAAGTTTCCTAACGGTACTCCTGATGTGTCTTAATTTACCGTTATAAATATGACTAGGTGTCATACCAATAGCAGACTGACTATCACAATGTATACAAATTGCTGGTAAGAGTTTTGGCCATATTGGAATGTCCTCTTAGAAGTTTCGAAGCCACTCTACTTCTTCGCTGGCCATATTGGAATGTCCTCTTAGAAGTTTCGAAGCCACTCTACTTCTTCGCTTTCTTTATTCAGAAATATGAATTCAGATTCCATAGTTGATCTGGCTATGCACGTTTGTTTTGAGGACTTCCATGATATTGTTGCACCTCCAAGTGTAAAAATATATCCACTTGTAGATTTCGAGTGTCACACTCATTAATTTTGAATCCACTTGACATTATTACATTGTCAAACTTTTGGTACCACTATTTAGGTGCTTGTTTAAGTCCATATAGAGACAACATAAAAAGTTAGAAATTAGGATCCAAATGATTTTAATGTTCTAGACCTCTTACTGCATCTAGGCTAATCTTTCTTATTAGCAAATTCAATATCTGCTTCATATAAGCAAAACTATTTTTAGCATATTCTATAATATGTCGTCGTAGGTCTTAGGACCTATCTTGACCTTTTAGGCAAAGGAATTGTAACTTTTGCAAGACATCCCCACACTTTGAGGTATTTATAGGAAGGCTTCATTTCCATAATTCATATGTAGTCTTATCCTTTTTCTTGTGGGACATCTTATTTAAAAGTTAGTTTTCTGTAAGTACAACTTCTTCCCACAAGTTATCTGAAAGATCTGAACTTAATAATAAAGTATTCATCATTTCTTTAATTGTTCGATTTTTTCGTCCAGCAATACCTTTAGATATTGGTGAATATGATGCAGTGGTTTGGCATACAAATAAGAAAATAGTGCTGAACTGACAGTAAAAACATGAACACTCTATTGGATCTCCTTTTAATCAGTAAGATAAATATATGAATTATAACTAGATTTACCAATTTAGAATGGGATTAGATGCTCAATGAATTCAATGTAGTGCCGACCCTACATTTCTTACTGATATTCCCATATGAAGTCCAACAAAGTATTAAAGTGATCAATGTGCAAACCTTGATCCTGACTCCACGTGCTCGTATCTCAATGGAAGTGTAAAATTGCAATTCCGAGTAAATATGATATAATTGTGCATCTTTAAATTTTGAAAGAATTAGAAGCAAACCAAATGCAATTTCTCATAAAGGGCTCTGTGCTTTCTAGAAAGGAGATACAAATCCTTAAATGCGTTCCCAAACATGCATGAGCTTTCTCTAATATGCAGCATATAAAACTAAAATTCTCATTCGCTTCATTCTAAGAAGAAAAACTATATTAACATTCAATAAATTAACATCTTCCTTGTAATCAAAGAACATGTGGCATGAATACTATTCGGATTATTCCTGCATTAGTGGGATTAACAACCAAACCAGAGGACATTGAACCAATTCCAATTATACTCTGAACCAATTATAGTACTAAAACAGAGTAATAAACAAGGACTTCGAACTAATTAACTATTAATATGGTATCCTTGTTACTGATTACTAATGCAAAAGTAAAACTAATGCAAAAGTGAATATGATATCTGAACTTACTTCTAAGTCAGAGATAGTCATAATATTTTTAACCAATGGAACTATAATGGGACCAGTGAAACTATAAAAATAATTACCATATAAAACTCTAAAACAGAGACAATAATTTTCTAAACAGTAACAAACAGTGAATTATTTCTAAAGTTTCATGAATTTGATTATATAATAACATGTAAGTAATTAGTGCATCTACCAAACAAAAAGATGGCGTCTTACTACATGTTGCACATGAACATATTTTCTTATTGATTGAAAGCCTTGTATGCCCACAACACATACAATACTCCTTATAAAGAAACATAAATTATCCAAATGGAAAACGTAAAGTTAAACAACTCTTCATGTAATGCTTACAGTTGATTGTCTAATCAATTATTAGTGCATTAATGGGTTTAAGAATCAAATAAAAAAAACTCAGAGACAAATTTAAGCAAAGACAAAGTAGTAGAGAGTAATTAAATAAACCGAATAATACCTCAACAGAGCACTGTAGATGAAGACACTACTAATACTTCACTTATAATTTCAAAACCAGTTGATAGGAGTATTAGTTTGAAACTTGTTGGTTTTGGTGTTGCTTCTCTTGCAAAAGTTCAAGTCCCTCTTCCTCTCTTTAGTCCCACATCGGATGGGGCAAAGCCCTCTTGTGCATATATATTACTTTCTCTTCCTTGCTCTATTAAGTTGTTGTGTGGGGAACCCCTTGGGCCACACGCGCGCGCCGCCGCCGCCGCCCGGCTCGGTTCGGCGCGTAACGGGTGCGGGTACGCGCCCACATCTGCGGGCGCCGAATGCCGATCCAATTTTCTCTTCGGGTTCGGGCTGGGACCCTAAAGATCTTTTTGCTCCTCTTCATTTTATTTAATTTTCTGAACGTTAGAAAATTAATTTCTGAACGTTACAAAGTGTTTCTGAACCGTTATTGTGTCCAGGTTCATTCTTTTATTTTGTGTAACGGCTGAATTAATAGGGGAATTAATTCTGACCGTTACACATCAGTATTATATATATCAGTCTGATTTCTTTGTAAAATCTATCAAAAAAATTTCGTACTCCAAACCTCTGTCAACATTCTATTCAGTTTTCATTGTCTCCGAGCTCTGGGCAGAGCTAAGTTCTGGTCGTTCTCTCCAAGTCGTGTGCGGCAACGAGATACCGGTAGTGCGGGGGTTTTACCACTAGGAGCTTCGGGACCGTCTGTACACAGATCCCGAATAAACTCTTAGGGCAGTGCTTCGTGCACGACTTCTCCAGAGGCCGGTAACATCTGTTTCATTTTATTTTTGTATTCTGAAATTAGTAAAAATAAAACAACAAATTCTAACAATCTAAGAGTTTATTAGTTTTTTTTTTTGTTAGAATTTAAATACTTACTGTTGATCTATTTCTTACAATACTCTAACTGTTAAATCTATTTCTTAGAATAGTTACTGTTCAGAACGACCAGTAAGAATTGTTTATTTGTTAAATAACTACTCTAACATATTCACTGTTATTTGTTAATAATTACTGTTATAAAAAAAAAAAAAAAAGTGTTTCATAGCAGAGACATTTGTTTCATTTGTTAAATTGTTTATACTGTTAGCACATACAATTTGTTTCATTTGAGAACGACCAATAGTTACTATACTGTTAGAAAACCTTTTCATCACAGTATTGTTCTAATATTTACTTTGTTAGAATTAAATTCACTATTGCTTCTCACTATTTACTTCTAATTGATAGCTAATAAAATTTGCTTCTCACTATTTGTTATAATTGATTTATTCTAAATAATTGATAATTACTGTAGCAAATTAATTTTCTACAAATTCAACAAGTTGATTTTGTAGCAAATACAAGTTGACTTCTAACATTTTTCAGTCACTGTAGCAATTTGTTTCAATTCCTCAATTGATTTATTCGTTTACTTGTCAAATTGCTTACTATATTGTCAAATTACAAATTTGCTTAAAAGTGTTTTAAATATTGTTAGCACATTCGACAACTTTGTCAATTGCAATTTGCTTCCTTTTTTAATCACTTAGAATTTTGAAATCAATCTAGGACCAAAAGAAAAATAGTTTAGTAAAAGGAAATTGCAAATAAAATCTTGAATCTAAAGTTTCAAAGTAGAGACAAACTCAGGCACAAGCCGAAAGGGTCCTTCTGTCAACCGGGTGTAAACAACCCTAAGCGACACGGTACTTAAGAGTCTTCAGACCACCGCTAGCTGGGAATCGGCCCCTACAACTAACCTGAGTTGATCAACACTTGAAAAACTAAAGATTTTAAGATTGATTAGCAAAGACCACCTAAACTATTATCTTAGACATTGTTATTAAATAAATTTATATTTTCCAGACTGTAATCATGACTGGTAAGGAGGAATCATCTACTGCAAAACCTGCTAAGTTTGATGGTTCATATTTCAAGAGATGGCAGAGCCAAATGAAATTTTGGCTCACGACCTTAGGACTTATTTCTGCCATTGATGGGTCCACACCCATCACAAATGATTCTGATAAAACTGAGTCTGACATAGGAGTGTCCACCTCATCGAAACCAAAAACCCCTAAAGAGATAGACTTCCATTGTTTTCATAGAATTCTAAGAGCATTATCTGAATCCTTGTATGATATATTTTTTGAATACAAGAGCGCTAAAGAACTCTGGAAAGCCTTGGAAGATGAATAAGGCTGTGATGATGCCGGAATAGAAAGGTTTAATTCTTCAACCTTTAATAGGTATTTCATGGTAGATAACAAGCCAATGAATGACCAGCTCCATGAATTCCAAGAATACCTTAGACATATTCAAGCCAAAGGGACATCTTTCTCCAATGAACATAAAATAGCATGCCTAATAGACAAGCTACCTCCCTCTTGGTCTGATATGGCTAAGGATCTTATCCATACACAAGGAGATCTTACCTACAATCAAGTCCTAAAGAAAATTAGAACCGAAGAACAAATTAGATTGAGGTCTAAGCCTAAGACTGAATCTAAAGCTAAGGTAAACCTTGTAGAAGGCCAAGAAAAATCCAAGTCTAATTTTTCTTATAAACCCAAAAAGAATTTCTTCAAGAAGAAGAAAAACTTTCAGCCTAACTACCAAAACCATCATCACCAAAACCAAAAACCTAGAAACTTCAGTCAGACTCAGGATCAGAAGAGGTTTTATATTGTGTGTGGTAAAACAAACCATATGGCCACCAACTGCTACCATAGGAAGAAGGAAGCTGTCCAGACCTCCTACAAAGGAAAGGGCTCAGTTAGACCAGAAGCGAACATGCTTCACAAAGGTTTTTCGAGTTCATTCAGGTCTGTAAGCTTTCAACCCCTTATTAACCTCTCTTACCATTCTGATGATTGGTGGTTGGATTCTGGAGCTAATGTTCACGTTTCGTTTGATCGCTCCTGTTTTTCAAACTATCAGGAATCAAGTGGAGGAGGTGTGACCCTAGGAGATGGCTCAACGGCACAAATTATTGGAAGAGGAAAAGTTAACCTGAAGATGACATCAGGAAAAATTTTAACTCTTCATGATGTTCTTCATGTGCCGTCTGTCAGGAGAAACCTAGTTAGTGGATCCCTTCTTGTAGCCTCGGGATACAAAATTGTAATGGAGGCTAATAAAGTAGTTTTTTTCTAAACATGACTCTTTTATAGGAAAAGGCTTTGTAAAAGACGGTATTTTTATTTTAAGTACAATGAATAAAATGTCTGATTGTTCTCTCATTTTCTCTAATATAGAATCTTCAAATATTTGGCATGGCAGACTAGGTCATGTGAACCTCGGTTCTATTAAAAGAATGATGACCTTAGATCTTATTCCCAAGACTCCAATAGATGACAAACACAAATGTGAAATCTGTGTTCAAGCCAAACACACCAGATTATCATTCAAATCTGTAGAAAGAAATTCTGACCCTCTAGAACTTATTCATAGTGATGTATGTGACTCAAATAGGATTTTGACTAGAGGCGGTAGAAAATACTTTGTTACATTTATAGATGATTATTCAAAGTATAGTTATATCTACCTTCTCAAAACCAAAGATGAAGTTCTAGATAGATTTAAGATCTACAAATCTGAAGCTGAGAATCAATTAGAAAGGAAGATTAAGATCCTTAGATCTGATCGTGGTGGAGAATATACCTTAAACGAAATGACTAACTTCTGTGAAGAACATGGAATAATTCATGAGGTAACTGCTCCATATTCACCTCAGTCTAACGGAGTTGCTGAACGCAAGAACCGCACTCTGTTAGATATGGTGAATGCCATGCTTCTCAGCTCTGGTGCTCCTGATAACTTGTGGGGAGAAGCCCTTTTAACTGCCTGTTACATACTTAATAGAATTCCTAGTAAGACAAAAGATAAGACTCCCTATGAGCTGTGAAAAGGTAGAGCACCTAGGACTAATTACCTTAGAGTTTGGGGATGCCTTACTAAAGTCGGAATTCCCGAACCTAAAAAGAGGAAGATTGGTCCCAAGACTGTAGATGCTGTTTTCATAGGATATGCCCTAGACAGCTATGCCAATAGATTTCTAGTGACTCACTCAGAAGTAAATGAAATCTCTAACAATACCATTATAGAAGCAAGAGATACAGTTTACTTTGAAAACATATTTCCTTTTAAGGATAGAAGTTCAATCTCTTCTTCCATACCCTCTACTAGTTCTCAAGTCCAAATACCTATCTCTCAATCTGAACAAGACTTAGAACCAAGACGGAGTAAAAGGAATAGGATTGAGAAAAATTTAGGAGAAGGATTCTTCACCTTTTTGATAGAGGGTGATCCCTCAACTTATGAAGAAGCAATGTCGTCTCCTGATGCTCCCTTCTGGAAAGAAGCCATTAACAGTGAATACAACTCCATCATGGAGAATAACACTTGGTTTCTAAAAGATCTACCTTTAGGCAATAAACCAATAGGCTGTAAGTGGATTTTCAAGAAGAAACTCAGAGCCGATGGTACTATAGAGAAATACAAAGCCAGACTAGTTGCCAAGGGTTTTACCCAGAAGAAAGGATTAGATTATTTTGATACCTACTCTCCTGTAGCTAGAATCACATCCATTAGAACTCTCTTGGCCTTAGCATCCATTCATGATATGCTAATCCATCAAATGGATGTAAAGACAGCATTTTTGAATGGAGACCTAGAGGAGGAACTTTATATGGACCAACCTGAAGGTTTCATTGCTAAAGGTCAAGAAAAGAAAGTCTGCAGACTAGTAAAATCCCTCTATGGCCTGAAACAAGCTCCCAAACAATGGCACAATAAATTTGACAAAGTAATTTGTGAATATGGTTTCTTGTCAAATGAGTATGACAAATGCATATACTCTAAAGGTACATGTAAAAGTTGTGTCATTTTATGCTTGTATGTAGATGACATCCTTATCCTAGGTTCATCACTGGAATTGATAAATATTACAAAGAACTATTTATCTAGCCAGTTTGATATGAAAGACCTAGGAGAAGCCAACTTAATTTTAGGAATGCAAGTGACCAAAGGCAAAGAGGGTTATACTCTATCTTTAGCACATTCAATTGAAAAAATGCTAAAAAGGTTTGAGTTATTTGATAAGAAACCTGTCCTTACTCCTTATGACAGCAGTATTATACTGAAAAAGAATGAAGGACCACTTTTGGAACAACATAAATATTCACAGATGATAGGCTCCCTTATGTATATAACAAACAGGACAAGACATGATATTGTATTTGCTATTGGGAGACTAAGTAGATATACCAGTAACCCAAATCAGTCACATTGGACTGCCTTGGATAGGGTATTTAGATATCTCAAGGGCACCCTAGATTACAAACTTTATTTTACTAGGCACCCTGATATCATAGAAGGTTATTCAGATGCAAACTGGGTAACCGACTCACATGATATAAAATCTACTACTGGATATGTTTTTACTCTAGGAGGAGCTGCAATCTCCTGGGGCTCTTGCAGGCAAACTATCATAGCTAGGAGTACAATAGACTCTGAAATGATAGCTTTAGATACAACTTGCACAGAAGCTGAATGGCTTAAAAATCTTATTATGCATATACCTGTTTCTCTTAGTCATGTTCCTGCAATTTCTATAAATTATGATAATAAATATGTTATTGAACTACTAAAGATGATTCTGTGAATGCTAAGATGAACAGGCACCTGCAGCTGCGCTTCAAGTCAATAAAGAGCCTACTAGGCAAATATGTGGTTCTTGACTATATAAAGTCAGAAAAGAACCTTGCAGATCACTTGACGAAGGGTCTGTCTAGGACTTTGATCCTAGAATCATCGAGGGGGATGGGGTTAAGCCCATAAGTTAGTCACCAGCAGTGGCAACCCAACCGAGTCTGACTGGAGATCCCAAGAAGCCGGTTCAATGGGTAGAAACAAGCTGAACTTAGGTGACTTTATGGAACACTGACTCGAGATTAAAAGTCTCATTAAAATAAAGCCCAAGCGGCTGTACATGTGTACAATGACTCCCCATCCCTATGGTGACAGTGTTCCTGTGTGATATGGTTAGGATGAGTTTAAACTCTTAATAGGTCCAAGCTGTAATGCTAGGTTGATTCATATCACCAACCATTAAGGACTTACCTATATGAGAGGTCGTGAAGGCCGCGACTATGGGACAGGGCGATCCCAGACAACTCTCATGAATGTGGAAAGTGCGCATGGCCATTTAAAAGCACCACCCGATAGACCAAGGACCTCTAGCGTACTATGTGTGCTATTTTCTAAATCTGGTTCAAGAAGTCTGATTCAAGGCATAGTCCATCAAGCACTTCTTCAGATTAAGGCAATAGTCACTACGTGAGATTCAAGGCTGTAGTCCATCTCATCTATGCATAGTATTTTACTGCCCAGATGCTCTCTCTCTATTTACTTCACCCTTATCTCTGTTTCGGAACTTGACCTTTTGGGGGAGGGGATTGTTGGTTTTGGTGTTGCTTCTCTTGTAAAAGTTCAAGTCCCTCTTCCTCTCTTTAGTCCCACATCGGATGGGACAAAGCCCTCTTGTGCATATATATTACTTTCTCTTCCTTGCTCTATTAAGTTGTTGTGTGGGGAACCCCTTGGGCCACACGCGCGCGCCGCCGCCCGGCCCAGCTCGGCTCGGTTCGGTTCGGCGCGCGTAACGGGTGCGGGTACGCGCCCACATATGCGGGCGCCGAATGCCGATCCGATTTCCTCTTCGGGTTCGGGCTGGGACCCTAAAAATCTTTTTGCTCCTCTTCATTTTATTTAATTTTCTGAACGTTAGAAAATTAATTTCTGAACGTTACAAAGTGTTTCTGAACCATTATTGTGTCCAGGTTCATTCTTTTATTTTGTGTAACGGCTGAATTAATAGGGGAATTAATTCTGACCGTTACACATCAGTATTATATATATATCAGTCTGATTTCTTTGTAAAATCTATCAGAAAAATTTCGTACTCCAAACCTCTGTCAACATTCTATTCAGTTTTCATTGTCTCCGAGCTCTGGGCAGAGCTAAGTTCTGGTCGTTCTCTCCAAGTCGTGTGCGGCAACGAGATACCGGTAGTGCGGGAGTTTTACCACTAGGAGCTTCGGGACCGTCTGCACACAGATCCCGAATAAACTCTTAGGGCAGTGCTTCGTGCACGACTTCCCCAGAGGCCGGTAACATCTGTTTCATTTTATTTTTGTATTCTGAAATTAGTAAAAATAAAACAACAAATTCTAACAAAACTAAACAGAGAAGTATTAACCAATTAAACTATAAACCAAGTATAAAACAATTAAACTACTATAATGGGAGACTTTCAAATATAATATAATAGTTTAGTTTGAAATGGTTCTAGAAACCAAGTATTTCTACTTTCTGAACCAAGTATGAAAGAAACTGTGACAGAATGTAATGTAACGTTAGTAAGAAAATATAAACCACTTGATGAAATAAACTGTTCTGTTGGACTCAAGAACTGAACAAAGAGTATGGAATATGTACCAAACAAACAATATTGTCTTCAGGTTCTAAAATACAGAGTTGGATAATTTTTACTAACAATATTCTTTGTTTGGTAAAAATAAAATATAAATAAATAATCTAATTGAGATCGAGACTTGAACTTGATTCAATGTCCTTAAGACAATATTCGTCATGCTCAAGTGCTTATGGTTTAGTGGCGATTATCTTCCGAGTACTTCACACCGTAGGAACTGACGAAGCAATGATGGTTTTCTCTCTTTTGGACTTAATGCTTTAATGTAAGAATGTGTGAATGAGTAAATTAAACACTAATATGACTCTCATTTTTTATAAATGATGAAAAGACACAGTGTCAAGAGATGCACTGTTTGGAAGGAATATATCCTATCGAACAAACACCTATTAGAAAATTAATTAAAATATTTTTAATTAATTTTTAAGTTAATTTATTCCTTCACTTTTCCAACAATATTAGCCAAATTCCTGCTATATCATGTAGTGCTGGGTTATGGGAGTTTATTTGTAGAAAGTTTTGATGGCCTCTTGTACAGGAAATATTTGCTAATGTGTAAGTTTTGGGTACTATTGCAACTACGGTGGAATGCACTGGGTGACTTGAGAATTAATTCAGAATGCAGATTTTTGCTGAAAATTTAGTCTGCTAATGATTATAGATTTTCGTCCAGATCAGAGCCGGCTCCAACCCTAGGCGACTTATGCATGGACAGTTCCAAAATTTACAAAGGCCTCCATTTTTAGGATCAGTCCAAAATTTACATGCTCCCAGTTTTCAAGAATTGTCCAAAATTACTTAGGGGTATCCATTTTAGGATTGTTCCAAAGTTTAAATAGGGTCTCCATTTTGAGACTCGGTCCAAAACTTACATAGGGTTCTCCATTTTGAAGATCGACTATGATCTCATTTTTCATTTTTTTTTTTTTTTGCCAGAGCCAGCTTTGCTGGAGATACTGTTACAATATTTGCTTTAACTTGAACCTGTAGACAAAATCAAATTTAAACAAAGTTTAATATTACAGGTCTCTGGAAAAGTCGTGCACTATGTACTGTCCTAAGAGTTGATTCGAAATCTATGTGCAGACTTTTTTCGAATGTTCTTATGATAAAATTTTCGTACTACCGACTTCTCGTCGTTGCACACAACTTCGAAAGAGGGATCCGAACTTAGCTCTGTCCAAAATACGAAAAAGGAGATCAGAAAATTGTTGGCGGAGACGAAGAGTGAAAAGAGAGAATATAGATTTCCCGTGAGATAGAATTTCAGTGGTGCGAAAGAAAGAAAAAAACCTTAATATATAAGCATCCAAATGTAACTGTTGGTTAATTAACCACGTAAATACATGCTGTTAATGAGCCATGAAAAAAAACGTGTCACGACCCGCATCCGAAAAATCGGACATGAGTGGTGGGTACGTCCAGCCTATGCCGCAGCATCGGCGGTAGAACGCTGTCTAGGTCTATTATCTAGCTACGCAATCAATATATAAATCTGTCAAGATCTCAACTCTGCTACTAAAACAACCGAAGAGAACGAAAAACCGAACAATTTGGCTAAGCATTGTGCACCCGTTAGACACATTAAACAACAAAGAGAGAATATATTATCAGCACTTCAAAAGAAAGTTGTCCAACTGATGTGGGACTAAATGTTTTGGTTTTTTGCTATGAAAACGGTAGCAGCAAGCAACAGATACATGATAATTTTTTATCAAATCAGATGCTTTCTCTATACTTGTTTTATCAGATCAAATATGCTCAACAGCCAATTAAGGAAGAGAATGTGAATGGTGGTCATGCCAACGCAGGTGGGAAATGACAGAAAATATGAGGGGCACATTACGTATAGAAGACATCCTCTTCTTATTATTGTTGCTTTCAACTTTTTCTAATTGTGCGTTTCTTTATAGGTTTATATAATTTATGAAGTCCCTATAGTCTTTTTTTTTTTTGGCTTAATTATAAATTGCAAAATTCAACTTGATATCCTAAATTTTGATATGTATTAACTTAATATTCTATTTCAACATATATTTCTAGCTTGATATTAAAAAAAAAAATTATTCCTAAATTATCTCCCCCCCCCTCCCCCTCCGGCGACCAGCCCCCCTACCCGCCTTCAGATCCGACGACCCATCCGACCCGAGCTCGCGCTCCCGCTCGCGTGCACCCCCCGCGTTGCACTGAGCGCTGCCCCAAGCGCCCCCGCGCGCCGCCGTCCTCTGCCTCGCACCACTTGCGTGAGCCCCCGCGCTCTGTCCCGCGCCCGCTCGCACGCGGCCCCTCGCGTCCCCTCCCCCCCGCGTTGCCCCGCGAGCCGCCATGCTCCCCCCGCACCCGCTCACACGCGCCCCCGTGCTCTGCCCCGCGCCCCCTCGCGTCCCTGCGTCCGTCTCTTGCTCGTGCCCGCCGTCAGCTCGCGCGCGCGCGCGCGCGCACACTTGCTGTCCACTGGCCACTCGCAGCCGAAGAGAGAGAGGAGGGGTTGGGGGGAGAAGAGAAGGAGCAATTTGGTCCCAAAAAAATTTAGGGTATCAAGTTTGTATATTAAAAAGTTGAGGATATCAAATTAAAAAACAGTGATAGTTGAGGGTATCAAGTTACAATTTAGTCCCTTTTTTTGTGTTGTTATGCCTACAACCTTATGCTTACAACCGCCACATGATGCTCACATATCATGTGATGCTCGTTCATTGTGTGAGAAGTGAAGCCGGAGGTGGCTCATATAGCAGGGGATGAAAGAGTTGTAAGAAGATTGTAAGCATATGGTAGTAAACATAGCATTTTTTTTTCTTAGCTCATTTTAATTAAACTTTTAGCCCGTCTGACACGTGATACGTGACATTTGTTTACTTCTCTGTTACAGGGCCCACGTGACAAAGCTGAGTGAACAACTTGATCTTGATCTCTCTCAGTGTTAGCTTGTGTGTCTTTATCATCTCTATATAAGTCGTTCAGAAGGCATATAATACGCTTAGAGCATCTCCAACCCTGTAGTGAGTTCAGATGGCATATAATGCTTAGTTTACTACCAAACACTTACAACATTCTGACAACCCTCCTCCCCCCTCCCCCACCCCCCACCCCCACCCCCCCCCCCCCCCCCCCCCATGTGGGTCACTTCCGACCCTATCTTTCCTCCAATAAACAATCGTCACATGAGATTTTAGTCAGGTAGTGACCATCCGAACAGCCACCGGATCCCACCTCTCCCTCCTTTTCCAACGGACGGCCGCCAAGTGGCTGCCACGTGGCATTTGTAAGAGGGTTCCACGTGACATTTGTAAGAGGGTTGTAGACATTTGGTTGTAGTCATAGCATAGCCGAAAAAATGGTTGCCACATAGGATTCATAGCTTGATTATTTTAAAAAAAAATCTTCAATATAAATATGAAGTTGGCTGTAAAGTTGACATGTCAATGACATGACAAAAACAATGTGAAGTGATATGACAAAAATAATATGAAATTGGTTATCTAGATCTAAACAATAGACTTTACAATGATTTTATTTTACATCATCAATTATGAATAAAAATATTTATAAAAAAGAAAGAAGTGAAAAAGTTGTCTTGTAAGTTGAAAAAAATTAGATTTTATTATCTTTTCAGTACTTTTGTATTGAAGAACACTTTTATATCTCATTGTCTTATATGAATATAATTTTATCACATAGAAAAGATATTATTTTGTAGCTCAAAGTAGTAGAAATCATAATACAAAACAGAATTATAATACAAAACAAGACAACAGGTTGGAGATACTCTTATATTGGACTTTAGCTGAGATGAAGAGTTAGGACAGTGGACCCCAAACTGGAGTTCCAAATAGTTTTGGCATGGCAAAACTTTCGTGCTCTGCATACTTTGTTGTGCCTCTACGCAATAAACACACATTTATGCTTATCTAGAAAGTAGGGCAATAAACAAAAGTCCTTTTTAATTCAATCATTTTTTTTTTCTTTGTGATTTGAATAAACAAAAATGATAAATCAATCAAATTTGTGCTTATCTAAAAATAGTAGGTGATGTACACTAAACAAAAGTCTTTATATTTAACTAATAAATGCACATTTATTGTACGTACAAATTTTATTTTATATTATTATAAAATAGTTTAAATATTTAAAAAAAATTTAATTATAAAAATATTATGAAAGTAAAGAGTGGATTGTTAATGATAAGAAGGAAGTTGGTTTTAGATATTTTTAATTTTTTTTAGTTTTTTTTAGTAAAATTTGTTGAGTATTTATTAACGATTTTGATGGATAAGATGAAAGTTTGTTTAAGGTCTTATTTATCTTCCGTAATTTTTAAAAAAAAATTAATACGGTTTACTTTTGAGCCGTCTATAAAATCGTTTTATATTATGGAAGATGAAAGATATATAACTAATTAGCATTTAGATCCTTGATTTTTATTTAAATCCTAACATGTTCAATTAAAAGGTTGACTTTGACATTTTATTTATTATTATTTTTTATTATGTCCTTCTTTCTAACATAGGTTGGTTGTTGTACTTGTACTCATGTTGAGAATATTATGAAAAAAAATGATAAAAAAGTAAAAATTTAGGATCTAAAAGACATGTCACAACTTAAACTCTCGGCTAATATGAATCTAGGGACGAAACACTAATTAGTCTTCATATATATATATATATATATATATATATATATATATATAAAAGGAAATTGTAACTATATTAAATTGCAGAAAGCACTGAAGGTTCAGGTACAGTTATCTGAGCCGAAATGATATCATAAGCCAAATACTGGATAATACAGGAAGGAGGTTGAACAAAGTCAGAAATGATATATTTTATAATTAGTCTTTTTATATATGATACCCTTTCTTTCTATCCCAAATTATTTGAACGAAAAAATCATAAGATGAGGAGTTAATAACACATGTAATACGATTATACTAGTAACTTTTGTGGATATTTAATATTTTTCTACATGCATAAAGTGTTGGTATTTTTTACTTTGCTTTGAAAATTTTAGTCCCACAATAGAAAACACCAATGTGTATATCTCAATATATAGCTTTGCTTAGTATTGATATATGCACATGGGGTAGTAGCCCATGTGTGTTGATTTTCTTAGAGGAATTAAGTGTGAACCCCATTATGACAATCTTTATTTTCTCATCACCTTTGGGAAGTTTTTCTTAGGAGCTAAGTCCCACGACTCGGACTCGGGCTCAAGGACGCAAAGTGGCGCTTTGTTGGCGCACTTTGCACTTAGCATCGTCGCATGGCGCTCGTGCGTATGCGGTCAGGTGTCCATGCGGCCAGGTGCGGATGCGGTCAGGTGCGCATGCGGCGCAGGCGGCTCGTGGCTCTCTGTGTCATGCGGCTGCAGCTTTCGGCGCCTGATGGCGCTGTCTGCTCTGTGCAGTACAGCGGCGCAGGCGACTCATGCGGTCTGAATTTTTTCTCAGGACGCATGGAAGCTGAAATCCTCTTTATATAGAGTCTCTCCTCTTTCATTTAGGGGGTTAAAAAATAGAGAGAGAGAAAAAAACCGAGAATACCAGCAGCATCTGCAGCAGTTTTTAGCATCCTTCCAAAAAAATCTTTTGAGTGATCCGAAGGTGACCAAGAGCGTTCCATAAGTTCTCGTGTGAACTTGCTGGATCATGGGGGCAGATCGTTGTATAGCGCGAATCTTGCCTTGAGCTCTGGTGGTTTTGATCACCCCAGCAAGAGTTCCCTTCTTTGTATTTCTGTTATTGTTTTCGTTCTTCTCGGTGTAGCGTCTGCGAACGTAAAGAGAATAACGGTTTTTTGATTCTTGTTGTATTTGTATTTTCTTTGGGTTGTCAGTTTGTAACATGTTCCTTGTTTAGTGCTTCTGTGGGGTTGTATGTCACTGAAGAGAAACTCTTGTGTGAATCTCAGTGCACCAACTTCTCTTCTGGAGTTTGTAGAGACAAACTCTTGTGTGAGTCTCTACTTTGTGGCTACATCTTCTTCTTTGATCTGACTTTGGGACTAATAATCTCAAGGCAAGATCCAAGTTAGAATGGACAACTGCTCAAACCTTCTCGATACTAGCTTTCACAAGCTTGAGAAGTTTGATGGCGAACACTACAACATTTGGAAGAGGAAGATCTCCTTGAATCTTCGTCTTGTCAAAGTTGCTTATGTGTTGGTTGATCATGAACCTACCATTCCCGAAGATGGAGGAGAGCTTGCAGTTGGTGTGGCACAGGACGCGCACTCCAAGTTGAAGGAAGACAACAACCTCTACAGGTTGTTGATTCTCAATGTTATGGATGACTCGATAGCGGAGTCCTACAAGAAGAAGAAGAAGAAGAAGGCAAGAGTTGTTTGGGAATCTCTTGAGAAGCTCTACAAAACTAATGAGAAAATGTCTAAAATCCATCTCGTCGAGAAGTTCTTCACTTTGCAATTTGAGGACGAGAATGTGATGTTACCACAAGTTAAGGAACTTCTGAAAATACAGCAGAAACTAGAGGAAGAGGGCATGAAGCAGGAAAACAAATTTATGGTGGGGGCTATCGTCACCAAACTTCCTCCAGGCTGGATCAGGTTCAAGACTGACATGTACCATAAAAAGATGAAGATCCAGCTCGAAGATCTTCTTCACTGGATTCACATTGAAGATGAAGCCAAGGGACAACTGAAATTGGACTCCTTGTCAAGGCCAATATGATACATGCTAGTGACTCTAAAGGAAAGCAGAAATATCCCTACAAGAAGAAGAAGGACTTCAACCAGCTGAAGGTGAAGTCGGCTCAGTTCAAGCCAAAGCCGAAGACTGATGTGACATGCTATAATTGTGGCAAGAAAGGTCACTAAAAGAGCGACTGCAGGTCGAAGTGTCACGCCCCAGTCCCAAAATACTGAGGGATTAGCCACGTGGCAATGGCCAGCAGCACAACTCCAATGGACAAACCCAATTTAATGGACCCTTTAGAGTGCACTTAAGCTGTAATCAACTTAAATGGTCTACAATATATGTTATAGTCTATGTATCTAATCTCATCCACCAATTCATAAATAAAAGGAAATATGATAAACCAGTCTCAACCATCAATGCCATAAATGAAACTGTCTACCATAATATAATAAATAAATATTACGGGGAACAACCCGTATCAAAATAATGAGAGAAAATATCCAAATCCATAACTAAGAATCATAAGTCATCATACATAAAGACAATCTGAGAACTCAAGAGAAGTCCTCCAGTACCACCTCGTCCTCGGCTGATGGTACTGCTCCGATATCAACTCCTGACCCGTAAACCTCGGGATAAACCTCATCGTCAATACCTGGGGACATAATCCATATCCAGGTCCCCAGGGGACATAGAAAGGTACAATAAACACTCAAGCCAGAAATAAACAGTATAATGTTATGAAAATGGAAAAAGCTACAACAACCAACTATGTGATATGCAAATGAAAGTATAGTATCGTACCCCGGGCTGGTACTCACGAAAGATCTCAAGGGACACTTCTGTGATCTAATAGTACACTCAAGGCTCTGTGTGGGGGAACCAGGAGGAAGCTGTATATATAAATATAATACCTTAGATTACGCATAGGGAACCTAAAGCCTAATACACAATAAATAGTAATAAGTAAAATATGCCCAGAGCATGATGACGACTCTCCCCACCCAATATAACCTTACGTCTCAATCAAAACACGCAAGATCATGACCTCTAACTATCAGCATAAGGCATAGTCAATATGTATAACTATCCTTATCACTATAACATGCATCATGTAGTCCTATCCAGAGTTCAAGTACCACGAACAAGTCGAGAAAGACTCTGCCACATGAATATCATGTCTAGTGTCCTACGGTCGGATGTGCAAATAACATATGCACAAATCGTGGGTCAAAAAGAATGACTCTCTAACTACGATACTCGACTCCGCAGAGGATGTCGGTACCCGAATCTTGTTCGGACACAAAGTATCGTATAACAGCCCTCGGCTCAACAAGTACATCAACCAAGTCACACAATTATAATATCTAATGCATAAATAATATCAAATAAATAATATAGAACTGTAAACATCTTGGCAAGGTACACTTGCCTAGTTCTGCAGTCAATGGTGGTAAAGATGATCCAACGTCCACTCCTTCGGAATTCAATTGACCTAAACACCAATTAAATACTTAAGGGTCCAATCATGAATTCTTTTAATTATAAATTAATTATATAATTTCTTTGATGCCAGCAAAATAAAGTCCGTTATTATTCCTAACAACTTTGCTTACTTTTACATGGTACCGGGACCTAGTTTTTTAGTTTTTGACTTCCAAAATTTAAGTTTAAGTCCCCAATTAAAGGACATGAACATAAATCATAATAAATCATATATTCCAGATTTAAATATAATTTAAATGAATTTTTAGCAATAAATTTCAGATTGGACAAAATCAACATATTTTAAGATTTTGGCCACTTTAGGTTGACTAGTTTTGTCTGAAACTTGTTCGAGACATTGCCAGTCCATTAGTATAGTTTATATTTATTAAAAATAATTTTATATCATATTATATTCTGATCTAATCTCAGAAAATATTTACCTCTTTATTGCCTCCAAAATAACCTCTATTTACTAGCAAAACAATGTCATAAAGTCACCCGAAAACCTAGGCTAGTGGCCCTTAATTATAGGATTCAGATTTGACATTAAAATAATAGGGAATAAATTTAAAAATACTTATTTTTCAGCAATTAAACGCCCATCAATTTAGTTTTAATAATTAATAATGATTCCCTCAAGTAATCACATCAAAAATCTTAAACTAGTTCTACCGACAAGCAAATTATCACCAAACTATCATGAAAAATTCATATATTCTAATATGAGAACAAGATGGTGAAATATGGGTTCTAAATCAATAATTTTATATAACCTAAAAGTATTATGCCATGGGATTTGAGAAAAAAAGATTTAAGATTTACCGAAACTTTTGGAGGATTGGAGGATGATGCTTCTTCTTGTCCAAAAAATACTCCTCCTTGCTTGTGCTTGGCTTGCTACTCCCTTCGTGATGGATTGTTGATGATAAAAAATGGTTCTTGATATTTTTATGGGGAAGATGGGGTTCTTCTTGAAGGTTTAATGGTATTTGGATGGAGAGATGGTGGAAGGATGATAAAAAATGGAGCTTTTGGGAGAGATGAGGGAATTTTTTGTGAAGGAGATGATGTTGTGAGGGTGAGATGGCAAGGGGGGCTGTTTTCACATGTGAGGGAGAGGGGAGGGGTCGCTAGCTATGGAAAAGAGATTTGATATGGTTATAGTTAGGGTTTGGTGGTAAGTTGATATATATATGGCCTTTTTAAATAGATTTAAATATAGGAGGAGGCTTTCCTAATACTAATGAGGTTCGGCCAAGGGGGGCTGCTCTTGGCCAAAAAAGAGAGGGTGGGTTTGGTTGTTATGGTTAGGATTGGATAATGTTTGGTTGTTGGGTTGGTTAGGGAAGAGGTTATGTAGTTATTTGCCAACTAGGATGTCACCTATATCACTTTCTATAGATAGAACTCCTATAAATAAAAATAAATTAATTTAAATATCATTATATATATAATATATATTTACATGGAGATATTTGGATGCACTACATGCCTACATGTGTTTGGGTTGTGTTTGGGTCAAGTTTTAGTCAAAAGGAGACAATTTTACGGTAACCATAATTCTAGACGTTCGTTAATATTTTTGGAGCATGGGGGAGATCAAATAAATACAACATACATGTTCCAACTATATTAGACTCAATTAAAATTATTATTATTATAAATTTTGTTGGAAGAAAAAATGTCGTGCTTTGCTCAAAATATCAAAGCCATGGCAAAGGGTCATATATCTAAAAGAAGGTTTTAGAAATTACTACTTTAATCTATTAAATTAAATAAAATAATTAAAATAAATTAAAAAATACCAAAATAATAATATTAAAAAATGAGGGAGCTTACAATCTACCCACCTTAAAAGAATTGAGTCCTCACAATTAAGAATAAAGCTACTCTATGAAGCTATAATGACATAATAACCCCGGCAGTTCTGAGGCCATACCTGCATCCTTGAATAAGTGAGGATAACGCTGTCGTATGATATCATCTCGCTCCCAAGTGGATTCACCTGGAGAGTGATGCTTCCAAGCTACGCGAACCAGTCTGATCGTCTGACCCCGCAACGTCTTCTCACTAGTATCCAGTATCCCCATGGGCTGCTCCTCATATCTCAAACTCGGACCTACCGCAATCTCAGAATGATCAACTACGTGGCTTGGGTCAGTCACATACCTTCTCAGCTGTGAGACATGGAATACAGCATGCACTCCATCTAGAGATGGAGGTAATGCAAGATGATACGCCATACCACCAATACCCTCCAAGATATCAAAAGGTTCAATGTATCTTGGACTCAGCTTGCCTCTATTTTCGAATCTAATGGTGCCTCGAGTAGGTGAGATTCTCAGAAATATGTGCTCACCTTCCTTGAACTCTAATGGTCGGCAGTGCGTGTCTGTCCAATGCTTCTGCCTGTCCTGGGCTGCACGAAGATGGCTCTGGATTTGCTTCACCTTCTCAACTGTCCATGTCACCAACTTTGGACCGAGTATCTGTCGTTCACCTATATCACTCCAACATATAGGAGACCTGCACTTCCTACCGTATAATGCCTCAAAAGGTGCCATCTGGATGCTTGCCTGATAGCTACTATTGTAGGAGAACTCTACCAGATGCAAGTTGTCTTCCCAAGACCCTCTGAAGTCTAAAATGCAAGATCACAACATATCCTCTAGGATCTGGATTATGCGCTCTGACTGGCCATCTGTCTGCGGATGGTACGCAGTGCTGAACTTGAGTCGAGTGCCTAGACTCTCCTGCATACTCCGCCAAAAGTGGGATGTGAATATAGAATCATGATCCAATATAATACTAACTGGCACTCCATGCAACCTCATAATCTGTCGCATATACATGTCGGTTAGAATCTCTGAGGACTGTCCAACTCTAAACGGCAAAAAATGTGTCGACTTTGTGAGACAGTCCACAATAACCCACACTGTGTCCTTCCCACTGGGGCTTCTCGAAAATCCTGTAACAAATTACATCATGATATATTCTCACTTCCATTCAGGGGTAGGAAGTGGCTATAATATACCCGCGGTCCTCTGATGCTCGGCCTTAACTTACTGACAGACTAAACATTTTGCCACGAACTGCACAATCTCTCTTTTTATTCCATACCACCAGTAATCCTGCCTTAAATCTCGGTACATCTTCGTACCTCCTGGATGAATAGAGTAAATAGATCTATGTGCCTCATTCATTAACTCATGTCTCAACTCTCCATTCGGTACATATAGGCGATTTTCATACCTTAGTGTTCCGTCCTCATGGATCCGAAGTCCCGTCTGCATACCGACTTCCATCATTTCTCTATGTCTCCAAAATCTAGCATCTATCGGCAAAGCCGCCTTGATCCTCTCAACTAGTGAAGACTGAACCTCAAGGTTAGCTAACTGTCCACCCTGTCCTGGCAGAATAACCTCTATCCCAAGCTCCTGAAGGTCCTTTAATAGCTGGGGTTGCGTCATCAAGAAATAAGTTGTTGGCTTCCTGCTGAGTGCATCTGCTACGATGTTTGCCTTGCCCGGATGGTACTCAAATCTATATCGTAATCAACCATCAGCTTTAACCATCACCTCTGCCTCAAGTTGAGCTTCTTTTGAGTGTAGACATACTTTAGAATCTTGTTATCAGTAAAAATCTCCACTCGCTCTCCATAAAGATAGTGCCTCCATATCTTCAATGCAAAAATCACCACAGCTAGCTCAAGATCGTGCGTCGGATAAATTTTCTCATGCAACTTCAACTATCTCAATGCATAAGCGATAACTTTGTCATGTTGCATCAAAATACATCCCAATCCACTTCCTGACGCATTACTATATACTATAAATCCTTCCGATCCTGAAGGAAGGGTCAAGACCGGTGCAGTCGTTAACCGCTTCTTCAATTCTTCAAAGGCCTTCTAACACTCCTCTGCCCAAACAAACTCATGATCCTTATGCGTCAATCACGTCATAGGCTCTGCAATCCTCGAGAAGTTCTGTACGAACCTTTGATAATATCCGGCAAGTCCGAGAAAACTCCTAACCTCTGCCACTGATGTAGGTGTAGGCCATATCTCAATTGTAGCAACATTCTCTGGATCAAATGAAAGTCCTTCCCCTGAAATTATGTGTCCAAGAAAAGGTACTCTGTCCAGGCAGAATTCATATTTGCTGAGCTTGGCGTACAGCCTCTCCTGCCTTAGCGTCTCCAACACAATTCTAAGATGCTCCTCGTATTCTTCGTGGTTTTTGGAGTATACCAAGATGTCATCTATAAATACAACCACGAACTTGTCCAAGTACTGGTGGAAGACCTAATTCATTAAGCTCATAAATACAGCTGGTGTGTTGGTTAAACCAAACGACATAACTAAGAACTCATAATGGCCGTACTTGGTCCTAAAGGCTGTCTTTGGTATATCTTCCTTCCGTACCTTGATCGATGATGGCCGGATCTGAGATTAATTTTTTAGAATACACAAGCACCAGTTAATTGATCGAACATATCATCAATATGCAGTAAATAATACATGTTCTTGATTGTTACAGCATTCAGTGCTCTGTAATCAATGCACAAGCGTAGCATCCCATTATTCTTTGGTACAAACAGGATAGACGCACCCCAAGGTGAAACACTGGCTCAAATAAAGCCCTTCTCTAAAACATCATCAACATGTATCTTCAGTTCTACTAATTTCTTTGGTACTAACCGGTACACAGATGAGGTAATTGGCGCTGCTCCTGGAGTCAATTCTATAGTGAATTCTATTTCCTGATCAGGTGGTAAGCCTGGAAGATCGTCGAAAAATACATCCACAAACCTTCGGGTATTCTAGCTCCCCTTCCGCAGTGAGTGCCTTAAAAGTAGGCTGGGCACCCTGCTCTTTGGCTCCTCGAAGAAACTCAAACTCCGGATGTCCTGGCAGTCTAAAGATCACACATCTACGCCGACAGTCTAAAGTTGAATGGTACTGACTCAACCAGTCCATACCAAGTACAACGTCATAATCCGGCATAAAGAAAATCAAGAATTGAGCTCGCATCTCACGACCACAAACTACTACCAAACACGATCTACAAGTGTCACTAATGGAGATGATACCACCTCCCGTAAGAATTCTCATAGTCTTCGAGAGAGGTGAGGTAGCTACTATATGTGTGGCTGCGAAACTTGCAACTATGAATGAATAAGATGCTCTTGAATTAAATAATATTATAGCAGGTAACGAAGCAACTAGTATAGTACCTGCGATGACCTTTCCTGCAGTCTCTGCCTCCTCAATATTCATGGCAAATGCCTAACCTCGTCGCTGAGCTGGTGCTCTCTACTGTTGTACTTGCTGAAAAAGTGTTGTCTGTGGTGCCAAGGATGGCCTCGGCTGATATTCTCCCGGAGCTGGTGGTCTGGCTCCTCTAATTCCCGCCTGTAGTGCTCATGGTGCTGGATATGCTAGTCTCTGTGGCTGCTGGACTGGCCTCGGTGATGGTAAAGCGGGTCGATGTTCCATTGGCGCTCCTCCTTGAAGCACTTGGCAATCTCTGGCTGTATGATGACTGGATCCGCAAACTAGACACAGTTCCAACTTGCGTCTACAATCCCTTGCAAGATGTCATGTCCTGCCACAGTAGTTACAAGTAGGGGTATTTAGGGCTGCTCGTTGTGGTTGAGGCATCGAAGGTCGCTTCACTTGACCTCCCTGTGGTACTCGAGCTAGGGCTATATATGGGCGCTTCAAGCTGGACTTCCTCCTGTGGATATGTTCCATGCGTCGAGCTGCAACAAGGACGTCCGTATAAGAAGTGGGTACAACGGAGCCAATCTGTCTCTGTAACTCAAACCTCAGTCCGTTAAAGAATTTCTTCGCATTTTCTTCTTCTGTCGGGATCAACGTCGGGGCGAAGCGGCTCAACCGTATGAACTCCGCATTGTACTCTTCCACTATCATATTACCCTAAATGAGACGATTAAACTTTTCTTGAAGTTCTTCTCGAGCAATAGATGGAATGTACATATCCTGGAAGAGTCTAGAGAACTTCTCCCAAGTAACTCGGTCTGGCCCAAGTCATTTCTCTTCAGAGAGCCACCAGTGATGTGTGTTGTCCGTCAGCTGCATCCTGACGGCAGTCATCCAGCGCTCTCTCGGAAGCTCAGCTACTTCCAATTTGTGTTGGATGTTAGTTAGCCACTCATGAACTTCAGTGGGCTCCTCCTTGCCCGAAAAGGTACGTGGCTTCAGTTGGCGAAAGTCCGAGATGGATCCCGTCGATGGTTGTCTAACTGGTGGGGTTGCCCGCTCTAGTGCTGTCACTATACTCTCCCTCAAGTTCTCTGCTTGGCATTATTGGGCCTCTTATTGAACCTACTGTTGGTCTTGTTTTATTGCATAGAACACTTGGAATAACTTATGTCCGCCCATAGTCTGCCCTGACAAGAAAGCTGGTAGCGGTGGTATCGGGGGAGTGAATTACGATGGTGGTGGAATGTCCTCTCTCCGGAACCTCGAGGCAGGCTGATCTGTAGGGTTGCTTTGTAGAGTGGATGGTTCTCCACTGCCTTGCTGTTACCCCCATCGTCGTAAGCAACCACATCACCTGGTGGTGTACCTACGGGAGTCTCATCGCTGGCTCGTGGATCCATTACTCTGCACACAAGTAATTTTGAGGACCACACAAACGAATCAAAACATGATGCAAGTCAAGAGATTAAATTTGAATTCGATATAGAGGTCAAGAACGTGTCAACTTGTGGATGAGATCTTATTAGTCTATCCTAATAGCAGGCTTGCTCAGTCCCTTAGTTGAAACCAAAGCAATATATTCTTAGACCTGTATGGGCCACCACAAAAACCATGTCACGCCCCAGTCCCAAAATACTGAGGGACTAGCCACGTGGCAATGGCCAGCATCACAACTCCAATGGGCAAACCCAATTTAATGGACCCTTTAGAGTGCACTTAAGCTGTGATCAACTAAAATGGTCTACAATATATGTCATAGTCTATGTATCTAATTTCATCCACCAATTCATAAACAAGAGACAATATGATAAACCAGTCTCAACCATCAATGCCATAAATGAAACTGTCTACCACAATATAATAAATAAATATTACGGAGAATAACCCGTATCAAAATAATGAGAGAAAATATCCAAATCCATAACTAAGAATCACAACTCATCATACATAAAGACAATCTGAGAACTCAAGAGAAGTCCTCCAGTACCACCTCGTCCTCGGTTGCTGATACTGCTCGGATATCAACTCCTGACCCGTAAACCTCGGGATAAACCTTTTCGTCAATACCTGGGACATAATCCATATCCAGGTCCTTAGGGGACATAGTGTAATGCCCCGTTCCCCCTACTCGGGGAGCGCGGCCAAGAAATACTTACGACCGTCCGAACGGGACAGATTGAATTAAGATCCTTTCCTCGTTATGGATTGGTTTCTTCGGAATTAGGTCCCATATACAATGGATTGTGCCTCGAGGATGGACTCGGCGGCAGAGTCGAGAGGGGCCTTTCCGTTGCGTTGGTTTCTTGTCCGTTTTCGTGCCGCTTGGTTGCTTTCTTTTTGGTTTTATGACTTGCGTTTTCTTGAACGGTTTTAATGGATTTCATTGCTTTCGTTCTTAGGATTTCGCATTTCGTATTGAGCCTTGGAGACCGAAGCAGGAGGTATTGATCATCCGTTGGTGCGTGCAGGTGATCGTGTAGACGACGCGCGAGCGGAGTCTTAGAGATCTCTCCTTCTTTTTCCTATTCAACCAAACTTGTGAGTGGCTCTATTTCGATAAGCACCTTCTTTCCAAGGGCTCCGTCCATAATAAAATTGACTCAGTTGTGCATTCAATCAAACGATACCAATTAAGTAACAAGTTGGATAACAAGATAAGATAAGAAGTAGGCTTGGAACACCCATTGCTTGTCATACAAAATCTTGCATAAATTCATTGATGCATGCATGTTCGTTGGGTGTTTAATGGGTTGGTATTTATTGATAGTTTAAAGTGTTCTTCTATAAACTGCTGCATGTTATTTCATATAACTTGTTGGTTGATTGTGATAGTACAGTAAAGCAGTTTCGTACATGATGTTCTTTAAATCGCTAGTAAGTAAATCTATGAAATTCGGTTCATAGAAATGGTCATGGGAATTCTTGTGCACAAGGGATCCAGGTTCCTGCGAACGGTTACCGGGGCACCGGGCCGTTTCGACCCGGGCAGAATCTACTTTCTTAGTCGTGCTAAAATGAGTTAGCACAGGGAGCGGGGAATTGTAGCGGGGCTAGCTACCCGCGCTGCAAGCGTCGCCGCCAGCCCAGACTAAACCCATGATGGCTCCTAAACAACAAAGAAAGATATTGTGTATATTTAAACTGTGCAGACTAACTATGTCTTCGTGACAGGGAAGGCTATGGTAAGTTGTACAGGTGGTTCAGACGGTACAGGTAAAGTCACCGAACGGTGGCATGTGGAGTTATGTTATTTTGTTCTTGCATACCTGCTAAATGAAATCTGAACTAGGCAAGAATAGAAACCCACCTAAGAACATAATTGTAGCATACTCATTAGATCTTATCTCATGAGCTTGGTAAAGTTGAGCAGCTAGCCTTCACCAGTACTTTTCGAAGTACTGACCCTCGTTGTAGCAGGTTCCCCGGCGCAAGGCAACGCGGCGAGGAGCTGAAGTTCTCCGGACTTTTGGGATCCTTGGCGGTTCGTGGCCAAGACTTTTGGAGGCTCAAGCTAGAAGCCTTTCACTCTCTCCGTTGCTGAATATCGCTAAGGCGATGGTGCTTACTCGCACCCAAGGTGTTTTGTGTTTTTAAATCTATGTAAAGGGACATAATGTATGGATCGGCTATCTCATTTTGCGTCCAAGTTTGTAAGCCCGTGGGGCATTTTATACTTTTGAGTCAAGCGATGTAAAAAGATGTTCATTATGAATAAAAAGAGAAACTTTTCTATGCCTCAACCTTGTGTTATCTTATATGTCCACTCTGTTGCATTGTTCTAAAGAATATCCTTATGCCTAAGGCCTTGTGCACGCGCGCCCTACGCGTGCACGGCATCACGCCCGGGGGACGATTATCGATTAGCCGAAATCGGGACGTGACATATTGGTATCAGAGCATGCTTCAGATCCTTTGATCTCACAAAGAAAGTTTCTAAAGAGGACCTTGTTCCTTCCGAATAGACCCTTGAATTCGCTTGGCCAAAATGAGATACGTTCCATACAGTGAGTCCATAATATACCTTGAGACTAATACAAGTTACTTTCCTTTCAAGGAACGACTTCCGAGCCGGGTGCACAAGCGCAGATGGTTGCGCAAGTGCAAGCGAGTAGTTCAGGCACCTCGGGCAGCTCTGGGAGTCCAGCTGCCGCACCCTCTGCCGATCCGTTCGAGCGAATGATGCGTTTGATGGAGACGCAGCAGAAACAAGCTGAACTATGGCAGAGTCAGTTCGAGTCACGGATTGAGGCTCAATTCGTGGCGCAGCGATTTCAGGCGGATACACAACAGAAGCAGATGAATAGTCTGCAAACAATGGTGACGAATATGGTCGCCAACAATCATTCTGCATCCGCCCCCGCAACCGTGCCTATAGTTGCTGAAGCCACTGGACCACAGAATTCCCAGGGTACCTTACCCTCAGGCGAGAATGGGTCAATCGTGTCGATATCAGAATTTAAGAAGATGTGTCATGCTACGTTTAAAGGCACCGAGGACCCTTCCTTAGCGATGGACTGGCTGGTCGAGTTGGAGGACCACTTTGAAGCGCTGTGCCTAGACGAGACCAAGAAAGTGGCGTGTGCCCAGCTTCAGCTCCGACAAAATGCACATGACTGGTGGGATGTGCACAAGCAAGCTATTTTGAGTGAAGGTGGCACAACGGCTATCTCCTGGTCCGTGTTTCGCAAGGCCTTCGTGGAGGAATACCTTCCACCCGCTGTCCGTCGCGAAAAGGAAGACGAGTTTGCGCTACTGAAGCAGGGAGACATGACGGTGCGTCAATACGCTTCAGAGTTCAACCGACTTGCAAAATTTGCCAAGTCTCAGCTCGCCGATGCCGAAAGTCGTGCACGAAAGTTCGAGCTCGGACTACAACCTTCTATCCGTGCTCACGTCGTAGTGACTCAATATCGTACCATGCGGGAGTCCTTGAATCATGCACTGTCCCTAGAGTCGCAGTATCCTCCAGTTCATACCGGCGCTGTGCAAAATTACAATCACAAGCGTCCTGCCAACACAGGAGGAAACAACGCGCATAAGCGCCACAACAACAACGGCGGCTCCCAAGACTCGAATCAAGGAAAGAGGCAAGGACAAAATTGTGCCTACTGCCGCAAGCCAGGACACCACGTCAGCGAATGTCGTGCGAGCAAAGGAGGATGTTTCAATTGTGGCAAGATGGGCCACATTGCTCGTAATTGTCCAACCCGTTCCAACGATCCATCTTCACACCGTCCGCAGCAGAATAATGACTCAGCTCAGGGTCAGGGGCAAACTCAATGAGCGAACCAGACACCGCAAAACGCTCAGGGACGAGTCTATGCTTTGACTCGGGATGAGGCACTTGCATCGAACACGACGGTGTCAGGTATATTACTTTTTAATAATGTACCTGCTCGAGTATTGTTTGATTCTGGTGCAACACATAGCTTCATTTCGGCAGATTTTGCCGCCGAACACACATTCCCTATGACACCGCTAGGCTTAAACCTAAGTGTTAGTACTCCTTCGGGCGTAGATTTATCGGCTCGCTTAGTCTGTCGTGAAGGTAACATTTGCATCGGGGGACGGAGATTGTCATTAGATGCGATAGTTCTAGACATAAGGGACTACGATCTTATTCTGGGGATGGATTGGCTCGGCGCTTGTTCAGCTACAATCGACTGTGCGAAAAAGGAAGTCATGTTTCGTTTGCCCGGCGAGATCGAGTTTTGCTTCACGTGCAGTCCTGAGTCGAAAGCGTCGAATGCCTGCATGGTGATCTCAGCAATGTCTGCTCGACGGATGATTCACTCCGGCTGCGAAGGGTACTTAGCGTCCGTTCGAGACACTCGGCAAGATTGCGCAAACGTTGAGTCTATTCCCGTTGTGGCGGATTTTCCTGATTTGTTTCCCGACGAGTTGCCAGGCATGCCGCCCGATCGAGAGACAGAGTTCACTATAGACACATTCCCAGAAACTCGACCAATTTCCAAGACGCCGTATCGAATGGCCCCGGCAGAATTGAAGGAGCTTAAAGTACAGTTGCAAGACTTGCTAGATCGAGGATACATTCGGCCTAGTGTATCTCCGTGGGGTGCGCCTGTACTATTCGTAAAGAAAAAGGATGGCTCGTTGCGGCTCTTCATCGACTATCGAGAATTGAATAAAGCAACCATTCGTAACCAGTATCCTCTTCCAAGAATAGACGATCTTTTCGATCAGTTGCAAGCTGCCACGGTATTCTCTAAAATCGACCTCCGTTCGGGCTATCACCAATTAAAGATCAAGCCAGACGATGTGCCAAAGTCAGCTTTTCGAACTCGCTATGGCCATTATGAGTTCATGGTGATGCCGTTCGGACTAACCAATGCACCCGCTGCCTTTATGAGTTTAATGAACCTTGTGTTCCGGCCCTATCTCGATAAGTTTGTAGTAGTATTCATCGATGATATCTTGGTGTATTCGAAGAGTGAGGAAGAACATGCAGAGCACTTGCGGACCGTGCTACAAACTCTTCGGGACAACCAGCTATATGCTAAACTGAGTAAGTGTGAATTCTGGCTAAGTAGTGTATCTTTCCTCGGGCACATCATTTCTGCGGGAGGCATCTCAGTCGATCCGAAGAAGGTGGAGGCCATTGTCGAGTGGAAGCGACCTGCATCCGTTAGCGAGATTCGAAGCTTCCTCGGGCTAGCGGGCTACTACAGACGGTTCGTGAAGGATTTTTCCAAACTTGCACTACCTCTGACTCGCCTCACACAAAAGGGAGTCGCATTTGAGTGGTCCGCCGACTGCGAAGCTTCGTTTAAAGAGTTAAAGCATCGCCTCACCTCTGCCCCGTTACTTGCACTACCAGACGAGATCTCGGGATTCCAAATATTTAGCGACGCATCCGGGCAAGGCTTGGGGTGTGTACTTATGCAGCGAGATCGAGTGATAGCCTATGCCTCCAGGCAAATAAAGAAGCACGAGAAAAATTATCCTACACACGACCTGGAATTAGCGGCAATTGTCTTTGGCCTGAAATTGTGGCGACACTACCTTTATGGAGTGCCTTGCCGAATTTATACTGATCACAAGAGCTTGAAGTACCTATTCACCCAGACGGACCTCAACCTTCGTCAGCGCCGTTGGCTAGAATTGATAAAAGATTACGACTTGACGATAGACTACACGCCTGGAAAAGGGAACGTTGTAGCGGATGCTTTGAGTCGGATCTTCGTTGGATCTCTGTCAGTCGATCGCAGGTTACGAAGGGACTTAGAAGAAATGGGCATCGAACTCCGAATTCGATATCGTGGCGCGCGGGTCGCTCAAATACGATTCGTACCCAACCTAATAGAGCGGGTCACATCTACTCAGAAAGACGACCCTTTCCTAAGGAAGATGCACGAGCAGATTCTAGCGGGGAAGGCGAAGGACTTTGCAGTAGATGAAAATGGAGCGTTGCGGGTGAAAGGAAGGCTATGCGTCTCCGATGATTCAGAACTTAGAAAGGAGATCCTTGCGGAAGCTCATTACGCAGCCTATATGATCCATCCCGGGAGCACGAAGATGTATAAGAACCTCCGAACGACCTTCTGGTGGCACGGCATGAAGAAAGATGTTGCACTCTTTGTGTCCCAATGCATAACTTGTCAAAGGGTGAAAGCAGAGCATCAGAGGCCGGGCGGGGAGATGCAAAATCTTGCTATCCCGGAATGGAAGTGGGAGCACATCTGCATGGATTTCATTGTTGGCCTGCCAAGGACACAACGGGAGAACGACGCAATCTGGGTTATCGTCGACCGGTTAACCAAGTCTGCACACTTCATTGCCATCAAAAGTACTTGGAGCGCCGATCGCCTTGCCCAGACCTACCTTGACGAGATAGTCCGGCTGCACGGAGTGCCAGTTTCTATAGCATCAGGTCGGGACGGGCGATTCATCTCGCGTTTCTGGGAGAGCCTTCAGTTGGCGATGGGGACCAAGTTGAAGTTCAGCTCAGCCTATCATCCACAAACCGATGGTCAGACGGAACGAGTGAATCAGATACTAGAAGACATGTTGCGCCTCTGCGTGATCGATTCGAAGTCAAGTTGGGACGTCTACCTGCCGCTGGCCGAATTTGCATACAACAACAGTTATCAGTCCAGCATCGAGATGGCTCCATACGAGGCTTTGTATGGGCGGAAGTGTAGGTCACCAATCTGCTGGGACGAAGTCGGAGAACGGCAAATCCTTGGGCCGGAGCTGGTTGAACAAACCGTCCAAAAGGTTCGGTTGATTCGTGAACGGTTGAAGACAGCACAAAGCCGACAAAAGAGTTATGCCGATGCTCGACGTCGCCCCCTTGAATTCTTTGAAGGGGACCATGTGTTCTTGAAAGTCTCGCCTATGCGCGGAGTCATGCGGTTCGGAGTAAAAGGAAAGCTAAGTCCGAGATTTGTTGGACCGTTTGAAGTTCTCAAATGGGTTACTCCGGTCGCCTATCAAGTTGCTTTGCCGCCTGCCCTATCAGAAGTACACGATATTTTTCACGTTTCTCAACTAAGAAAGTTTGTACACGACCCGAACCACATAGTCGACTTGGGGCAGTTGAATCTGCAAGCGGACTTGTCGTACGCGGCGGAGCCTGTCCAAGTTTTGGATCGTAAAGAGAAGCAGTTGCGGAACCGAACCGTCTCGCTAGTGCGCGTCCTGTGGCAGAACCACTCGGTCGAGGAGTCGACCTGGAAACTTGAAGCTGATATGAGGGAAAGGTTCCCCTCATTATTCCTTAGTGGTAGGTTCTATTCCTAAGTTTCGGGACGAAACTTTCTTTTGGATGGTTATGATGTAATGCCCCGTTCCCCCTACTCGGGGAGCGCGGCCAAGAAATACTTACGATCGTCCGAACGGGACAGATTGAATTAAGATCCTTTCCTCGTTATGGATTGGTTTCTTCGGAATCAGGTCCCATATACAATGGATTGTGCCTCGAGGATGGACTCGGCGGCAGAGTCGAGAGGGGCCTTTCCGTTGCGTTGGTTTCTTGTCCGTTTTCGTGCCGCTTGGTTGCTTTCTTGTTGGTTTTATGACTTGCGTTTTCTTGAACGGTTTCAATGGATTTTATTGCTTTCGTTCTTAGGATTTTGCATTTCGTATTGAGCCTTGGAGACCGAAGCAGAAGGTATTGATCATCCGTTGGTGCGTGCAGGTGATCGTGTAGACGACGCGCGAGCGGAGTCTTAGAGATCTCTCCTTCTTCTTCCTATTCAACCAAACTTGTGAGTGGCTCTATTTCGATAAGCACCTTCTTTCCAAGGGCTCCGTCCATAATAAAATTAACTCAGTTGTGCATTCAATCAAACGATACCAATTAAGTAACAAGTTAGATAACAAGATAAGATAAGAAGTAGGCTTGGAACACCCATTGCTTGTCATACAAAACCTTGCATAAATTCATTGATGCATGCATGTTCGTTGGGTGTTTAATGGGTTGGTATTTATTGATAGTTCAAAGTGTTCTTCTATAAACTGCTGCATGTTATTTCATATAACTTGTTGGTTGATTGTGATAGTACAGTAAAGTAGTTTCGTACATGATGTTCTTTAAATCGCTAGTAAGTAAATCTATGAAGTTCGGTTCATAGAAATGGTCATGGGAATTCTTGTGCACAAGGGATCCAGGTTCCTGCGAACGGTTACCGGGGCACCGGGCCGTTTCGACTCGGGCGGAATCTACTTTCTTAGTCGTGCTAAAATGAGTTAGCACAGGGAGCGGGGAATTGTAGTGGGGCTAGCTACCCGCGCTGCAAGCGTCGCCGCCAGCCCAGACTAAACCCATGATGGCTCCTAAACAACAAAGAAAGATATTGTGTATATTTAAACTGTGCAGACTAACTATGTCTTCGTGACAGGGAAGGCTATGGTAAGTTGTACAGGTGGTTCAGACGGTACAGGTAAAGTCACCGAACGGTGGCATGTGGAGTTATGTTATTTTGTTCTTGCATACCTGCTAAATGAAATCTGAACTAGGCAAGAATAGAAACCCACCTAAGAACATAATTGTAGCATACTCATTAGATCTCATCTCATGAGCTTGGTAAAGTTGAGCAGCTAGCCTTCACCAGTACTTTTCGAAGTACTGACCCTCGTTGTAGCAGGTTCCCCGGCGCAAGGCAACGCGGCGAGGAGCTGAAGTTCTCTCCGGACTTTTGGAATCCTTGGCGGTTCGTGGCCAAGACTTTTGGAGGCTCAAGCTAGAAGCCTTTCACTCTCTCCGTTGCTGAATATCGCTAAGGCGATGGTGCTTACTCGCACCCAAGGTGTTTTGTGTTTTTAAATCTATGTAAAGGGACATAATGTATGGATCGGCTATCTCATTTTGCGTCCAAGTTTGTAAGCCCGTGGGGAATTTTATACTTTTGAGTCAAGCGATGTAAAAAGATGTTCATTATGAATAAAAAGAGAAACTTTTCTATGCCTCAACCTTGTGTTATCTTATATGTCCACTCTGTTGCATTGTTCTAAAGAATATCCTTATGCGTAAGGCCTTGTGCACGCGCGCCCTACGCGTGCACGGCATCACGCCCGGGGGACGATTATCGATTAGCCGAAATCGGGGCGTGACACATAGCAAGGTATAATAAACACTCAAGCCAGAAGTAAACAGCATAATAATATGAACATAGGAAAAACTACAACAACCAACTATGTGATATGCAAATGAGAGTATAGTATCGTACCCCAGGCTGGTACTCACGGAAGATCTCAAGGGACACTTCTGTAATCTAATAGTACACTCAAGGCTCTGTGTGGGAGAACCAGGAGGAAGCTGTACATATAAATATAATACCTTAGATTCCGCATAGGGAACCTAAAGCCTAATACACAATAAATAGTAATAAGTAAAATATGCCCAGAGCACGATGAAGACTCTCCCCACCCAATATAACCTCTTGTCTCAATCAAGACACGCAAGATCATGACCTCTAACTATCAGCACAAGTCATAGTCAATATGTATAATTATCATTATCACTATAGCATGCATCATGTAGTCCTATCCAGAGTCCAAGTACCACGAACAAGTCGAGAAAGACTCTGCCATATGAATATCGTGTCCAGTGTCCTACGGTCGGATGTCCAAATAACATATGCACAAATTGTGGGTTCAAAAGAATGACTCTCTAACTACGATACTCGACTCCGCAGAGGATGTCGGTACCCGAATCTTGTTCGGACACAAAGTATCGTATAACGGCCCTAGGCTCAACAAGTACATCAACCAAGCCACACAATTATAATATCTAATGCATAAATAATATCAAATAAATAATGTAGAACTGTAAATATCTTGGCAAGGTACACTTGCCTGGTTCTGCAGTCAGTGGTGGTAAAGATGATCCCGCGTCCACTCATTCAAAATTCAATTGACCTAAACACCAATTAAATACTTAAGGGTCCAATCATGAATTCTTTTAATTATAACTTAATTCTATAATTTCTTTGATGCCATGCAAAACAAAGTCCGTTATTATTCCTAACAACTTTGCTTACTTTTACAGGGTACCGGGACCTAGTTTCTTGGTTTTTGACTTCCAAAATTTAAGTTTAAGTCCCCAATTAAAGAAAATAAACATAAATTATAATAAATCATATATTCCAGATTTAAACATAATTTATATGAATTTTTAGCAATAAATTCCAGATTTGATAAAATCAACATATTTCAAGATTTTGACCACTTTAGGTTGACTAGTTTTGTCCGAAACTTGTTCGAGACATTGCCAGTCCATTAGTATAGTTTATATTTATTAAAAATAATTTTATATCATATTATATTCTGATCTAATCTTAAAAAATA
The DNA here is from genome assembly GCA_036927795.1 of Iris macrosiphon. Taxonomy (NCBI): domain Eukaryota; kingdom Viridiplantae; phylum Streptophyta; class Magnoliopsida; order Asparagales; family Iridaceae; genus Iris; species Iris macrosiphon. The sequence goes on along the minus strand of JAYESA010000003.1, from coordinate 119,647,276 downwards.
TTTACCTCTTTATTCTCTCCAAAATAACCTCTATTTACTAGCAAAACAATGTCATAAAGTCACCCGAAAACCTAGGCTAGTGGCCCTTAATTATAGAGTTCAGATTTGACATTTAAATAATAGAGAATAAATTTAAAAATACTTATTTTCCAGCAATTAAACACCTATCAATTCAGTTTTAATAATTAATAATGATTCCCTCAAGTAATCGCATCAAAAGTCTTAAACTAGTTCTACCGACAAGCAAATTATCATAAAAAATCATATATTCTAATATGAGAACAAGATGGCAAAATATGGGTTCTAAATAAATAATTTTATATTAACCTAAAAGTATCATGCCATGGAATTTGAGAAAGAAGGATTTAAGATTTACCGAAACTTTTGGAGGATTAGAGGATGGTACTTCTTCTTGTCCAAGAAATACTCCTCCTTGCTTGTGCTTGGCTTGCTACTCCCTTCGTGATGGGTTGTTGATGATGAAAAGGATTCTTGATATTTTTATGGAAAAGATGGGGTTCTTCTTGAAGGTTTAATGGTGTTTGGATGGAGAGATGGTGGAAGGATGATGAAAAGTGGAGCTTTTAGGAGAGATGAGGGAATTTTTGGTGAAAGAGATGATGCTGTGAGGGTGAGATGGCAAGGGGGATTGTTTCCATGTGTGAGGGAGAGGGGAGGGGTCGGCTAGCTATGGGAAAGGGATTTGATATGGTTAGGGTTGAGGTTTGGTGGTAAGTTGATATATATATATATATATATATATGGCCTTTTTAAATAGATTTAAATATAAGAGGGGGCTTTCCTAATACTAATGAGGTTCGGCCAGGGGGGGCTGATCTTGGCTGAAAAGAGAGGGTGGGGTTGGATGTTATGGTTAGGATTGGATAAGATTTGGTTGTTGGGTTGGTTAAGGAAGCGGTTAGGTAGTTATTTTTCAACTAGGATGCCATTTATACCACTTTCTATAGATATAACTCATATAAATAGAAATAAATTAATTTAAATATATTTTATATATATAATATATATTTACATGGGAATATTTGGGTACACTACATGCCTACATGTGTTTGGGTTGTGTTTGGGTCAAGTTCTAGTTAAAAGAAGACAATTTTACGGTAACCATAATTCTAGACGTTCGTTAATATTTTTGGAGCATGGGAGAGATCAAATAAATACAACATCTATATTCCAACTATACTAGACTCAATTAAAATTATTATTATAATTTTTTTTGGAAGGAAAAAGGTCGTGCATTGCTTAAAATATCAAAGACATGGCAAAGGGTCATATATCTAAAAGAAGGTTTTAGAAATTACTACTATAATCTATTAAAAAAAATAATTAAAATAAATTAAAAAATACCAAAATAATCCTATTCAAAAATGAGGGGGCTTACACGAAGCCTAAACCGAAAGAGCAAGGTGAGCTTAACCTAGTTGCTATGATTGCGCAGGTTGAGTCACATGGCGTGGATACTGACTGGTGGGTGGACACTGGTGCATCTTGCCACGTATGCTCTAAGAAGGAGTTGTTCGTCAAGTATGATCCTACCTTTGAGAAAATCTCGATTGCGGATAATTAAGTCTTAAATTGCAATGCTGGGGATCGGGACGGTATTGCTGAAGCTGACTTCTGGAAAGTTACTTACACTGGAGAATGTGAAGCACGTACCAATGATCACCAAGAATCTGGTTTTTAGGAGTCTGTTGTGCAAGGCGGGCTTGAGGATGGATATCAATTCCGGTCAGATGGTGATGTCCTTCAAAGGAACATACTTCGAAAAAGCTTCTGTACCGAAGAAATGTTTAAACTGCAGCTTGTAACTTCTTCTGTTTGTATCAATGCAGTCTCTACTTCTGGTTATTCTCTTGAGTTATGGCATAATACACTAGGACATGTGCATTATAAACACATTAAGAAGATGTCTAGTCTAGGTCTTATCTCCAAATATTGGGATAATGAGGTGAAGAAATATAAAGTCTGTGCGCAGACGAAGATCGTCAGGAAGCCGTTCAGAAGAGTGAACCGAAGCACAAATCTTCTGGAGTTGGTACACTCAGATATCTGTGACTTCAAGCAATTCTACACAAAAGTCAGAATAAAGTATTTTATCACTTTTATTGACGATTTTTTGAAGTACGCATTTATATATCTTCTCAAGTCGAAAGAAGAAGCGTTCTATAGGTTCAAGGACTTCAAAGCTGAATCAGAACGTCAAACCGGTCAACAACTCACAAGACTCAAAAGCGATCGAGGCAGAGAATATCTTTCCTTAGAATCACATCGTTCTGCAAAGAGTATAAAATTATCAACGAAATGACTTCTCTGTATTCTCCCCAATCTAATGGTGTAGCAGAAAGAAAGAACATGACGCTGACAGAGATGATGAACTCCATGTTGCTGACAGCAGGACTTTTAAAGTGCTTCTGGGGAGAAGCAGTGCTTACTGCTACGTTTATTCTGAATAGAGTACCGTTCGTGTAGCGCCCCGCTCTGCGACGACGCTATGTACAAGTGGGATCGCCTTGCTTGCTCGAACGAAAGTCTTCTTGGGGAGTTCCCGATCGATTAATCAAAGTGAGTGGGCAGAACTGCATTCTCTGATTCTTGCACGACTTAATAATGAATCTAAGTTTTTGAATGCTTGTTGCTTAATAAGATTGTTTCATAAGAAGAAAGATAGAACCGACTCAGTATGCTAATAAGAGAACTCACATAGCTTGTCATTAAAACGAATCTGCTTGCTTGCCTAATAAGAGAACTAGAAATGCTTGTCTAAAACAAGATAGAACCTTGCCATGCTAATAACAAGAGTAAAAAGGATTGCTTGCACTTATATCGTATGCTAGACTGGAATACTAGAATGCTTGTCCACAAGAGATAGAATTTGCATGCTAGAGATATAAGAACTGTTCTTACTTGTTACTTGTTTAAGAGTTAGCTTGTTTGAATATGTTTTATTGTTGGCTTATGAAGAGATGGAACTTGGAGAATAGCGTGAACTTGTGAATCTAGACTAATAGTCCACCCTGAGGCTTAACACACCTTACTTACGGGAGGGTGTGACTATTAGGCAAAGTGTTTTGAGAGTGAGCTTCGGCTATCTGGACTTGATAGATATGTTTGCTTGCTTGTTCTGGTTTTGTGCATACCTTGCATTGATAGGAGCTTGCATTTATACATTGGTCAGGACAACTTGTGCACAAGGTTATCTCTCGGGCGTTCCTGCGGCACTGGGATCGTTCGGCCTAGGAGAGATCTAGATACCCTGAGGCTTAACACACCTTACTTATGGGAGGGTAGTCGCGACTCGTCTATTAGTATGATGGGCTTGTACGTCCCAACTGCTAATCCCGTGGAGGGGACCATCATGTGTCACGCCCCGGTCCCGCCCGGGCCGCCGCTCCGCCCTGCCCCGCCCCGTGTGGCCGAGAATTAAAGAACCGGACACGAATCACCGTGCCTCGGCGCGCCGGACGCGAATCACCGCATCCGTCCCGCGGGCGCGAGGGAGGAAGGGAGCCAAGCGAATGGCCCGTTCGAGCTTTCGGGGGACGTGATGCCGCACGGGCCTGGGGTTGCGCCCGTGCAAGGCCAATCATTTAAGTTGATAGTTGGCTATCATCGCATCAATCGAGTAAGCAGCGAAAAGGGACTTGTTGCAATGCAATGCATTAGCCAACTGAATGTTCGGGACAATCGAGGCAACTTGGGTTTCCTTTAGCAAAGGCACACGTTCGTTCCATACATTATGCCCCCTTATACGATAGCATTCTCGGGGCAACAATCGAAACCAGGATTTCTGGGTCTTCGGGACTGTGGCACGCCTATCGCTCCCTCGAACGATCCAGTACCTGCGAACAAGTAAACTGTTGGTGGGTCAGCACTTTATACAAGTACTGGTGAGATAAATCAACTGAACAGAAACAAGCATTCACTCAAACAGGCACTAAGTAATCATGTTATAAAACATTACATTACTAGTGATCTTTCTAGTTTTACCTAGGTTCGTTTCATGCAGTTCTAACAAAGTCAATTTACTTGTTTAGAAACATGTTTGGAAACACAGTTTTATATTGAATATGCAAGCAAGCAAACCGTTCATGTTTCAGGGTGTGCGCAGCGTGTCTCGTGCGACTCCAGGGTCAAATGCAAAGCTAGACACACGATGCACATTCTTAGGGGCAGTCACTATCCAAGCCAACACAATGACTTAGCTATATGCAGGGCGGTCCCCGAGTATTCAGGATCGGCAGCTGGGGGAACAGCATACCAATGACTCTTTTATCTGATGCTAATGGCAGCTGTGACTCATGGTTGCTTTCCACTATCTCTGTAGCAGCCGTGAGACATGCAGTTCAGCTCTGCACCAAAAGCCATTGTCCGACCGCGTGCGAATGCATGGATCACTATCAAATAAACTCTAATATACAGACGAGACGAACCATCATAACGCAAATCCTTGTTGCGGGGCAAATCCGACTTATCTCTTGAACACATTCAGGCACATTATGGTTCTCTCGAAGCATAGACGATAGTGAACATGTTCATGCACTCTAAGCAAGCGATCTGGATTCTCGTTTAGCAGACTTATTGTTTCAAAGACAAGCTAGGTGAGTTCGTTCATTAACATGCAAGGCAGGTTCTATCATTCTCTTAAGAAAATATTGCAAGCAAAAACTCAGGTTATTATTAAGGCGTGCAAGAATCAGAGAACGAAGTTCTGCCCACTCACCTTGATACATAACGCCGGCGCGGAGCGGGGCGTTACATACTTACCAACCAACAAAAAGTTTCGTCCTCGAAACTTCAAGGATAAACTTCTCGATATCCCGAGTAGCGATAGTGCCGTCCCTCGACGTACTCAATCGAAACAATCAAGCAATTCAAGTTCAGGAAATATTTTGCACTTTGAGAATATCTATGGACTTATTGTATGGAACGCTCTTTGCAAAACCATATCGATAATATCTCAGAGTCATAGCAACGGTTTGGGCCAGAGAATCGATTCCGCTCTGATACCATTCTGTCACGCCCCGGTCCCGCCCGGGCCGCCGCTCCGCCCTGCCCCGCCCCGTGTGGCCGGGAATTAAAGAACCGGACACGAATCACCGTGCCTCGGCGCACCGGACGTGAATCACCGCGTCCGTCCCGCGGGCGCGAGGGAGGAAGGGAGCCAAGCGAATGGCCCGTTCGAGCTTTCGGGGGACGTGATGCCGCACGGGCCTGGGGTTGCGCCCGTGCAAGGCCAATCGTTTAAGTTGATAGTTGGCTATCATCGCATCAATCGAGTAAGCAGGGAAAGGGACTTGTTGCAATGCAATGCATTAGCCGACTGAATGTTCGGGACAATCGAGGCAACTTGGGTTTTCTTTAGCAAAGGCACACGTTCGTTCCATACATTATGCCCCCTTATACGATAGCATTCTCGGGGCAACAATCGAAACCAGGATTTTCGGGTCTTCGAGACTGTGGCACGCCTATCGCTCCCTCGGACGATCCAGTACCTGCGAACAAGTAAACTGTTGGTGGGTCAGCACTTTATACAAGTACTGGTGAGATAAATCAACTGAACAGAAACAAGCATTCACTCAAACAGGCACTAAGTAATCATGTTATAAAACATTACATTACTAGTGATCTTTCTAGTTTTACCTAGGTTCGTTTCATGCAATTCTAACAAAGTCGATTTACTTGTTTAGAAACATGTTTGGAAACACAGTTTCATATTGAATATGCAAGCAAGCAAACCGTTCATGTTTCAGGGTGTGCGCAGCGTGTCTCGTGCGACTCCAGGGTCAAATGCAAAGCTAGACACACGATGCACATTCTTAGGGGCAGTCACTATCCAAGCCAACACAATGACTTAGCTATATGCAGGGCGGTCCCCGAGTATTCAGGATCGGCAGCTGGGGGAACAGCATACCAATGACTCTTTTATCTGATGCTAATGGCAGCTGTGACTCATGGTTGCTTTCCACTATCTCTGTAGCAGCCGTGACACATGCAGTTCAGCTCTGCACCAAAAGCCATTGTCCGACCGCGTGCGAATGCATGGATCACTATCAAATAAACTCTAATATGCAGACGAGACGAACCATCATAACGCAAATCCTTGTTGCGGGGCAAATCCGACTTATCTCTTGAACACATTCAGGCACATTATGGTTCTCTCGAAGCATAGACGATAGTGAACATGTTCATGCACTCTAAGCAAGCGATCTGGATTCTCGTTTAGCAGACTTATTATTTCAAAGACAAGCTAGGTGAGTTCGTTCATTAACATGCAAGGCAGGTTCTATCATTCTCTTAAGAAAATATTGCAAGCAAAAACTCAGGTTATTATTAAGGCGTGCAAGAATCAGAGAACGAAGTTCTGCCCACTCACCTTGATACATAACGCCGGCACGGAGCGGGGCGTTACATCATGTAGTTAGGGCGCATGCTAGGCTAGCCTTCTTGCATACCTAACTGTTTGATGCAGGGACGAACAGGAAACTAGAGAACTGTATACTTTATGTTATGCAAATTATTGCTAACTTGTGTGTCTGCTGCAGGGATAACCGTTCGGCCGTGGGTAAGAAATATTATGAGTTTATCTATAGCCTGCTTGTCATTCAGTATGCATCGTGATTTATCTTATAGAGCTTCATTGTATTTGCATCGGTTGGACAATGGCTATTAGTGCAGAGCTGAACCTCAGTCACAGCTGCTAATAGTACCAGTATGTGAGTCATTGGATGGCTGGATTACCGCTGCCAATCCTGAGTTTCTCGGGGACCGAAATTATATAGATGTGTTGCCTCAATCGCTTGATAGAATGATAGCCTACTTGATATGCTTGCCTTGATTCGATATTTTCAGTCTGCTAGATTAACTTTGCCCTAACGAGATAGATTGTGATGCACAATACATGCTGCGCACTGCACGATAGAGCACTGTCCCAAATTATATGCTTATAGTTTGAATATGCAAAACTGTTTCAAAGTTATGTTTCAAAAGATGTAATATGACTCTGCTAGAACTGCATGAAACGAACTTAGGTAAAACTAGCAAGATCACTAATAATGCAATGTTTTGCCACAAGTCTACTTAGTGTGGGTTTCAGGGGGTGTAGCTTCTGTTCAGTTGTTTTATCTCACCAGTACTTGCATAAAGTGCTGACCCACCAACAGTTTGCTTGTTCTCAGGTGCCGTTCGTGCGAGGAAGCGATAGCTGTGCCTCATCCCAAGGAACCGGAAATCTGGAGTCGATGCCTGGAGCCGCATCGAGTTGTGCCTGCTTTGAGTTGCTTTTGTATAAAGGGACATAATGTATGGAACGGTATCATTGTAATCGAGAGAAGAGTGCTTGAGCGAATTTTAACCTCGGCCATGTGCCGCTTGTAACATTTGTGAATATCAATAAAAGAGCCTATTTTCATATGCCATTGTGTTCTTCACTTTTCTGCAATGTTATGTGCCGCTGCTTCAGATATTGAATAGCTTACTTGCCCTTGTTTCAAAGCTTTGGCCTTGTGCAAGCGCACTTTAGGCTTGCACGGCATCACGCCCGCGCGAGGACGATCGATTCCGTAGGGTCCAAAGCGAGGACGAACGGCCCTGCGGGACCGGGGCGTGACATAATGGTATCAGAGCGACTCGATTCTTTGCCGTTCCGTTGCCTCTGACCCTGAGTTGTGATTGTGTTGCAATGAACGTTCCATACAATAAGTCCATATATATATTCTCAAAGATGCGCACAAAAAGTTTTCTGGATTTGTTTTCATTGCTTGAGAAGTGATTTGTGATTTCTGGATTTGCTGAGTTTTGATTAAGGAAGGTGAGGGATGAGGACTATCGCTGCTCTGTGTTATCGTGAGTTTCTCCTTGAGTTTCGAGGACGAAACTCTTTGTTGGTGGGTAAGTATGTAGCGCCCCGCTCTGCGACGACGCTATGTACAAGTGGGATCGCCTTGCTTGCTCGAACGGAAGTCTTCTCGGGGAGTTCCCGACCGATTAATCAAAGTGAGTGGGCAGAACTGCATTCTCTGATTCTTGCACGACTTAATAATGAATATAAGTTTTTGAATGCTTGTTGCTTAATAAGATTGTTTCATAAGAAGAAAGATAGAACCGACTCAGTATGCTAATAAGAGAACTCACATAGCTTGTCATTAAAACGAATCTGCTTGCTTGCCTAATAAGAGAACTAGAAATGCTTGTCTAAAACAAGATAGAACCTTGCCATGCTAATAACAAGAGTAAAAAGGATTGCTTGCACTTATATCGTATGCTAGACTGGAATACTAGAATGCTTGTCCATAAGAGATAGAATTTGCATGCTAGAGATATAAGAACTGTTCTTGCTTGTTACTTGTTTAAGAGTTAGCTTGTTTGAATATATTTTATTGTTGGCTTATGAAGAGATGGAACTTGGAGAATAGCGTGAACTTGTGAATCTAGACTAATAGTCCACCCTGAGGCTTAACACACCTTACTTACGGGAGGGTGTGACTATTAGGCAAAGTGTTTTGAGAGTGAGCTTCGGCTATCTGGACTTGATAGATATGTTTGCTTGCTTGTTCTGGTTTTGTGCATACCTTGCATTGATAGGAGCTTGCATTTATACATTGGTCAGGACAACTTGTGCACAAGGTTATCTCTCGGGCGTTCCTGGGGCACTGGGATCGTTCGTCCTAGGAGAGATCTAGATATCCTGAGGCTTAACACACCTTACTTACGGGAGGGTAGCCGCGACTCGTCTATTAGTATGATGGGCTTGTACGTCCCAACTGCTAATCCCGTGGAGGGGACCATCATGTAGTTAGGGCGCATGCTAGGCTAGCCTTCTTGCATACCTAACTGTTTGATGCAGGGACGAACAGGAAACTAGAGAACTGTATACTTTATGTTATGCAAATTATTGCTAACTTGTGTGTCTGCTGCAGGGATAACCGTTCGGCCGTGGGTAAGAAATATTATGAGTTTATCTATAGCCTGCTTGTCATTCAGTATGCATCGTGATTTATCTTATAGAGCTTCATTGCATTTGCATCGGTTGGACAATGGCTATTAGTGCAGAGCTGAACCTCAGTCACAGCTGCTAATAGTACCAGTATGTGAGTCATTGGATGGCTGGATTACCGCTGCCAATCCTGAGTTTCTCGAAGACCGAAATCATATAGATGTGTTGCCTCAATCGCTTGATAGAATGATAGCCTACTTGATATGCTTGCCTTGATTCGATATTTTCAGTCTGCTAGATTAACTTTGCCCTAACGAGATAGATTGTGATGCACAATACATGCTGCGCACTGCATGATAGAGCACTGTCCCAAATTATATGCTTATAGTTTGAATATGCAAAACTATTTCAAAGTTATGTTTCAAAAGATGTAATATGACTCTGCTAGAACTGCATAAAACGAACTTAGGTAAAACTAGCAAGATCACTAATAATGCAATATTTTGCCACAAGTCTACTTAGTGTGGGTTTCAGGGGGTGTAGCTTCTGTTCAGTTGTTTTATCTCACCAGTACTTGCATAAAGTGCTGACCCACCAACAGTTTGCTTGTTCTCAGGTGCCGTTCGTGCGAGGAAGCGATAGCTGTGCCTCATCCCAAGAAACCGGAAATCTGGAGTCGATGCCTGGAGCCGCATCGAGTTGTGCCTGCTTTGAGTTGCTTTTGTATAAAGGGACATAATGTATGGAACGGTATCATTGTAATCGAGAGAAAAGTGCTTGAGCGAATTGTAACCTCGGCCATGTGCCGCTTGTAACATTTGTGAATATCAATAAAAGAGCCTATTTTCATATGCCATTGTGTTCTTCACTTTTCTGCAATGTTATGTGCCGCTGCTTCAGATATTGAATAGCTTACTTGCCCTTGTTTCAAAGCTTTGGCCTTGTGCAAGCGCACTTTAGGCTTGCACGGCATCACGCCCGCGCGAGGACGATCGATTCCGTAGGGTCCAAAGCGAGGACGAACGGCCCTGCGGGACCGGGGCGTGACAGTTCGTGACATCTGACATTACTCCTCATGAACTCTGGTTTAAGGTCAGACCCAACTTGAATGTCATTCGAGTGTGAGGGTGTCTGGCGTATGTGAAGCTTCCATACCTCAAAATTCAGAAGTTGTGAATGAGAACTATGAAGACCATATTTTTGGGCTGTGCTGATAAGAGTGATGCTCGAAGGTTCCTTGATATCAAATCTAATCATATCATAGAATCTCGCGACATGGAATTCTTTGAAGACAAGTTTTCTAGGCACAATAATATGGTTCTTGCAGATGTCTCAGAGAATGCTGCTAGCACAGACGAGGCAAGTACCTCTCAGAAAGAAGTAGTCCAAGAAGAAGTTATCGATGATGAGACAATATTTGAACCAGAACCCGCTGAGCCGAGAGCAAAGCGAGTGAGGAGGCTGAATGACTTCAGAGAAGACATTGTTAACTATCATGTGAAAGCTGATCCGCTTACATATGACGAGGCAATAGAGACCAGAGATGCTATTTTCTGGAAAGAGGCTATCAATGACGAGTTTGACTCGATAACTTCTAATAATACTTGGAAGTTAGTCGATCTGTCTGAAGGAGCTAAACCCATCAGATGCAAGTGGATCATTAAGAAGAAGATGAAAGCAAACATAACTGTTGAAAAGTTCAAGGCTAGGCTAGTGGTCAAGGGGTTTTCTCAAATACATGGGATTGACTACTTTGATACCTATGCTCCCATTGTACGGATGACTACTATCAGGATGATGATTGCTCTAGGTGCTATTCATAGAATGATGATTCATCAGATGGACGTTAAGACAATATTTCTGAATAGTGAACTGGCTGAGGAGATTTACATGCAGCAGCCAGAAGGGTTTATCGTCAAAGGTCTTGAAGACAAAGTATGCAAACTGGTAGAATTTATGGATGGTCTAAAGCAAGCTCCCAAATTGTGGCACGATAAGTTTGACAAAATTATCAGATCAAATGGCTACAAGGTCAGCAAAACTGATAAGTGTATTTACACAATGTTCGATGGCGATAGAGGTGTCATCGTTTTTCTCTATGTGGACGATATGCTAATCTTAGGCACGGATGAAGAATGTGTCACTAGAACAAAGATGTTCCTCTCGTCTAAATTCAGTATGAAGGACATGGGAGATGCAGATGTCATCCTTGGGATCAAGATAATCCGAACGAAAGTAGGGCTTGCTCTATCACAAGCTCACTACATGGAGAAGATGGTCACATGCTATGGACATCAGGATCTTTCAGGGATCGATACTCCATATAGCTGTGACAAGAAATTGAAGCCTAACCCAGGAAAAAGCATCAGACAGTTGGAGTATTCTAGCGTCATCGGGAGCTTGATGTATGCTACAAATGCCACTAGGCCTGACATTGCTTTTGCTATGGGGATGATGAGTAGATTCACGAGTAACCCAGGTGTGGAACACTGGAAAGCTGTGAAGAGGGTAATGAGATACCTCAAGAAGACTCAGAAGGTTATACTTTATTACAGCGGAGATCCAACAGTGGTAAAAGGCTTCAGTGATGCTAGTTGGTGCTCAGAAGAAGAGAGCGAGAGATCCATAGGAGGATATATTTTCTCAATGGGGGGAGCTACCATATCGTGGAAGTCGAAGAAGCAGACGATGCTCTCACTCTCATCGATGGAGTCTGAGTTCTATGCACTTGCAGCTGCAGCAAATGAAGTAGAATGGCTTCGGGAGCTTATGTACGATCTTTCAATGGTTGGTGTGCAGATTTCGGCTATACCGATATATTGCGACAATCAGGCAGCTGCAGCAGTAGCATCTAATAATCTCTTCAATGGAAAAAAGAGGACTGTGCGGCTTTGGCACAGAACACTGAACAATCTCATCAAGACTGGTGTCATTGCAGTGGTAGATGTTCAGAGTCAGGAGAACCTGGCGGATCTGTTCACTAAATGCCTCAAGTGCCAGCTAGTCAAAGATACAGCAGGTAAAATGGGCTTGAAGGACCTCTGATATTGTGTCTTTGTAATCCTACCATTAAGTTTTATGCTATTAGTTCAAAGAAAAATCTACTAGGCATCTAGCTTTTGGTTCAAGGGAGGATCATTGACTGGAAAAATATCAGGTACAGTGGGTAGTCTTTCGGGACAGGGTGCCAGAACCACTGTGGTCTACTATTTGTTCTTTATAATTATATATATATATATAGAACAATTTATGTGTAAGGTTGGCTTCGACGCCTTAATGAGTTCTTGGGCAGAGTGAATATCCAGCGTGCGATACAGGAAGCACGCGTAGTTCAGTACTACAAGGGACTTGTATCCCATGCTACAGTGTGTGACACCACGATGAGATAAAAGATGTAAAGCCTCAGCTGCGAGCCATGTCATAGCGGCAATAGCACCGCAAATAGGCAGGTAGATTAATGCTGAAAAGATAGAGAGTTGTAGCACATCACTACTAAGAGGCCGGCGACCTCATGCAACAGTGGGTAACACCACATGAGGTAGTTAACCTCGGCTATGAGCCATGTCACAGCGGCATAGCACCGCACGGAAGCGTAAGGCTTCATGCTGGGATGTAGTACAACACTACTAAGAGGCTAGTGACCTCATGCTACTGTGGGTGACACAACATGAGGAAGTTAACCTCGAGCCATGTCACAATGGCGTAGCACCGCACGGAAGCGCAATGCTTCATGTTGGGAAATATCAAACCCTCTTAAAAAAGGAACTCACCTAAGTGTATGGATAGAGATACATGACGTCTCTTGAGGGTAAACTTATAGACACTCAAGATACATACACCGAAACCAGGTCAGCACATGGACTTTAATGTGCGACCGGAGGCACAACTGATCTCATTGTGCGAGTGGAAAGAACATCAGCTATGGTTCATAATTCAAGGCATAGTCCATTCTTGTATCGTACTGTTGTTTGACCCATGCGGGAAGATTCAATTCATGGGCGACATCTGTCCTAATGCATGATGGATAGTCATTGTGAGGAACGCTCGACCATATATTATGATATATGAGGGGATTATTGGTGTTTTTTTACTTTGCTTTGGGAGCTTTAGTCCCATATTGGAAAACCACCAATGTGTATATCTCAATATATAGCTTTGCTTAGTATTGGTATATGCACATGGGGTAGTGGCCCATGTCGGTTGACTTTTCTAGAGGGACTAAGTGTGAACCCCATTATGTCAATTTTTATTTTGTCACAATATTTGGGAAGTTTTCCTTAGGAGCTAAGTCCCAAAGGGGCTTAGCGACTCGGACTTAAGGACGCAAAGTGGCGCTTTATTAGCACACTTTGCACTTAGCACGTCAGCATCATCACATGGCGCTCGTGTGCTCCTTTTATGTTCGAGTTACATGCACGGTTGCTTGCTCGGGCGCATGCGGCCAGGGGCCATGCGGTTAGGTGCCCATGCGGACAGGTGCGCATGCGGCCAGGGGCCATACGGTCAGGTGTGCATGCGGACATGTGCGCATGTGGCCAGGGGCCATGCGGTCATGTGCGTATGCGGCCAGAGGCCATGCGGTCAGGGGTGCATACGACCAAGAGCCCATGCGGCTAGGGGCGCATACAGCCTGGAGCTATGCGGCCAGGCTCTATGCAGCCAACAAGTTAGCTTGAGCGAGTCAAGTGTAGAGGGGACATTAACTGATATTGGCGGATCGGTGCGGCATTGTCTGCTCGGTGCGGCATTGTCTGCTCTGTGCAGTACAACGTGCAGGCGGCTCGTGGCTCTCTGTGCTATGCGGCTGAGCGGCTGTAGCTTTCGGTACCTGACGGCGTTGTCTACTCTGTGCAGTACAACGGCTCATGCGGCCTGATTTTTTTCTTAGGCCGCATGGAAACTGGAATCCTCTTTATATAGAGGCTCTCCTCTTTCATTTAGGAGGTTGAAAAAATAGAGAGAGAGAGAGAGAAAAAAAAAATGAGAGCACCAGCAGCACCTGCGGCAGTTTTTAGCATCCTCTAAAGGAATCTTTCCAGTGATCCGAAGGTGACCAAGAGCGTTCCAGAAGTTCTCGTGTGAACTTACTGGATCCTGGGGGAAGATGGTTGTATAACGGGAATCTTGCCTTGACATTGTTAGTCCCGAAGTCAGATCAAGAAGAAGAGATAGCCACAAAGTTGAGACTCACACAAGAGTTCGTCTCTACAAACTCCAGAAGAGAAGTTGGTGTACTGAGATTCACACAAGAGTTTTCTTCTTTGTATTTATGTTCTTGTTCTCGTTCTTCTCGGTGTAGCGTCTGCGAACGTAAAGAGAAGAACGATTTTCTGATTCTTGTTGTATTTACATTTTTTTTGGGTTGTCAGTTTGTAACATGTTCCTTGTTTAGTATTTCTGTGGGGTTGTGAGTCACTAAAAGGAACTCTTGTGTGAATCTCATTGCACAAATTTCTCTTCTGGAGTTTGTAATTACAAACTCTTGTGTGAGTCTCTACTTTATGGCTACATCTTCTTCTTTGATCTGACTTTGGAAATAACATAAAGCTAGTATCATTGCAAAATATTAAAACAATTTATGCATCACATATCTGTAAACCCCCTGATTTTTCAAATTTTTAAAATCTGAATTTTTCACAATTTTTTGGAATTTTTCTGTAATATAAAAATAGAGTTTTAATTATTCAATAATTTTTAAATGATAATAAACAATATTAAAATATTATGGAAATAATATTTTTGGGTGTAAAATGAAAAACTGGACTTAGGGTAATTTTTCTGAAATTTATTGGGCCCCGGACCTATTTTTAAAACACCTAAAACTATTTATTTAATTATTTATTTAATTATTATTTATTTATGGATTTATTATTATTATTATTATTTTTAAAATTTAGCCCGGCCCATTACCCAGCAACCCAAGCCCCTTGGGCCGGCCGAGCCCGCGCTGTTAGCGGGTCGGGTCGGGTCGGTTCGGCCAAACCCGCCCGCTAGCCCGCACCCGGAGACCCAGCCCCCTCCCCGCTCACCCACGACCCCTCGGCTGCCCGCGTTTTCCGCCGGACCCGCCGGCCGCGCCGCCCGCCGCTCCGCACGCTGGCCACGTCCGCGCGAGCTCCGCCTCCCCCGCGGCCACGACTCCGCCCAGGCCGCCTCCCTCGGCCCCACGACCACCAGCCGTCTGCCTTTAAAATCCCCCCCCGCCGTCTCCAGCTCCACGAACCGCCACCACCGTGCCCAGCCGCCTCCCTCTCCGCCGACTTCCTCCTCCCTCCACTTCCAGCAGCAGCAGCAGCCCGCAGCCCCTCCGCCCGCTGCTCCGGCCTCCAGCGCCGCCGCAAGCCCCGACCGCCGCCTCGCCGCGCTGCCCCCGGCTGGCCGCTCCCCACCTCAGCGCCGCCATCTCTGGCGAGAAATCCCCAAACCCTAACCCTAGATTCTTCCCCTGTGTCCGACACGAGTCGGACACGTGTTGGACCCGATCCAGACCCCGGTTTTCGGGTCCCCTTCAGGTACTTGTAACTTTCTGTTCGTAGTTCGGATTTCGATTCCGCAAATTACGTTGCGAAGCCTGTATGACCCTCTCGGTGTCCGGACAAACCGTTCGGGGCATCGCGTCCTGTGGTGATCGCACACCGCGATCCAAAAACAGGAAAAACCAGACCCTATTTTATCCCGGAACTGAGTACGTCCCGCCAAACGGGACGACTTGGTCGCGTGCGATCTTTACAGATACGTACGCGTCGTCGATACGGACGTGTGGGATTTCGCAGAAGTCGATTCGGGTGTGCATGCACACCGGGATCAACGCGTATCCGCGGACATCGTCCCGTATCTGTACTTTCTGGAACGCGTCCTAACTTTGTGTACACACGTCGAATCGAGATAAAACTTGCGCCATCGGACTCATAGCAATACGCTGATCCTGTGGGTCAAGTTTGGTTCGATTCTGAGAACGTTGACGAAATCGCGTGTCGTGGGCCCCACAGGCCCCGCTCGAAGGACGATTTTGTGATCGGCTCATCGGAATCCAATTCTGGAAGTTCCGTTGGGTTCGTATCATCGTTCCTGACCTGTTGACACTAAGTTTGGTGAATTTGGAGACCTTTGTCTCTGACACGTTTTTCGGTGCAAAGCGGGCCCACCGGTGGACCCCGTTTTGGCCCAAAATTATTGTTTTTGCCCTTGTCTCCAAATTGGACCCAAGGAATGGCGTTTCTAGCTGATTGATATTTTCTGGATCTGATGGTGATGTTTATTTCAGCAACCGGAGTACCGCCTGTAAATCCAACTGAAGTCAGAGCCGAAATCAGAGTTGGAACCACAGGCAAGTGTACCTTGCCAAACCCTGCAGCTTGCTAATTATTTTCTGGACTTAATTATGCATTAGTGGGCAAGTAAAGCTTGCCAAGTCTCAGTAATTCTTAACATAGTATTTTACTTGATTTCTTGTGGAATTAAATGTAAACTTATTTTAACTGCTTAACCTAGGAAGCGGGTGACGTGCTTAGTGTCCGATCATAGTCGGGTGCCAACTCCGTACGCGGGGTTGTGTAATGTCACATAGACATGGATATCGAGACCCGATAATTTTCGTACTTGTCCTATCAAGTACACCAGAACCCAGGACACTTGACACTATTTCATGAGACAGAGTCTTCCTGAGACATTCAAGGTGATTCTGTATAGGATGCATGTTTTATGACATAGACTTTACATTCTTAGACATTTGATTCATAGCTATCAGACTTGCTGCATTAGTTATAATCGTGCGTGACATGGACGTGAGGCATCGTGGACATGAGACGTGGGATTACATTGGGTGGGGAGAGACACACAGACTACAGGCTGATATTATATATAAAACATAGTATATATCATAGTGTAGTTCATAGTTATTGTCGCTACCCGGCTCCCCGACACAGAGCTTGTAGTGGCTTCAGCCTGAGTTCTAGTGCTGCTCTCATATTGCATATCACTTAGCTGGTTACATAGTTTACCCTGCTGTTCATTTATTGCTGCACTGCTTATTTATTTTGGCTTGTATTTTCTGTACCTTGTTATGTCCCCTGAGGACCTGGAATGGACTATGTCCCCAGGTATAGCTGAAGAGAACTACCCCGAGGTGTACGGTATAGTAGCACTCCTTGGAGCAGAACCAGAGGACGAGATAGTGGCAGAAGATTTCTCCTGAGCACCGGCTTCATCTACACAGTATTTCCATTTTCAGTATTTTATTTTCTGTCTATTCTCATTAAATGTAACAGACTAATTCTCGGATTGTTTCCCGAGATAAGCTTATTTGATATTGCTCATTTATTTCCATTGCATTATTTCTGGCATTACTCTGCGTTATTCTGTGGATGATATTAGAAATACCTGAGACTTGTAACATTTTACTGCTAGACTACAGCTTAAGCATGCCCTGATGGATCCATTAAATTGGGTTGTCCATCGGTGCGTGCTGCTGGCCATTGCTCACGTGCTCAGTCCCTCGACATTTTGGGACTGGGGCGTGACATATCTATACAACAGAAAATCGAAAGAGAATTTTTGTTGACAAAATGGAAAAATGTCGCAATTAAATCTAAAAACGTGTCAGTAAATAAATTCTAAAATTATTATTATTAAATAATATAAAATGACTCCGGATGATTTTTGACACGTTTGCGATAAAATACCAGCCGCTTTTAGACACGTTCGTTCCGTGACTGTTTCTCGCTCTCTCTAAAAAGTCTCCTCTCTCTCTATAAATAACCTCTTACTATTTCTTCCTCTGGTTCGGTGCCACTACTCCAAATTCAAAGAAATAAAATCCTAAAAATATAGCACTCGATTTTGTAAATATATATCCCTTCTCTTTGGTATTCTCAATCTTTTGAAAATTCTAATTTTTGTATTTTGTTTTGTTTTGCAGGGTCTTCTCATTTGGGTTCTGAGTAAGTGCGAGATTAACATCATCTTCTAGTCTGAATGTATATACATAAACAAGATGATCACCATTTTTCTTGATGGATCAGTTCAAGTTTTATGTTAACAGATAGTTTTTTTTTTTTTATTGTATTAGGCTGTATGATCTTAACGTTTACTGGGTTGTTGTGGTGGGGAGGGGTGGGGTGGCGTAGGTGGGTGGGTGTGGGTGTGGGGTTGGGGTGGGTTGGGGGGGTGGGGTGTTGCTTTGTAACTAGTTTATTTGGTATTGAGTTTGTTTAATAGATTTTGATTTATCATAGGAGCTACATCTCTGTGAATAGAGACTCTACGATTTATTCTAAGAAAGAGAAATTGAGAGCAGGGGTTGAGATTGGGGTTTCTCAGGTATTCTTTGGACTTCTCGGGTGCTGGGACTTTCTTGGGATTTATCTTCTGTGCTCACTAGGAATGGGGACCATGTAAAGTTGTAGTGGGTCTTGTAATCCTTATAAAACCTTATTTAGTAGTGATCTCGCTGCCCCAATTTATTTTTTCCCGGTTTATCCATGTGTACATGTGATCTCTATTTCTCTGCACCAGCCGGCCACAAGATTTGCGTGGTGGTCGTATCTCGACTCTTGGGGAATAGTTTCCGACAATGTCGCACGGACACAGACGACACAACACGCTGAGGACATGATGACACGGACGCGACACCTTTAAATTTTGTGTCTCCTAGTGTATTTTAGAGTGTCCGGATGTGCCCGATACGTGCCTGACACAGAATTGCCCACATTTTTGGAGTGCATGTGCTTCCTAGGTTTCCGCATTTATTCACAACAAAAGGTATTGGAAGAATTTACTGCTACGAAATGTTATATCAATTATGCTTCACACAATAATGACCGTGTCGCATAAAAGAAAAAGGGCGTCCCGGTACCATGAGGGTCCCGCTTACTCTTGGTCTTGGGAGGACCAAGATGTATGCAACTTACCACTATGTACAAAGAGAGGCAGTTTCCGTGATTCGATCTTGCATCTCCCATGATGCAAGTAACAAGCTTTACCGTCGCACTGAACAACACCCTCTAATGATTGTGCCACGTTACTTTTAATTATGTTTTGGGTCCATTTGGAGAGTCGACATGGGCGAGGCATATCTTACATGTGTTAAGGAAATATTGTGGCCAACACGTGGCAGATATGGATATGGGAACTGATATGGTCATCCTAAAGGGTTTCCTGCTACATGGGTTTTACTCATTAGTCACTGTTTTATTGGGAACGAAACGCGAAAACCGTTTTCCAAATCAGAAAGTACCTACGAGAGAACCGAGCAAAACGCACAAACCAAAAAATACCAAACACAACTCGTAGACAAAAAAAAAATTACGTGGAAAACCCAGATAAAAAAACTACGGGATGATTGGAGTCCAACCCTGAAGAACCTCCATTAATGGAATAAAGAGATTACACCATCTACAAGCTCCTCACTGATCTAACACGGATCACCGCAACTCTTTGGAACAGAAAATAGATTACAACTACGAAGAAAAAAGACAATGAAAAATATTTCAAATTGATCTCCTTATCCGAAATGGCCTCCAATCCTTCTTTCTACTCTCCAAAGTTGCAATGACACTCTTACCACATTTTTTTCTCTCTTTTTATTGTATATTGCATGAGCCTTTTTATAAACCTTTGCATGAATTAGGGTTTCCATATGGAAATCTATATATGGAAGCCAAAAATATTTATGAAAATCTAATTACATTCAATCATATATTTAATGGAAATCAAATCATAAATTAGCTTACCATAAATTGGAAATCCATTATATGGAAAGTTAATATATGAAAGATCCAATCATAAATATATAATTAAAGTCAAAGATGAAAATCCAATATAATATTTGTTTACCATAAATGTTCCAATACATGGCGCTCGATGCACTTTCCGAGCTTTTCCGACACACGCATGGCGCTCGTCGCACTCTGGGGTATTCTCCACATAGGTTGGGAACCCCACCTACTCCAACATGTTTTGAGTGTTTTCATGATCAGATTACAAGCAATTCCCTTCTGTTATTTTCTTGATGAAGATACTTTTGTCTTGTTTATGGTTTATTTGATCTTCAGATCTATTGGAATTTGAAATATAATAGAAAATGGAAGTTTTTCTGGTGAAATACCTAATAAGCACGGACTCTCTGAGAAGTGGTGTCGTGTCCATTTCGTGTCATGCTGGACACTTATCAGACATGGCACCGATACTCCAAAATGTTGTCATTTCTCCGTGTCCATATGTGTCGCATCCATGTCTGTTCAACATTGTAAGATATTGTGGTTATGAGCTAGAGAATGTTGTACCTTTATCATCTGTGGATGCATCTGTATTGCAATAGTTTGAATAATTTGTGTTTTACGGGCACATCAACTGTTGCTTAATATCAGATGTTTATGTATTGTTAGGAAAATAGTTCTCGAGGAATTAGCTTCTGATATTTTATGACTATTTTCTTCGATCCATTTATGTTTTTTTGGGTTATGTTTAAAGTTTTAAACTTCCCTTGATGCAAGATCTTAGGAACAGGGTTTTCATTTTTGAAATCTATGTAATGGCAGCACACTGGCATCATGCTGGGAAATGGGGTCGTCGGTATCCTTTACGAGTCTTCAAATGTGTGGGAAAGGAGAGTACCGTTAACTCCTGCACACTGTGCACGCCTTCTTCTAAGTGGAAAGGGTAAAAGTGGAGTTGAGAGGATAATTGTGCAACCAAGCACAAAACGTATCTATCATGATGCTCAGTACGAGGATGTTGGCTGTGAAGTATCAGAAGATCTCTCTGAATGTGGTCTTATTTTAGGGATTAAACAACCAAAGGTAATAAGAATATTCAATATTAATCATAGTATATTTACATTTCTTGCATGCACACCCCACTGCCAGTGTAGTTTGAAGTGAATACATATCTGGCCATTTTGTGCAGTTGGAAATGATTCTGCCAGATAGAGCATATGCTTTCTTCTCGCACACCCACAAGGCTCAGAGCGAAAACATGCCATTGTTAGATAAGGTGACAATTTTATCATGTGCCTTTTTCCATTGTTATTTTCCTCATTTTACCTTCTCGTATCATCAAAAACATATCTCTGGATCCCTGTAGATTCTTGCTGAAAGGGTTTCTTTATATGATTATGAGCGTATTGTTGGAGATGATGGAAAAAGATTGCTTGCATTTGGAGAGTTTGCTGGTAGAGCTGGACTCATAGACTTCTTACATGGACTGGGACAGAGTAAGGGTCCTCAAACCATCATCTGAAATTATACACGTATTTTTGTCTTTTTTATTTTGTCGGTCCCCTGTGACAAAGATTATTAACATTACCAAGACTCAATGATACTGTTTTGAGTATTATTGAATCTGAAATAATTGATTAGAGCCATCCATAGATGCCTATAAATACTTCAGTAACTCGTAAGGGTCATATAGTACAGAAAACTTGAGCCTGTACTTTTTTGTAGGTTTAACGTGATATGGATTTCAAAATCTAACCTTGTTACATGCTTATAATTCTTTTCTTAAGAAGTTTTATATGTATAAAGTTACATAGATTTCTGATGAAATTTGGCAATTGGTTTATGTAAAAAAATTCTCTCAAGAAGTATATAGTTATCATAATTAACCTTCAGTTTTTCCTGATTTCAGGATATTTGCATCTTGGATACTCTACACCTTTTCTATCCCTTGGATCATCTTATATGTATTCTTCTCTGGCTGCTGCCAAGGCTGCGGTAATTGCTGTTGGTGAAGAAATAGCGACATTTGGACTTCCATCTGGAATTTCTCCTGTTGTCTTTATATTCACTGGGACTGGAAATGGTATCACAATAAATAGTAGTTTTTATTCTTTTTTCTTTTGTACATGTTTGAGACCAAAATCATGTATTTCATATATCAAGCAAGTTTTAGATCTATAAAAATCATCCTCAACTCTATCGAATGAGGCATACATATCATGCCCCGATTCAAATGAATTGATGAGTCTACATCTCTATCGAATGAGGCATACATGTCATGTCCCGATTCGAATGAATCGATGAGTCACCACCGGACATGATGTTGTACAACTCTAAGTTGTATTTCTACAAGGCATGAATGAAATCATTTAATCAATAGTTCAATTTTAAGGTTGATGCAATGGAAATAAGCAGAAGATTGAATGCCAACAGATAAATAAAAATAATCCTTTTATTAATCAACTTGCAGCGGAAAACAAAGATTCTCAACAACCAACTGAAATAGCCAGATCTGACTTACAACTAACCTAAACCAATAAAATAATCATGTGAAGTAAACAATATTCATTTAAGTGATATTTTTGGGAATGTATTGATGAAGTAAACCAATACAATAATCATGTGAAGTAAACAATATTCATTCAAGGTATTCTCTGCACCTGCAAGAGCCAGGGTCAGCACATTTGGGAATGTATTGGTGAGTAGTATCAACCAAACTAACATAAACCCATACAATAATCATGTGAAGTAAACAATATTCATTTAAGTGATATTTTTGTTACTATAAGTTTTATTAATAGTTCATAAAAGAATGTAAACATGTGAATACCACTTAACAATGATAATGATTATTACCCTCGAGCAACTATTATTTTCTGCAAAACAAGTATTAGAATGCATTGCACTGCAAAATAGGTTGCACTGCCAAATAGCAATATAACCTGACTATATGACGGCCAATGGTGTAGCTCACTAATAAGGACTATCCAATTGTATTACGATGCCCCTTCTAGTGCAGGTAGTTAGCTCCACTAAATGCCTTATAATATATGTGCTCAAAATATAGCACAAAACCACATATTCCTCCTAGGCTAACACGGTTTCGGTGCTCCGGACATCGTTCGAGGAATCAAACATTGTGCACAAGTTGTCCAATACCATGCGTATACAACTAGCTATAAAACAATAATGCATGGCAATGGAACAACTTATAAATGATTATACAACACATTCTTTATCTATATTCCACAGTCCTCGAGCCACCGCTTGTATACAATATTCCCATTCCAGGGTTATCTTAACTGGTGACCCAACGGTTCCAAAGCAAATCCACAATATTTCTAACATAAAGGTTCAGAAAGAGTACTACTTTAATCATACATTATAGAGTATACAATTCCTTTCCGCAAGTGAAGTATCAGTCTTTTAATTCTCTATAATTCTTTTTAACAATACAATTCATCGATCATCATAGCTTATTTACATACCAACATTCTAGCATATTGAATTCTAAGTAACAATGTAACAGTACATACCAGTTATACCAACAAAATATAATTCTAGTGTTCCAAAGTAACAAGAATAGAAGCATACAAGTAATATTTTTTATTTTGGTTCATTTTATTATGATATCATTGATCATAGGGACATAGCAAAGAGGACGAGAGAGAATTCTTTATTAAGAAATGAAGGAAGGGTTAAATCCACTCATGTTTTTGAAGAAATGTCGAGAGAAACGAGAAGAGCAATTCCTTCGCACGCTCTAGCGTTGTCTTAGCTTTCTTTTGAATTCCATCGAGAGAGCTTCCGCAACGACTACTTCTCTCTTCCTCTCTCTTTCTCTCAAAAGTGATTATGAATGTATCAAAGAGAAATGAAAAGGGGGTGGAGATTCTTATAGAGACTTTAAAAGTTATTACGAAGAGATAGAGCCCTTATCTCAAGGTAACCAACTAACTCTCCAAGATATGGTTATTTGTACTCAATTCCAACCAAAACCAAGTCAAATGATGGGGGATGGATCTCAACTGATTTGTTAGGACCTTACCAAAGATATCTCCAACAGATTTGTCTCAATCGCATAAAAATTAAACGATTCTCAAGGATGCGGGAGACCTAGACGATCTATCCGTGATCTTGAATATCTACAAAGATATTAAAAGATCTCAAAAGATACCGAAAGGATTTCCCAAGATATGATTTGATACGGGATTTTCTTAATGAGTATTCACCATATGAGTGGCCTTTATCCAATAATCCTATTTGCCCATTAAACAAGTCCAACCAACATCAAAATCCTGCGGTTTCATAGAATAAATCACGAAACCCGCACAAGGATAAAATCCGACTAAGTTATTCAAACTAGCAAACCAGCATACGACGTTCTAAGTTAAAACACAGAGACAATTATGTCTCAATCTCTAACTTGATAGTTTTGACTTGCACTGAGTCAAAGTTGAACCCCACTATCGAGCCAAAAGATTGACAAATATCGTGCATCAAAAATCACAAGAAGGAATAGGGCATTACAATACAGACATGACATTTCCTGACATTTAAATAGCATTTTGCTTGTAAGTTGGATTAGTATGTGTATGACTTTCATTAATCGAAGAAGAGGTATTAATCTTATATGCAGATACTTCTGGTCAAGTGGCAGAGAAGGGAAGATATATGACAAAAATTAGTTGTTTGAACTTACCATATTATGCTGTTTATATTTGCTGTACTTATCACATTCCTCACATGTTTTTAAGTCTTCCAAGACATTCCTCACATGTTGTTAAGTCTTCCAAGTTCCTTTGGCATCACATAGCATTCAAATAATGCACAAGTTGCATGCAATTCTTCCTCATTGTGGCACTGAACATAAAGTATTACCTCAAAAAATCTTATCATTCGTCCGTTTTCCTTTGATTACTACTGGATGTTTTTCTCCTTGATTACTACTGATAGTATTGCTTTTCTTCGTCTGCTGATATTCAAACTTCACCATTTTGCCTCTTCAGCTAGACTATTTTCTGAGACTTGGAAACTTTCACCTTGGTCGCATGAGCTTAAATTTCATGATAAAAATGACCTAGTAACCAGTGAACAGGTTTCCGAGGTGTGGTAAGACCCTCTCTGGCTTATTAACTTCCATATTAGGAAGTTGGTACCAAACTCATGGAGGGTTGAAGTCAGTCAGGCAATGATCCTTAAACTTAGCCTATTTTTCTCTAGAGCTTTCACAATAATGATGTTATAGATTGAACACTTTAAAGATCTGAATTAAGTTCATAGGTCAAGGGGACGAATTCAACTTTTGTTCTTTGCTCCATAATTGGAGTTCACACTGGTGCATGCCAAAATGAAATGGTTTGAAAAGAAAAAAGCTGACCAGTTTTGGATAAGACTTATTTGTATCAGCTAAGGCACTTCTGTGATGTGCTGATGGTAACCTTCCACTTGAAGGCCTCATTCTCCATGCAGTAGCAGATTTCCTTTACATTTGTATTAATGGTACTGACAATTGATTGTAATTATAAACATCAAATAGAACATACTTTCTGGTATCCGGATTCATGTCTGTTCATTCTTGTTTGGTGGTCATTATAGTTTTTCGTCAGACTTCTGTAGTGATGTTTCTATATATACCTTATTCACATTGCATACTTTATTTTTTGTAGTTTCTCTGGGCGCACAAGAGATATTTAAGCTCTTGCCTCATACTTTTATAGATGCTTGTAAGCTTCCTGAGCTTGTTGGACAGGTATGTTTTGCTCTTTTCTCTTATTTTATTTTACTTGTAAAATTTTAGGATTGAATATATTGTGAACAGAATAATTTGGACTTATATTTGCAGCGCTATGGAGACATTCCTTGACTGTTTCCTTTACTATCTTCATTATTTCCTTTTGAGATCCATCCCATACATCGCACTCAGACCACTGGTCATAGTGTAGGTATTAACCATCTGAACCACTAAGCTAACTTGGGTAAATATTATCTTGCATGTTGGTTCATCCTGATGTAACCAGACCCAGTAAGGAGTTAATATGTCTATAATATATATGACTCAGCGTCACCTACACCTAAAACCTGCCCTTATTGATTTAACCTGATCTGAACCTCTTTGTGTGAACTCCTGATCTCGACTTTAACTTCTTGTTCTACCATCTTTGATTAAGCCTCGGGACTAACAATCTCAATGCAAGATCCGAGTAAGATGGAGAACAACCGTGCAAGTCTTCTCAACACAAGTTTTTACAAACTTGAGAAGATTAACGGGCTACACTTCAATCATTTGGATGAGGAATGAGTCATCTGTCAAATGTTGGATGTGGGTAGAGAGAATCCAGTCTCTACCATTCCTACGGATGGAAGTGAACTTGATCTGGCGTCGCTGAAGACGCACATTCCAAGAGAAAGGAAGTCGATATCTGATGCAAGTTAGCGCATGGAGATGTCTGAAGCTAGTAGCCACATGGAGAAGTCTACTGCAATTTTTTCGAAGAGAGACTGGCACTATGCATCTACGCATGGCAACAATTAGAACATGGAAGAACTCGGCACATAAGCAGTCTCGGCGCAGGGCACTCACTGCGCATGGCGGGCTCAGTGCAGTGTAGTCACTGCGCATGGAGTTCTTTCGGTGCATGGCAGGACTTGGCGCATGAAAGCGTCTATGTAGCTAGCTCTAAGCAAGGTCTATGCACGACCATGTTATGTGCATAGGGCTATGAGCACCTTGGCGCATGTCTCTTCAGGCATGAAGGACCATGAAAATGATGATTGCATATCCAATTTTAAAACAAAATAGCAAGGTAAAAGCTTAACTTGGTTACTTTGATTACTTAACTTGGTTGTTATGATTATGCAGGTTAAGTCATCTGGCGTGGTTGCTGACTGGTGAATGGACACTAGTGCATCTAGCCACGGGAGCTCTAGGAAGAGAAGTTCACTGAGGTCAAGCCTATAACTAAAGAAGGCCGAAGATCTCGATAGCGAACAAGGATCAAGCATAGGATATGGGGATTGGGACAATGGTTTTGGACTTCGAGAAGTTACAGTCAAAGAAATACGTGTAGCAAAGTACCATCGATTACCAAGGAACTAATCTCAGGAAGTCTGTTCCAGACTTGAGGGTGAACATCCATGGTTGCCAGATGGTGATATCTTGGCAGGAGACATACTTTGAAACAAGGCTTCAATATCAGATGGATGTTCGAGCTTCTGATTGTGAGTAGAGTCTCATTACAAGAGTTGTGGGACACCAAGACTAGGACATGTACTATGTACCGCAAGATGTCTAGTCTATGGCTTATCTCCAAATGTGGGGGTAAGGAGGTGGAGAAGTGTGAGGTCTGTGCGCAGACAAAGATTACAAGAAAATCTTTCAAACTGGTAAAATGAAGTACATATTTTCTGGAGTTGGTATACTCAAATATCTGTGATTTCAAACAGTTCTCCACAAAGGCCATGATGAAGTATTTTATTACCTTCATCGACTTATACTCGAAGTACGCGTTCGTCTATCTGCTCAAGACAAAAGATGAAGCATTTGAGAAGTTCAAGGAGTTCAGGACTGAGGCTGAACATCGAAAAGGGCAACAACTCAAGAGACTCAGAAGTGATCGAGGCGAAGAGTATATGTCTATTGAATTCACATCGTTCTGTAAAGAACATGGAATTGTCAATGAGACGACTGCTCCGAATTTTTCTCAATCAAATGGAGTAGCTGAACGGAAGAACAGAACGTTGACAGAGATGATAAAGTCAATACTGTTAACTGTGGGTCTTCCAAACTGCTTCTGGGGAGAAGCTGCGCTAACGGATACGTTCATTCTGAACAGTGTTGTACGCAACTTCCGATGTCACTCCTCATGAACTCTTGTTCAAAGTCAGACCCAACTTGAATGTCATTCGAGTGTGGGAGTGTCTGGCGTATGTGGAGCTTCCAGACTTGAAGATTCAGAAGCTAGAAACAAGGACTACGAAGACAATCTTCCTGGGATATGCTGAGAAGAGTAAGGCTCAGAGGTTCCTTGATATTGAGTCAAATTATATCATCATAATCTCGCGACACAGAATTCTTTGAAAGATAAATTTGCAAAGCACAAGAACATTATTTTCGCGGATATTCCGGAGAATAGTGTGAGTGCACAGGAGGCTAACGCTTCCAATGAAGATGTAGTCCAAAAAGAAGTCATTCTAGAGACAACGTTCGAACCAGAGCTCGCAACCGGTGTCTAAGCGGGTGAGGAGACAGAGGGACTTCGGAAATGATTTCGTCACCTATCATGCGAAAGCATATCCGCTTACCTATGATGAGGCGATGAAGACCAGAGACGTTGTCTTCTGGAGGGAGGCTATAAATGATGAGTATGACTCAGTAACCTCCAATAACACTTGGGTGTTAGTCGATCTGCCTGAAGGAGCTAAACCAATCCGATGCAAATGGATCTTCAAGAAGAAGATGAAGGCCGATGGAACTGTTGACAAGTTCAAGGCAAGGCTGGTAGCCAAGGGGTTTTCTCAGAAGCAGGGAATCGACTACTTCGACACATATGTTCCAGTAGCGCGGATGACGACCATCAGGATATTGATTACTATAAGTGCAATCCATAAGCTGGTTATACATCAGATGAATATGAAAACAACATTCCTGAATGATGAATTGACCGAAGAGATTTACATGCAACAACCAGAAGGATTCATCGTCAAGGGCCTTGAAGACAAAGTTTGCAAGTTGATAAAATCGTTATACGGTCTGAAGCAAGCTTCCAATATGTAGCATGAGAAGTTTGATAAAGTTATAAGATCAAACGGCTACAGGGCCAGTGAGATGGACAAGTGTGTTTACACAAAGTTCGCTGACGGAAGAGGAGTCATCGTTTGTCTATACGTGGACGACATATGATTCTAGGTACGGATCTAGCACGTGTCACTGAGACAAAGAAGTTCCTCTCACCTAAGTTCAGTATGAAGGACTTGGGGAGCTGATGTGATCCTGGGGATCAAGGTCATCCGGACGGGCACTGGAGTGGCGTTGTCACAGTCTCATTATATTGAGAAGATGCTCACATGCTATGGATATCAGGATCGATACTCCGTACATGTGTGACAAGAAGCTGAAGTCAAATATGAGGAAAAGTGTCAGGCAGCTGGAGTATTCATGCATCATCGAAAGTTTGATGTATGCAACAACTGCCATAAGGCCTGACATAGCTTTCGTCGTGGGGATGCTGAGTCGGTTCACGAGCAATCCAGGTGTTGAGCACTGAAAAGCTGTGAAGAGAGTAATGAGATATCTCAAAAGGACTCAGAATTATGCACTGCACTACAGCGAGTTTTCGACAGTAGTAGAAGGCTTCAGTGATGCAAGTTGGTATTCAGAAGTAGAGAGCGAAAGGTCCACAGGAGGATACGTCTTCTCCATGAGTAGAGCTGCTATATCGTGTAAGTCGAAGAAGCAGACAATGCTCTCTCATTACTCGATGGAATATGAGTTCTATGCACTGACGGCTGCAGCGGATGAAGCAGAATGGCTTTGGGAGCTCATGTATGATCTTCCAATGGTTGGTGCGTAGATTCCGACGGTACCTATATGCTGCGACAATCAGGCGACTGCAGCAGTGGCATCAAATTACCTCTTCAATGGTAAGAAGAGATCTGTGCGACAAAGGCACGTGGTATTGTATGAGCGCATCAAGGATGGCGTCATGGTAGCGGTTAATGTTCGGAGCTAGGTGATTCTAGCGGATCCGTTCAAGACACTACATAAGCACATCAAAGATGGCATCATTACAGTGGTTGATGATCGGAGTCAGGAGGGTCTGGCGGATCCGTTCATATAAGACCTCAAGTGTCAGCTGATCATAAGAACTATAAAGGAGCGTAGTACTCCATGTTAAAGTGGCGACCCACATGAGATACCTTGACAGGATAAAGCCTTGGCTTCAGGCCATGTCATAGCGGCATAACACCGCATATAGTCAAGGACACAGCATACATGGCTTGGAGGACTTTTGATATTCTGTCTTTGTAATTCTACCATAAAGTTTTATGCTATTAGTTCAAAGAGAAATATACTAAGTATCTATCTTTTGGTTCAAAGAAGGATCATTGACTGGAAGATATCAGGAACAATGGGTAGTCCTTTGAAACATTGAGGGATTACGGACCCACAATCACTGTTGTCTACTATATGTTCTTTGAGTAGAACAAGATCCTGTAGAAGGATGGCTTAGACGCCTTAATGAGTTCTAGGACATTTGGAATGTCCGGCGTGATTTACAGGAAGCACGGTAGCACAACACTACAAAGGAGCAGAGAACTCCATGCTACAGTGGGTGATGCCACCATGAGGTTCCTCGATAGGGTAATGCCTCGGCTT
Organism: Iris macrosiphon; assembly: GCA_036927795.1. Lineage (NCBI taxonomy): Eukaryota > Viridiplantae > Streptophyta > Magnoliopsida > Asparagales > Iridaceae > Iris > Iris macrosiphon. Next base: position 119,617,233 of record JAYESA010000003.1, on the reverse strand, counting down.
TGTGAGCCATGTTACAGCGGCGTAGTACCGCATATAGGCAGGTGGCCTAATGGTGTAAAATGAAGAGTGGTAGGCAACACTACAGAGAGGTCGGTGTCCTCATGTTACAGTGGTGTGACACCACCAAGAGGTACCTAGAGAGGGTAAAGCCTCGGTTACGCGAGCCATGTCACAGCGGCGTAACATCGCAAGGAAGCACAAGGCTTCATGCTGGGTAGTTTGGCACTATAAAGAGGCTGGGACCTCATGCTAGAGTGAATGACACCACAATGAGGTGGGACCTCGGCTTTGAGCCATGTCATAGCAGAGCAGCACCGCAAGAAAGCGCAAGGCTTCATGCCAAGGACTCTTTAAAAGAACTTACCTAGAGTGTATGAAAAGAGATATAGGCCGTCTCTTGAGGGTAAACTTGTAGACGTCCAAGATACATACACCAAAACCAGACGTGCACATGGCCTTTAATGTGCAACCGGAAGCACAACTGATGTCATTGTATGAGAGGAAAGAATTACAGCTATGGTGCATAATTCAAGGCTTAGTCCATTCTTGTATCATACTGTTATTCGACCCATGTAGAAAGATTCAAGTCGAAGCGACATCTATCCTAATGCATGATGGACAGTCACTGTGGGGAACGCTCAACCCATATATTGAGATATGTGGGAGATTGTTGGTGTTTTTGCCTTTGGACTAGTAAAGATAGTCCCACATTGGCTACACCACCAAGTGGGTGTCTCAATATAATACTTTGTCTGTGTTGAGGTGTGCACATGGGGTGTGGTAGGGCACATGGGTGCCATGTAGGGGTATTTTATTAGGAGAAAAAAGGATTAACTCATTAATGAAAGCTTTTAAGCTTTTTGTCATACTCTTGGATATTATTCCATATGAGCTAAGCCCCAAAAGGGCTTAGCGACTCGGACTCGGGCTCAAGTACGCAAAGTGGCGCTTTGTTGGCGCACTTAGCACGTCAGCATCATCGCAAGGCGCTTGTGCGTTTTTGTTGCGCTCGTTTTATGCGCGAGTTTTATGCTCGTGTTGCATGCGCATTGCATGAGCGGACGCTGAGTGGGTGCTGAACTAGCGCTGGACAGGCGCTGGGCGGGTGCTGAACGGACGCTGAGCGGACTATACATTGGACTGCGATTGTGGGATATCAATTTTGTATATTTGCTTTTTAGTCCCACATCGGAAAGAAGAGGAGGATGAGCTTCCACCATTCCCTATATAAAGAGCCCTCTAGCCTCCTTTTGATACACACAAAAAATTGAGAAAAGGAGTCCAAATGAGTCCGTTCGAGTCACACAAAGAGGTGATTAGGAGCGTTTCAGAAGTTCTCTTGTGAACTTGCTGGCTCCTGGGAGCAAATCGTCGATAGAGGACAAATCTTGCTTTGAGCAACGGTGGTCTTCACCACCCCAGCAAGAATAATTTTTATTCTATATTTCTCTCATCTTCTAGTTGTAAACGTTCTGTCCCAATTGCAACTGCATTTGCAAGGAAGAACGTATTTTTGTTCTTAAGCTCGGTAATCTAGAAGGAGTTGTAATCAGCTACTATATTGTATTTTTATATAGTTCTTCGTTGGATCGAGGTATATCAGTGAGGGAACTTTTGTGTGAACTCCTGATCTCGACTTCACTACTGTAATAAGTTATAGGTTTTGTCATGTAGAGGTGCACTGCTTCATATATTGGTTTTGGTTTTGTTCTCAGGCAATCAATAGTTACACAGAGAGTTATTAACCTATTGTAATATTAACGGTTCACTTTTATTACACTGCTGGCATGTTTTGTTCTAATCGTCCCGGCTATTGTTTCATATTATCTCTGCTCATTTGATTTATTTAGATACTTTTGAAGATCTTATCATGGAATTCTTGTTCATTTAGGCTGGGGATGCTTCTGAACAAACTCAAAGGAAGCGAAGAGTTTTTCAAGTATATGGTTGTGTTGTGACGTGTCAAGATATGGTTACACCAAAGGATTCTACAAGAATATTTGATAAAGTACATCTCTGTTTCTTTCATTAGCATGTATGCTGGTATTATGCTACCTTTTTTCTTAACAATGCATTATTTTCCTCTCTTACAATGTGGAAGCGGAGCTCCTATATTTCTAGATGTGTAATTGCCTGTAGGTTTCTATTTCAGCAAATGTCATAACTGTATATATTTGTATTTTTTATGACTGTACGTACCTTAGAAATCTTCTTGTTAATAAACTATCAGTTTCTAAATTTTTTGAAAATGAAGCGAAGAATGTCTAGTGTTCATGTTCCTGATTAGAGGGTGTCGCTTGGCACGATGGTTAGACTTGTTGTTTGTATCCTGGAGGATGCAGATACAAGTCACGGAAACAGCCTCTCTCTCTATATATATATGTATGGGGCTTAGGCTGCTTACATCTTGACCCTCCTAAGACTTTTCCTAGGTGCAGTGGAACACCCTTTTTTGCATGTTCCTGACTACAAAACTGCAATAGTATGGAATAATTGAATGACAACGAGTCCTATGTTGCTCTGCAATCATTTGTACCATCAGTTTATCATAGGATTCGTCTTCACATGAAACAATAAATGTGGTGTCAAAACTTGGCATTAAGTTAAATATGAAAAAGTTCATGTTGAGCTCAATGTAGAGTGATTCACAAGAAGGAAGATAAGGTGTAGAGGAAATACAGAATGATGATTGGAAGTAGACAGAAAGGTTGCGCACAAGGTTTTAAGTACTGGCCCAAACCAGTATGTTTCAGCAGTTTCAGATTGGAACTGGATGGTTACTGGCCCAAACCAGTATGTTTCAGCAGTTTCAGATTGGAACTGGACGGTCTCAAATTGCAAAAACTACCGAAACTGGCCGATCCAAAGCCACCAAAGCCCTAAAACTGCCGAAAATGATGCTCATTGGAAGGGTTTGTCATTGATACCGAAACCGACTTCTGAGCCTTGCTTCCATTTTGTCAACAATAGAAAGCATGATAGTACATTTTTAAAGATAGTCGGTGGAAGTTATGCTATTTGAAGCCCTAATCTAAAATACCCAAGAGTTCGAGGATTAATAGATACAGTAGGCAAGAGAAATGTTGATTATCAAATCGATATTTTTATCTTTAGAGTTGCTTGACTAGTTTGGTACATAAATAAATGAAGGTTGGGAAGAATGTGAAGTGGAATTGGAAGGTCTCATCTCAGGAATAAGTGGAAGTGAAATGGGTTTTGGTTCAGAAAGAATTAAAGAACAAAAGGAAACTGAGGAACTATGGTAACTGTGAGACAATGTTTGCTAGGTTCTTGGCCCATCTTCACTAGCCTGTATAGGATATAGATCCAAATCGGACTTTTAAATTTTCAGGCTTGCAGGTGCAATCCTCTCTTTATGTCACCCAATGGCTAGGCTGATGTCATGTGTGATTATGCGTGACTTGGATTTCTAACTAATTGTGTAGGATCTAATCTTTTCTTTGGTGGTGGTGGTGGTGGTGGTGGTGGGTGGGTGGGATGTTGTGTTGTTTAGTTTCAGTTTGTTGGATATACAACCTTATTTACTTAGGTCTTATTTGAGCTTTATAACATAAGTGAGTTTTATTTTGAATGCAGCCCAGGTATAACGCGTATTGTTTAAAGGCCACTCTTAACTATTTTTGCTACGACTCTGATTCTGGAAATCTTGATCTTCAAACCTTCCAGTGGACATGACCACTTGAGATGGACCTGCAAAGGGTGAAAAACTGAGTCAGAACATTGGCCCACTAGCTAAAATTGCAGATCTTTAGTGCAACTAGGACAGTCTTGGATATAGATGGAGGTCTCTATTGTAGAATTAAGGGTAGATGTCTTGTGGAGGCTCAAACTATGTCAGAATTTTGCACACGTCCCTAGATGTCTTGAAGAAGGTAATATATGGTCCAAGTGATGCTGCTGCAAGATTATCTGATTGGAATAATTCTACCTCTCAATTTGGTGATGTCCCCCCTATTGGTGTAGTATAAAGAACAAATAATCCTGGTCATTTTGGATTTTCTGTTTGTAGCAGTAATTGCCCTAAGCAGTGTTAGGCTTATTGGATTCGATAAAGGGATGCCATGACCTACGTAAGTAGCATGAATGGTGATGGACCACATCATTGTCACTAATACATTGTCCAATTTCTCGCATCATTAGTATCACATAGGAGACTAGGAGAGGTAGCGACTAGCACCCATTGAGAGCAATCTGGGACCTTGAAAAGGAAAAGTGAAAAAGGATAAATTGAAACTGTAAAGTCTATGCACTAATTTAAGCTAGAAACCTACGAATATAGACAGTCACAGATAAAAACAGAGATCCCCACAAGATAAAAGTGAGATGGGTGACCTTACATAAAATAGAAACAATAGAAATGGAGACCAAAATACTGGAAATTACTAACGGGAAAGGAAGGAGGAAGATGGAGGGTTTTGGACTTATGGAAAGGTTCTCTCTTTTAAATTTGTTCACCGGAACAATTTTTATTATTGTTAAATAAGGTTCCTTTTTGAAAAAAGAAAAGAAATACAGTGATATATTCATCTTGCCATCTATTGGATTTTACAATGTTGAACTACAACATGATTGCACAGGTTATGTGTTCTAAGTATAGTGTACTGGTGATATTATCCTTGTTACCTTGGTGATGTCACTTGCTTGCTATTGTATATTTGTCCACTATTGTCTTTATTGCCATGTATCTCTCTTTAAGTAGCATGGCCATGAGTATAATGAAATCAACACTTCACAAGTTTGAACAATCTGGATTATGTACATTCTAACATCTGGCATTGCATGTCATTGTTCTGTCTGCAACTACATAGATACTCTATAATTATTTAGTTACTAGTAATCCTTCCTAAATAAATTACGCTGTGATATATTCATTTTTGTGACCACTTGGTGAATTTTACAATGTTGAACTACAATCAAGGTAGTCAAAGGCGCAAGGTGCACTCGAGACGCAAAAGGTCCATATCGTCCGAGGTGCAAGACGCAGTTAAGGCGTGCGCCAGAGCGAAGTGAGACGCAAATATAAAAAATAATAAAAATATACATAAATAAATAAATAAATTAGTAATGTAAGAACTAAAACCAAATAACATATTAAAACCAACAAAAATACCTTAAAACATAACCAAGGGAACTAGCAGAACAACAATAACATTCAACTGAACTAACAAGAGTTTGTATTATCCCTACCATGCTTTTAGTAAGTTTTAGTTTTTTCAGTTCAACTGTAACCAACTACTTGTATGAGGTAAGGAATATCTCCGTGCCTCAAAGTTTTTGTATAAATAAAAAACCCATAAGATGCGCCTAGGTGCGCCTTTTCTTGGTTGCGCCTTGCAGAAAGGCGCACCTAAGGTGTGCTTGGAGAAATGCGTCTTGCCTAGTGAGGTGTGAGGCGTAGCTGCTGTGGCTTTCTAAGAGGCGCGCCTTTGACTACCATGACTACAATAAGATTGCCATTACTTGGATTATATACATTCTAGCACCAGACATTGCATTTGCAACAAGATGAATATACTATTACTTGTAAGGTTGCTATTCCTATATAAAGTATGCATGCTGTGTCTCTATCTGGAACAATACATAAACAAGAACAAAATGTAACTGCAAGCTATCTTCCATAACTGAAGTAACAATATTTGTTTAATCTGCTCATCTGGATATCTTTCATGTGACATTTTGAGTTTCTGGATCATCGTTTCCTCCTTCGGGCACTAACCATGCTTTTACATCTCATGCACTATACAGGCCGATTATTATGAACATCCAGAACACTATACCCCTGTTTTTCATGAAAGAATTGCTCCTTTCGCATCTGCCATTGGTGAGATATTGTCTATTCACATCCTTTCTGTTGGTTTCTGCATTTCTTATCTCAATTTACTATTGAAACCTATCTCAGAACTAGGCGCTCCATTCTGCTTGATTTCATAAGATAGTTAAACTACCTGCTTTGTATAGGCTTAGCTCATGTCTTCGTTGCGGATAAAAGTTTAAATATCAGTAGTACTTATGACCTAGTCTTCTACTATAAAGTGTGCTTCTACAAATAGTACTCAATGAAGCAAGATGACCAAGTGCAACAACAATTTCAACAACAATGACAACAGGAACCCTGTGGCAAATTTCTTAAATATTAATGATACCTAGGCTATACTCTTGAAATATCTATTGCACGAAGGAACAAAACGAGAGTAACATGCATTTTATCAAATTCTTCTCAATGATCTACATATCTAGATGGTTATTTTGTACGCTCATTTTTTTTCCATATCTGTCATGCTGTTTACATTACCCACGGCAGTTTGCTTATTGCTTTGTAATTTCTCAAGGATCTTTTCTAATCATATGGTGCTGTGTTTGCAATGTGCCATGGGATGTGAAATTTCGAGTAAATCTGTATTTCAAAATATTAGAGTTAGGAGTTAGACGGAGTCTGGAATATGAGATACATGGTCCAAAGGATGTGAACTATGAAGCATCAAAGTGATAAAAAAATGTGGGTGCACTTTTGACAGGGTTATACTCCATCCAGATTAGTTTAATTAGGTAGACTGGTGAAAGCATAACTAGTGGCCATGAAAATGATACCCGGTAAATGAAGTAAACCGATGAAAAATATCGGAGTTGTGGTTATCTCAGAAAGGAAAGTACTTTCACTTTGTTGAACAAATTTTGTAAGAGAGTTGAGTAGCATGAAATTCTTCGCTGATCGTACAATTTTTTTAGTCTGTAATGTCATCTAGAATCTTTTTGTTTATCTGCAGTACTTATTATATAGTTATATAGCTCATGCATACTCTTTATGATTGTTCATTGACAAGTTACTACATTTAACATCTGAGACTGAATTTTGGTTAGTTAATTGCATGTATTGGGACAAAAAATATCCACGGTTGCTGACTACCGAGCAATTGCAACAATTAATGAAGAATGGAGGTCCACTTGTTGGAGTTTCAGATATAACTTGTGATATTGGTGGTTCCATAGAATTTGTTAACCGAACTACGTCAATCGAGAAACCTTTCTTCAGGTACTTTTGTAGTCTTTCTTAAATCACATAATATCTGGCTAATTCTTTCTATGTTCAACAGTTTCAGTATTTCTGTTTGTTGTCTGCCTGTTGGCATCTTAAGCTAGTCATGGTTCACATCCTCTGACTTCAATGCACATTGTATGAAATGCTTGAAAGTGACCTAGAAGTACAGACACTCCGAAATTCGGTGCCTTGTCTATGTTGTGTTATGCCGGCTACATACACTGCAAAATACACAAGGACATATGCCAAAATCATGGTATTGACCTGTCACCTTGTCCTTATCATGTTATGATGTGCATGTATCTGTGCTACATAAAATTTAACATCAGATATTTCATGATATTTTTTCTCTCTCTCTCTATTGACAATAATTATATCTTCTGTTACATTATCCTGATCTCTGTACTTATTGGATGAAATGCATGTGTAACATCAGATTCCTTAATCACTTATGTTGCTAGTCTTTTCCAAGGATTACTAGATTAAGAATACTTGCCTTTTTTAAGTATTGAAGATAGTTTTATCCAGGATGGACCTTAAATTCTCTTCAATCTCCAAATTTTATATGTTGGCCTTCAAAATTACATCATAATCTTCTGTTGATGATTTGAAATAGGCTTCTAGGTTTCCAGCAATGCCCTCTTTTGCTCATAACTTCCTTGCTTAGTAATTTGGCACCGTTGTAGAGGGTTGATTTTAGGTTGGTAGTAGTCATGGAACTTTTCAATTTCTATGTGGAGCTTTCTTATGTTAAATAGCTGACTCCATTCTGACGGGAATATGATTGTACGATGATGGTGATCCTTGTTGAAGCCTATATTTAAGGATAGCATTGCATATGTATATTGTTAGGAATAAATGATGAATCTATTCTCCAAGAATCGTGCCCGCGACGAACCAGGACCACAACGAAGTACATGTGGCTGACTTTTACAAAAAAAGAGAGACCAACATACAAGACAGAGAGAACAAAGTTTACATGACCAAAATACAAGAACCAAAGGACAAAGATTGCATAGAAAATTCAAGCATGTAAAAACTACGAGGAGAGCGAGATCACTACTAAAATAAAGTTACAAGGGTTACAAGATTGTTACAACTTCGCAAACCCCAATATAAGAGAAAGCAGTATTATAAAAATTGGCCTAGACGGCCGTCTAGGCACTAGTCGGCTACCGTGTAACACCCCAGTCCCAAAATACGTAGGACTAGAAATACGTAATATGCCAACTACGCATTCGACCAAACTCTGGTCCGACTCGAATACGTATAAGCTGTATAATAAGGATAACTATCTAAGAATACTGAAAATATTTATGTCTCAATCCACATAAAGAACAAAATATCAAGAATGAGCTACATGTGCTAAAGTCGGCCGCTTAGTAACACATAAGCTCGAATAGACTCGAAAAAAAAATATGAGTCTATAAAAACTAGGCTACAACAGCAGATAAATTTAACAATATGAATAAATGAATAGCATAACGCTGGTAGAAATGATATAAGTACCTGGTACCAATGCCCGCATGACAAGCAACACACATCAACAACTCCAAAGGCTCCATAACCGTCTATGCTGCAAAACTGGCAGGGGACCAGGTCCTCAGAGGGACGTAACAAGGTACAAGAAACAACATACCAAAGTAAAACAGTATAATGCCATATACTCAAGGGTAAACTACTGTAACTATCTAAGTGATATGCACGTGAGAGCATCACTCGTACTCAGGCTGAAACCACTACAGGCTCTGTGTCGGGGAGCCCATAGTAGCAAGTAATATCTCGTAGAGCCAGTATATGTGCCAAAGATCTGAGACAGAGTCTAAGGCACTTCCAGTAGTATAGTATATATATATATATATATATATATATATATATATAGTCATAATCAGCCTGTAGTATGTTGTGTCTCTCCCCCCCAATGTAATCTCACATCTCATATCCACGACGTCTCATGTCCATAACACGCAAGATCATGACCTCTAGCTAGTACAACGAGTCATAATGATATCTATATAATATGCAAGTCTCATATCACGAATCATGTAAGCCTATACAGAATCACCATGAATATCTCAAGAAAGATTCTGTCACATGAAATAGTGTCAAGTGTTCTACGATATGGCGTACTTGGAAAAGCAAGCACGTAAAAATAAGATCGTGGAATCAACTCTCTAAATGAAGTTACACGACTCTGCGTACGACGTCGACACCCGAATCTTGTTCGAACGCTAAGCAACGTCTCACGGTCCTAGGTTGAACAAGTACACACAAGAGTATATATATATGGAATAAACACAAGCAGATAATATAACAGGATCTACTGCAAGTTTGGCAATGTACACTTGCCTGAGTTCTGAACTCCATCAACTACTCCTGGGAAAGTGGAATCTGCACGTACTCCTCCGGATGTTGAAACAAACATCACCAATGTTTTCAGAATACTTGAAATAGCTAAGATTGATTACCCATAAGTCCAATTTGGACATAGGAACGAAAACGACAGTTTCGGGTCAAAGCGGGGTCCACAAGTGGCCCACTTACACCGAAAAGCGTATCGGAGACAAAGTTCTTTAAATTTGACAAACTTAGTGTCCACAAGTCCAGAATGATGACACGAACTCAACGGAGTATCCGAAATTGGATTCCGGTAAGCCGGTCACGAAATCATCCGTCAAATGGAACCGTGGGGCCCGCAAAACAGTATTTCTTCAACGTTCTCAGAATCGAACAAAACTTGGATCACAGGACCAGCGTAACGCTGCGAATCCGATGGCGCAAGTTTCGTTGTGAAACGACAAGTACACGAAGCTGACAAGTGTCGGAATAGGCCGATACGGTATTTTTTGACGGATACGCGTTGATTCCGGTGTGCACGCACATCCAAATCAACTTCAGCGAAATTTTACACATCCGCGTTGACGATACGTGTCTTTCGGTGTAATCCTAATGCGACGAAGTCGTCTCATTTGGCGGAACGCACCCCGTATTGTAAAATTTTGGAGTTCTGAAAATAGATTTTTCTTGATTTTGGAAGTTGATTTTACAGAAATTTGGGGCAAATAAAAATAAACTAAAAGATGAGTTTTAAACTTGGTTATGTTGTCTAAAAGTCTGTTCAAGTGGATTTGTAAAACATTAATCGAGTTGGTAGAAAATTGGACGTGAACAAGGGTAGTTGGACTGAAATCTGACAGTTTTGAAAAATGAGTTTTCGTCCAACTTTTGATTCGATTCTCTCTTAAAATAATCCGTTTAAAATTAAAATACTTGAAGGAGATTAAAAAGGGTAGGGTTGTGAACGTACCAGCGAAGAAAGATTGGAATTTAGTTGAGCGACGGAGGAGAAACGTCGCCGCAAAGTCGGGATCAGAGGATGTCGCGCGCGCACGCTGCTATCACGCGACCTGTCCGAGGTGCTGCGGCGCGCGGCCAGTGCGGTCGTCGGCCGTGTAGGGCAGTACCGGAGCGGACAGGGGTGATGGTAGCGGTGGTGGTGATCTGTTTGTGTTATATATAGAGTGAAAGGGGGGTTTCGGAGTAGGAACGGAGGAGTCGGGGGTTTCGGGAGAGGAACGGAGGGGGTTACTGTAGCTGGGGGTCTGGGGTTTCAGAAGCTGGGGGGTTTCGGATTTGGGATTTGATTTGGGTTTGGGTTTGGGTTTGGTTTGGGTTTCGATTTTCGGATTTGGGTTTAGGGTTTGGTTTATTATTATTTCTATTATTATTATATTACCACATATATATGTATATATAGCCATTTATAAATATGTTTGTACCTCAAATAATTTCCAAAAAAATCTACAATAGTTTAATAATAGTTGTATACCCAAAAATATATTTTCTGTGTAATATTTGTAATTAATTAAATATACATAAATATCTATCCATGAATTTTATATTTTTCTAATTTAGCTAAAAATAATGAAACTTCTCCCTTAATCTCAATAATTACATAGTACCAATAATAAAAATAATAAAATTTAAAATTTTAAAAAAAATCAAGGGGTTTACAATCTACCCAACTTATAAAAATTTTGTCCTCGAAATTAAAAATAAACATGGTAGAAAAGATTTTAGTTAAGCAAGGTTGCACTTGATTATCAAAAGATGGGGGACGTAGTTACCAATGGGATTCTAGTTTGACGTCGCATTCTAAGAATAAGGGTAAGCTTAATCAAGGCTCTACCCAACTTATAAGAATGAAGTTGGCCGTAAAAGTTTTGGTTACCCTCCTGTTTACAAGAGTTATATAAGTCTATCTTCAAGGGAGGTACGAGATGTTGATGCTTTTGTGACCGTAGTCAAAGACTATCAGAAGAAATCTAGGAACTACCATGGCGTTAACGAGTCAATAACTCTATAAAGAAAGTTTACCAGTTCTCCTTGCTCCTAATTAGGTCATGAGTCTACAAGACAATAGGAAATATCATAGCCAAATACAACTAGGGTAAGATGGTACCGAGAATATGTTCATTACATATCATGGATGCTGATGAACGGTGCAATAATAAGTGTCAAAAGGGTAATATAATTCATCAAGGTGATTAATATTGTGTAAAGAGTACAAGGGGGTTTAATTTAATGCAACACAAGTGTCATGGACGTAGGTTGGCATGAATAAATTTCGGGTACAATAGTGATTAGAGTAATTGGGTTGCCGATGTACAATTTAATTTAATTGCAACGGAATTGAATATTTAAGTATAGATTTTTAGAAGGAGATATGCCGCAAATATTGTGGGGTCTATATGGAGCATGAAAATGTATATTTAGGTGTAACAGCTGGGTCATGAGTGAAGTAGGTCCAGTTAGGCTCATAAATCTTAAAGTTATCGGAAGAATTGAGTCGATGTTGCGTATTAAAATTGGCTGCAACGGGAAAGGATATCTAGGTGTCATTTGTGTACAAATGCGTCGCGAATGTTGTGCGACTAAAACGAAGCATGAGAAGATGAGTTTGTGAGTGATAGTCATATCATAGGTGTAGAGCGACTAGTCTAGGTTATAAGGGTGGAAGTTGTTGGAAAGGAAAGGATAGTGTTGTGCTCCAATTATCCGATTCACAACAAGGGTATTAAAGGATACAAAATTAAAGAGGTAGTTTAATTCGCTTGGAATTAATCCTAATCGATACTAAATAAATTTTACCCTGAAATTCCGAAATAACCCTACACTAAAACCAGGGGATTACCATCTACCCAACGTATAAAAATTTAGTTGGTATCAAAATTAAAGTCATGGTCCTGCTAACAAGATTTCTGGAAGGGTCTACTTTCTAATAAGGATTTAAGAGTTCTACGGTCTACCTGCCGTAATCAAATATTCTCTAAGGGGACCTAGATATTATCAGGGTGCTATTGGTCGACAACTCCATAAGAAAAATTGCTACTAAAACAATATTGCTCCTATAGTTCATGTCTTAAACAAAGCATAAGAAAGGGTTTGGTCGGGTATAACTAGAGCAAGGTGGTATAGAGACTTTGATCACCGCATGGCATTGATGACGAAGTGACTAATCAAGGGAATCACAAAGGGAGGAATCTACAGACCAAGACAAGAGAAGTTTATGATAAATTTAGGGAGTATGGTCACAAGATTGAATAAGGTACGATTAGACAAGTATCTGGAGAATCAAGTCACAGTGACTAGATCAGGAAATTAGAAATAGAACATAACTGATACCTATAGTGAGATGGATATTAACACCATGAAGAGGATACTAACCAAGAGATTAATTTGCTACTAGGGTACGACTAGGAAGGGAAGAAGGATCTACTCAATTATTATAATTAAAAGGATCGTTGTTGCAAAAGCACGAGGCTATATATGCAAAACAAAATAAAAATTTGATAGGAAGGATAGGAATGCAGTCGAGGGAGTAATACAACTAATCCTTAAACTCATTACTATATTCATATAAGTTATATTCTATATAACCTCTCTCATACTATTGGCAACCTACTTCTGGCTATAGGTAAACAATATACGATCTTTACAACTTCGTCTACCTCGCATATTCCTAACTTAGTAAGTAAGGGTCAAGGCCAAACTAAGCATGTACTTAGGTCTATCACTCATGGCATACTATTCGCTAAGGACACTCTTCAATACTCGTCTAATCTTTAATTGGAATGCCTACCCGTTTTTATACAACTTACTCTATTATATTATCTATCTTTCTGAACTGTTGTTCGTCTAGTCTCTGCCATCTAAAACCTATTTTCCTTACGAGAATCTTCCGGCTAGACTACTACCCTATTACACAAGCATGATGTCATGGTTATCTTGAGTGAAAATTTTTCGAACTCAAAGAGATGATAAGATTTCTAAAATCCGAAAATCCATCAGCTATGGTAAATTGAAAATAGGTTATTATCACCTACTACTAAGGATAGGTTCAGCAAGCTCATACCCTATTAGTCAAAAATCTAAATTTCTGGCCCTAATCAGTTTATGTGTAGACCCACAATATTCAACTATCATTCCTATAAGACTTCTATCTTCCATTTACACTTCGCTACTATGTGTAAATCTAGTGATAATCCTCTACAGAATAACCATCAAGTTAGTATGTGATTCTGAACCTGTGTTTAATTTTTTGAAGTTCGTATCACTTCGAGACTGATCAACAATTTCTACTTGCACTAAATTCTCAAAATTTCCAAAAGCATTATAATTCATAAATACAAAATTATTATCCCAAGTCCATATCACAATCCATTCTCCTTGGATTATGCGACCATAATATATTTCCCTTATCATCTGTTTCCTACGCACCTTCATATCCTTTTAGTATGTTAATCTTGTTTTCAACTATAAGCTTTTCGCCAATCATGATCTAGTACTTTCCGCTTCGTAGTGTAGATCTTCTAGGCAACTACCGAGTGATAAAATCTGCAGTCCTTCCTAGATCCTTCTCTTAATTTAAAATGCTCAAGGTCATGTACTCCTCGTGAATCTCTTCTGGTTACCATTCTGCCTTCTTCACCTTGAACCTGAGATTTCTCCTAGTTTATTCCATGTATACCCTTCATCCAAACTACATGGTTACTATCTTGTTATAGCTTGTCATCTATTATAGGCAATTCACTATATCTAACTCAAGACTATAACATCTATCAAAACTCTCATCCTTCAACCTATTGCTCTGTCACAGATACTAGCTTATCTACCCAAGTAATCACGGGAGGAACTTACTTGTTCAATTAACACTGACAACCTAAATAATCAAGTACATCTAATTTGATTTCGAAAACTATACTTTAGTACTCGAGTTATCTAATTACTCAATCATTAGGTCTAGCAATCTACCTATCTATTTAGTCCAGACCTATGGTCGCCAATAATTTAAGGGGGTCATAAGACCTAATTTTGATACTAAAAGTCACAAGACAACTAGAGATTTAACCACTATGACCTGCTACGTAAGGTTCCAATTTCTTAAGGTCATAATACAATTTCTTGTATTACCATCATGGGCTACAACTAATCCTTAGCATCTAGCTATGTATTCTATAAAGTTTTCCAGTGTATTAGAATCAAACCATCTTTCTAACTTCTAATACTTTCAAATTACTGCTACCTTAAGCAAGGGTAAGATTTTATTAGTTCTAGGCCTCTAATACTATATTCAATTCTCATGCTAACAATCTACACTAGCCCTAGCATATAGGATTAACCTATCTACCTATCCTACTAAGGGTAACCGTCTTCTCAAAATTTATATCCAGCATGTCTTCTTCCACCTTGACAAAGATCTGCTTCTGGAGGAAACACCGCGCACGAACGTCCATCTCTTAAATAGGGAGAGATGATAAACAATAATAAAGATATCGAGGGGAATAAATGAGTACAATTATGAAGTCCAAGGACGATAATCAAATGCTAAAGAATTTTTAAATCAGTTGTGGATTGAGATACTAATACTGCTAATCCTGATTACAGGCTCGCTCGGTAGCGGAAAGTAACCGAAACGATTTAATCGAGACCTGCATGGGCCACCACAAAAATATGTAACGTCTCAGTCCCAAAATACGTAGGACTAGGAATACGTAACATGCCAGCTACGTATACATGTCACGCCCCGATTTCGTGGAATCGAGAATCGTCCCCCGGACGTGACGCCGTGCGGGCCTAGGTTGCGCACCGCACAAGGCTAAGTTATTTCGCATAGCGAGCACATATTCAGAGTACGCAGATAAATTGAAACACAACTTGAAATATGAAAAAGTTCTCTTTATTGATAATGAACATCTATTACAAACTCTTGAACGAGTCAGCTAATTGCCGCACGGACTTAGAAAAGTTGACACAAAATGAGACAACAGTCCTGTACATTACATCCCTTTACTAAACTTCAAAATGTAAAGACCTCCTGGAGGGATGACCAGACTCTGGTCCGACTCAAATACGTATAAGCTGTATAATAAGGGTAACTATCTAAGAATACTGAAAATATTTATGTCTCAATCCACATAAAGAACAAAATATTAAGAATGAACTACATGTGCTAAAGTCGGCCGCCTAGTAACACATAAGCTCGAATAGACTCGAGAAAGAAATATGAGTATAAAAACTAGCCTACAACAGCAGATAAATCAACAATATAAATAAATAAATAGCATAACTCTGGTAGAAATGATATAAGTACCTGGTACCAATGCCCGCATGACAAGCAACACACATCAGCAACTCCAAATGCTCCATAACCGTTTATGCTGCAAAATTGGCAGGGGACCAGGTCCTCAGAGGGACGTAACAAGGTACAAGAAACAGCATGCCAAAGTAAAACAGTATAATGCCACATACTCAAGGGTAAACTACTGTAACGATCTAAGTGATATGCACATGAGAGCATCACTCGTACTCAGGCTGAAACTACCACAGGCTCTGTGTCGGGGAGCCCATAGCAGCAAGTAATATCTCGTAGGACCAGTATATGTGCCAAAGATCTGAGACAGAGTCTAAGGCACCTCCAGTAGTATAGTATATATATATAATCATAATCAACCTGTAGTATGGTGTGTCTCTCCCCCCCCAATGTAACCTCACGTCTCATGTCCACGATGTCTCATGTCCATAAAACGCAAGATCATGATCCCTAGCTAGTACAACGAGTCATAATGATATCTATATAATATGCAAGTCTCATATCACGAATCTTGTAAGCCTATACAGAATCACCTTGAATATCTCAAGAAAGATTATGTCACATGAAATAGTGTCAAGTGTCCTACGGTATGTCGTACTTGGTAAAGCAAGCACGTAAAAATAGGATCATGTAATCAACTCTCTAAATGACGTTACAGGACTTCGCGTACGGCGTCGACACCCGAATCTTGTTCGGACGCTAAGCAACATCTCACGGTCCTAGGTTGAACAGGTACATCACAAGAGTATATATATATGAATAAACACAAGCAAATAATATAACATGATCTACTGCAAGTTTGGCAAGGTACACTTGCCTGGGTTCTGAACTCCGTCAACTACTCCTGGAAAAGTGGAATCTGTACGTACTCCTCCGGATGCTGAAACAAACATCACCAATGTTTTCAGAATACTTGAAATAGCTAGGATTGACTATCCATAAGTTCAATTTGGACAGAGGGACGAAAACGGCAGTTTCGGGTCAAAGCGGGGTCCACAAGTGGCCAATTTTGCACCAAAAAGTGTGTCGGAGGCAAAGTTCTCCAAATTTGACAAATTTAGTGTCCACAAGTCTAGAACGATGACACGAACTCAACGGAGTGTTCAAAATTGGATTCCGATGAGTCGGTCATGAAATCACCCGTCAAATAGAACCGTGGGGTCCGCGAAACAGTGTTTCGTCAACGTTCGTAGAATCGAACCAAATTTGGGTCACAGGACCAGCGTAACGCTGCGAATCCGATGGCACAAGTTTAGTTGCGAAACGACAAACACACACGAAGTTATGACAAGTGTCGGAATAGGCCGATATGGTATTTTTCGATAGATACGCGTTGATTCCGGTGTGCACGCACATTGAAATCAACTTCAGCGAAATAACACATCCGCGTTGACGATACGCGACTTTCGGTGTAATCCTCACGCGACGAAGTTGCCTCGTTTGGCGGGACGCACCCTGTATCGAAATTTTTTGGAGTTTTGAAAACAGATTTTTCTTGATTTTGGAAGTTGATTTTACAGAAATTAGGGGCAAATAAAAATAAATTAAAAGATGAGTTTTAAACTTGGTTATGTTGTCTAAAAGTCTATTCAAGTGGATTTGTAAAACATTAACCGAGTTGGTAGAAAACTGGACGTGAACAAGGGTAGTTGGACTGAAATCTGACAGTTTTGAAATTTGGGTTTTCCTCCAACTTTTGATTCGATTCTCTCTTATAATCCGTTTATAATTAAAATACTTGAAGGAGATTAAAGAGGGTAGGGTTGTGAATGTGCCAGCGAAGAAAGATTAGAATTTAGTTGAGCGACGGAGGAGAAACGTCGCCGCAAATCGGGGTCGGAGGATGTCACGCGCACATGCTGCTGTCGCGCGGCCTCTGTCCGAGGTGCTGTGGCGCGCGGCTAGTGCGGTCGTCGGTGGTGCAGGGCGGCCGGAGGGTTGCGCCGGAGCAGGCAGGGGTGATGGTGGCGATGGTGGTGATCTGTTGGTGTTATATATAGAGTGAAGGGGGGGTTTCGAAATAGGAACGAAGGAGTCGGAGGTTTCGGGAGAGGAAAGAAGGAGTCGGGGGTTACTGTAGCTGGGGGTCAAGGGTTTCAGAAGCTGGGGGGGTTTCGGGTTTGGACTTTGATTTGGGTTTGGTTTGGCTTGGTTTGGGTTTAGGGTTTGGGTTTAGGGTTTGGTTTATTAATATTATATTACCACATATATAGATGTATATATAGCCATTTATAAATAGGTTTGCACCTCAAATAATTTTCAGAAAAATCTACATTACTTTAATAATAGTTGTACAACCAAAAATATATTTTGTGTGTAATATTTTTAATTAGTTAAATATACATAAATATCTATCCATGAATTTTATATTTTTCTAATTTAACTAAAAATAATGAAAATTCTTCCTTAATCTCAATAATTACATAGTACTAATAATAAAAATAATAAATTTTAAAATTTTAAAAAAATCAGGGGATTTACATACCGGCCGATTCGAAAATCACCTGTTCGGCACCCTTGTGGGCCTGTTCGGGCATGTACGGCCTTGTGCGACTATTCGAATTTTGAGATTTTTTTGTTTTGTTTTGTTTTGATTTTTTTTATACTTAGTTGTATTGTGGATATGTTGTTTAGATTTTAAGATTGGATTTGGATTTAGAACATTGAAATTTCAAATTTGTAATTTGGATTTCGAATTAAAAAATTATGAATTGTATTATGGATTTAGAACATGTTTGGATTTCAAATTTCAAAGATTGGATTTGGATTTAGAACATTAAAATTTCAAATTTGTAATTTGGATTTCAAATTTTAAATTAAAAAATTATGAATTGTATTATGGATTTAGAACATGTTTGGATTTCAAATTTCAAAGATTGGATTTGGATTTAGAACATTAAAATTTTAAATAAAAAAAAATTATGAATTTTATTATAGATTTAGAACATGTTTGGATTTCAAATTTCAAATTTGTATTATTGATTTCAAATCTAAAAAAATCAGTTCGCCTAGGCGCCCCTCCGCCGCACCGAATCCGCCTAGTAAATTTTAGAACACTGAGAGAGTATACAAAAAGAATCCAAAAAAATCCTCAAGGTTACACCTAAGAAGATCCGAAAAATCCTCTCTCCTTCTTCTTTGATCTCTCTCTTTCTTTCTCTCAAACTATTAGTACCTACCCAACATCTCTTTGAGCACCAAGATCTATAACGCAAGGAACCATATGTTCCAATGACTCATACTTTGCAGTATCGGCCGATACCGATTCGATACGGCCGATACCGATACGGTTTTACATGTCCCAATCCAATACCAATCAGCACGAGTGTAAAAGTATAATAAAGTTGTAAAAGCATGTAAAAGAAGAAAACTTATCTATCACATGTAAACCAATCGACAAGGGTGACTACTATTTCATTTAATTTCAAAACTACTAAGAAACAAAACTTAAAATACTTAAAATTATACCTAAATGTATAAAATATATTTTCTAAAATATTAATAATTATTTGTTTATTGATACCAAAAAATTTGATACTCCAATCCGAAACCGTCGATACTACCGATACCGCCGATCCCGACGATACTGCGAACCCGACTCCACATATAGAAACCAGTCATAAGTAATTGTTGAGAGTATTAAAGGATTTTTATTCCCACATGGGGTAGATTAGTATAGAGAGGGGTTAGCCTCTCATATATTTATGTAGCTCCACATCAATAATAAAAAAGTCAAGTATTCTACTAAATTTTTATTTGGTATCAAAGTCAAACCCCCCATTTCCCAAATCCTAACCCTAACCCCCTCCACAGCCGCCCCCTCCTCTTCCGCCACCAGTAGCCGCCGGCCAGCAGACCCCTCCCCGTCGGCCAGCACCCCCCTCCCCTTCCTCCACGCCATCCCCCGTCCCCTCTCCATCGCTGCCAGCGCAGTATTTCTTCTTCTTCTCTTCTGCGAGTTGTAACTCGGTTCTGTCTGTATGCAACTGCGATTGTAAGAAAAAATGAGAAGTTTAATTTTCTGATTATCGTTTTTTTGTAGCAGCAAGTTGTAATCAGAATATTAATTATATAGTTGCTAGTTGGATCGAGGTATATCAGTAAGTGAACTTTTGTGTGAACTCCTGATCTCGACTACAACTGTCGGTTTTTTCTCTTTCTCGTCAGGCCATGCGGCCTCGGGTCAAAGTCGTGCACGGGACATGAGCAACAGCTCTCAGGGACACCGTTGCCGCTGTTATACCCCGGTTCCGCAGAATCGATTCATCCTCGCATTCGGTTCCGCAGAACCGTTCGTCCTCGCTGGACGTGATGTACAAGTCTGAGGTTGCACTTGTACAAGGCAAGAAAGTGCACATGTCAAAAATCTTTTGTAAACAGTTCCACAACACAGCAGTAGATTATAAAGCACACATTTATATAGGAAGAAAAAAAAATTCTTTTATTGATTTATTACAACGAAGTACAATTTTCTCAGCTCCGAAATGGAAATGTCTGAACGGCTTATATGGCTTTTGCATAAAAGAAAAGACTGATAGGCTGACATGAAATAATGTTCTTATCCCATACATTATGCCCCTTTATTACATTTTTGGAAACTTGAAAGCAACAAGTAGAAATCTTTGAAATAGGAAGAAGCTTGAAAAATCTGCAACGAAAGCTTTATCTTCCTTGAGCGCCCACGGTATCTCGGTCACCTGGTTTGCCCACAGAGACGTGGGTCAGTACTCAACTTGTACTGGTGAGCAGAACTGGTCCACTCACCTAAACCAACACTTCTTAATTAAAACAACAGTTTATATAAGCGACAATTATGCAATGAAATATATAATCTTTGCACATATATAATTCTTACCCCGGCCAATGGCCATTCCTGTATAATCTACATGATTTTTCTTACCATCCCTGCGTAAGACATCATTAGTATGCATCTCATTTCCACTGGGTCATTTGTGGTGTAGCACCACGATGGACATGTCGTATAGGACTTCGATGGACGTGCGATGCGCTATTCAAAGCAGGTAGCAAGCCTCAATGAATGTCCTGCTTATACCCGGTGCTACCAAAGCACTACTATTTTTCCCGGGCCGAACGGTCTCCAGTGTCCCAGGTTCCGTTCGAGAAAATTTACTACCTTCTGCACAAGTTGTGCATGACCATACAATGCATCTACGACTATATGATAAGCATAAATAGTAGTGTAAGGTGTTGAAGCATTTAGAGCAGCAATGCACAATTAACCATTCTCATTTCAGCATACTTATTCATTGTTTCGATTGGTAGTCCGTAGACTCCAATTTACTGCTAAGGCATGGCACCAAACCACGACATAATGATCATTTCATTTCCTGTGTTATGAAATTGAACTTCCCTCTTATCAATGCAACTCATTGGTTTATATCAGTGGTATTAAACTTGTGGCATTAGTGGCTTTATCGATCATTGGACTTAGCAAGGTTACAAGAGAACATTATTTATTATTTGCATGAAGGAGTAGAGAAGAAGGGACAACCGCTCACCAAATAGAGAATGTCGAGAGAAAATGACGCTTGCTCGCTCAGGCTTCGGTCACGCGTCTATCTGTATTGGCACCAACATTTGGTTAGACTATCATCTTCATTTCTCTCAAAGTTTTCTAGAATGAATGCATGCAATCGATAAAAATGGGCTAAATAATCAATCATCGAAAACCAATCACGAATACACATTCATCAAAACCAAGCAGCGAAAATCCAAGAAAGCCAACCAAAATTCCAATGAAAACTATTGGACTCATTCCAACAGAAGCCGATCCATTAATTGGAAAGGTTCATTGCATTGTCCGTAATCGATTCCACCGTAAAGTTTTCCCATACTCAATTCCGACTGAGTCAATCGAGCCACAAGCCTTATATAGTGCTCAAGCCTTATATAGTGTACTGCTAGGAGCGGGGCACTAAATAATATACCACTAAGAAAAAGTTTCGTCCTCGAAACTTAAAACAAAGGTTCAACCACTAGGTTATTGAATAAGGAAGGGTACTACTTCCGCATCTCTTCCTCAAGCTCCCATGTCGATTCCTCGACTGCTTGATTCCGCCACAAAACACAGACCAAAGCCACTGATTGATTCTGTAGGGTCTTCTCTTTCCGGTCTAGGATCTGAACAGGTTCTTCCGAGTAAGATAGGTCGGCACTCAGCTCAAGCTGATCGAAGTTCACTACGTGGCTCGGGTCATGCACGTATCTCCTTAGTTGGAAACATGGAAGATATCGTGCACTTCTGCGAAGCAGGAGATAGTGCAAGTCGATAATCCACTGATGCCACCCTATCTAGAATCTCGAAAGGTTCGACAAATCGTGGACTCAGCTACCCCTTGACGCCGAACTGCATCACACCTCACATAGGTGTCCACTTTAGGAACACATGATCACCCTCCATGAATTCCAAAGGTCGCCGATGTACATCCGCGTAGCTTTTCTGACGATTTTGAGCGACTCGAAGATTTTTTCTCCATGAATTCCAAAGGTCGCCGATGTACATCCGCGTAGCTTTTCTGACGATTTTGAGCGACTCGAAGATTTTTTCGAACCATACGAACATTCTCGATGGCTTGTTCAATAAGTTCCGGTCCGAGTACTTGTCGTTACAGACTTTCTTCCAACATATCGGCGATCGACACTTGCGTCCATACAGTGCTTCATACGGGGGCATTAAATACTCGCTTGATAACTGTTGTTATAAGCTAACTCTACCAGCAATAGATAGGTATCCCAAGTTGCCTTCAAATCTAACACGCACAATCGCAACATGTCTTCTAGGATTTGGTTTACTCTCTCGGTCTGTCCATCAGTCTGCGGATGGTACGCCGAGCTGAAATGCAACTTGGTGCCCATTGCCGCTTGAAAGATTTTCCAGAATCGAGACAAGAACCGTCCATCCCTATCCGACACAATTGAGATTGGCACTCCATGTAACCGGACAATCTGATGTAAGTAAATTTGAGCCAACCGGTCAGCGCTCCACGTATTCTTGATTACTATGAAATGAGCCGACTTGGTCAGTCTATACACGACGACCCAAATCGCATCATTTCTCTTTTTTCGTCTTTGGTAAGCCCACTATGAAATCCATTGAGATGTCCTCCCACTTCCATTCCAGAATGGCGAGATTCTGCAACTCTCCGCCAGGTCGTTGGTTTTCTGCTTTCACACGTTGACAATCCAGACATCGTGATACGAACAATGTCACATCTTTCTTCATGCCATGCCACCAAAATGTTGCGCACAAATCCTTGTACATTTTGGTGCTTCCTTGATGCAAGGTGTACTTAGCATAATAAGCCTCAGTATCTCCTTCTTGAGTTCATCATCCTTAGATACACATAATCTGCCCTTAAGTCATAACGTTCCATTCTTGCGTTCCACGAAATCGGTTGCCTTTCCTGCTAAAATTAACTCGCGTATCTTCAATAGGAATTGGTCATCATTTTGCGCGAATTTGATCTTTTCGAGCAAGTTCGGCTCTAGCTTGAGCCTGTTGCGTTCCCTGTGTACGGACTTTGTATTCGATGCACTTATCTTCCAACTCTCGGAGTAGCCTACTTGACACCGATAACGGTCCGACGAATTTCTGACTCAATGCATCTGCCACAACGTTTGCTTTTCCGGACGTATAAGTAATCGCCAAGTCATAATTCTTTATCAATTTCAGCCATCGTCGTTGCCTCAAGTTTAATTCCTTTTGCGTGAATATGTACTTAAAGCTTGTGATCCGTGAAGATCTCGCAGGACACTACATAGAGATAGTGTCTCCACAATTTTAACGTGAACACAATTGCCGCAAGTTCCAAATCATGTGTCAGGTAATTCTTTTCAAGTTATTTCAGCGTCTTGAGGCATACACAATTACTTTCCCACGCTGCATAAGAACACATCGCAATCCGAGCCGAGATGCATCGTTGTATATCTGAAATCCCTCAGGTCCATCTGGAAGAGTAAGAATTGGAGCTGAGACGAGCCGCTGCTTCAGTTCCTGGAAACTTCTCTCATAGTCGTCTGTCCATTTGAATACTACTCCCTTTTGGGTGAGGGGAGTCAGAGGCGACGCAATTTTCGCGAAGTTCTTTACGAATCTCCGATAGTAGCCAGCCAAGCCAAGGAAACTTCTGATCTCACTAGCCGATGTGGGTTGTTTCCAGTCCACCACTACCTCTATCTCTTTGGGTCAACTGATACACCATCTGCTGAAATAACATGCCCAAGGAAAGACACACTGCTCATCCAGAACTCGCACTTGCTTAACTTCGCATATAACTTATGTTCACGAAGTGTCTACAATACAGTCCTTAAATGTTCAACGTGAGCTTCTCTATCTGTCGAGTAGATTATGATACCATCGATGAACACGATGACGAACTTGTCTAAGAAAGGTCGGAATACTCGATTCATCATATCCATGAAAGCCGCTGGAGCATTGGTCAAACCAAAAGGCATAACCAAAAACTCGTAGTGTTCATATCTTGTACGAAAAGTCGACTTCAGAATATCATCTGGTTTGATCTTCAACTGGTGATACCCTGAACGAAGATCAATCTTTGAAAATACTGTCGCGCCCTGAAGTTGGTCAAACAAATCATTAATTCTTGGCAACGGATACTTGTTTCGGACTGTCACTTTGTTTAATTCTAGATAATCTATGCAAAGACGCATTGTGTCGTCTTTCTTCTTCACAAACAATAGTGGAGCTCCCCAAGGTGAAATACTGGGGCGAATGTAGCCACGATCTAGTAACTCTTGCAGTTGTGACTTTTGTTCTTTCAATTCGGCGGAAGCCATCCGATACGGAGCTTTTGATATCTGGCGAGTATCCGGAAAGGTGTCAATACTGAACTCAATTTCTCGATTTGGAGACATTCCAGGTATCTCCTCTGGAAATACGTCGGAGAATTCTGCTACGACTTCGGTTTCACCGAGTCTGCGCCCTTCATTCGAGTGTCCCGTATAACGACCCGCTCCGCATCTATGCGGATAGCCGATTCAAACAACACAAGTGCGATGATCCAACCCGCTTTGCTCAGCGAGAAGACTTGCTTGAGGCAAAGGATTTCCAGACTTGGCCCTTCAGGAGTTCAGACTTAGACTTTCAGAGGCTCGCTCGGAGTATCGCTCGACCGAGGCGAATCATCGCTAAGGTGGGTGTCTACGATGAACTTGTCTTTGCTTAGCCAGTACATTTAAAATATGGGCGAATCATCGCTAAGGTGGGTGTCTACGATGAACTTGTCTTTGCTTAACCAGTACATTTAAAATATGGTTGATATATGCTAGTCGCTAGACGAATCACCCCTTGCATGCTAATCAAGAATACAACACATCTAGCTTAGGAAATAATCTCATCTGGTATATCTTTGCATAGAATATGGAAGTAGATCGGTTGAACGGAATGGTAGGCTTGCTTTACAGTTCTTATAATTTTACCTCGTAGCGTTGCTTTTGTTCCTTATATGTTCTTGAAGTACATTGCTCCATATGTCTTGAAATTCTCATCATATAGATACGACCTCGGTACAGAAGCACAACATAGATTCTGGTTAACTTACCTGTGGCAGAAGACTATCAAAATAGTCGTTCCAAGCCAAATAATAGAAACATAGAAAGTCTTCGGGACCGTTGGGTCGCCGAGGCAACGCCCAAAATGGGAGATGCAATAAGAAGTAAACCGTTAGCATAAACGTTGCATGGAAATAGAAACACACCAGATCATGAGATCTCTAAACGAGTAAAATACATAATCACTATGTCAAGTAGCTATGTTCATTCAAGGTCTTAAAGTGTTGCATATAATAAAAGTTTAGTATTTATGGTCAATGGTCATGAACAACCTGTGCACAGGCTTATGGTTCCTGCGGACGGTACGCTGGTCGCACC
Organism: Iris macrosiphon; assembly: GCA_036927795.1. Lineage (NCBI taxonomy): Eukaryota > Viridiplantae > Streptophyta > Magnoliopsida > Asparagales > Iridaceae > Iris > Iris macrosiphon. The sequence continues at coordinate 119,591,614 of JAYESA010000003.1, read as the reverse complement.
GGGGCCGATCCGAACCGGTCAGGAACATTCAGATAGTCGTTTGCTTCGGATGGAAAGGCATGTAGCGGGGCTCGCTACCTGCGTTGCATTCCATTTCCGTGCCGAGACTATACCTTGTCCATGGTGGCTCGTCAGGTCATAAGACCAAGTTTGTATCATTAGTATATTGCATACGTGACGGCAACCCGGGTATAGGCTCGTAGGAGCTTATGGCAAGTAACGGATATACGGTGCACTATGCGTGCATATCGTTAGTTGGACCAAGTAACCTGAAGCTTGAAACACATTTGAGTAGTCTGAGTAAAACATGCCTATACAAGTATAACATGTCGGTGTAAAATGAGTGTAAGACATCTGAATAATCTGCACAACCTGCGTCACAAAATGATATGAGTATTGTAAACGGTGTATATCGTGCACCTAATTTAGAAATACGCTCGTAGAATACATGTCCGTTATGCGATCGTTGGGATTTCTATACACATATATATGTTCGTGCTTGGCTTAACTTGGTTTTATACTTGGACAGGGAAGGACAAATGGTAAGTTGGTAAGTATCGCTGTGTTTCTTGTATATCGTACGGTGCACTGCCACACGAGATAGGCTTTATATCTTATGCATAAAATTGATCCTAAGGTAAGAATAGCAAGATAACTTAATAGTTTGTGCACGGAACTAATATATTGTGTTGGATTTGTCGAGCGGGCGAGAAGCCTCCCCACCAGTGCATTCATGCACTGATAACCCACCAGATTGCTTGCAGGGTGCGGGAGAGCCTCGTTCGGTGCGGAATGTTCCCTCGTGCATGCTAAGGCGGAGAGTTCGCTCTGGAGCCTTGGAGTGTTGCGTCCAGAGCCGAAGCACATATATAGGACATAATGTTGCAACATTGCCTATGTATCATCCCAAGTTGTAAGCCGCTTGGCACGTCTTTATTGTTTGGGAGAGAGCGCTTGAGCAACTTGTAATCTCGGCCTAGCGCCGCTTGTAACCTTATTCATTATCAATAAAGAGCTGTTTTGTATTCATACTTGTATTTATTCTATGTTTTCACTATATCGACTTGGTGAACTAGTTATCAATGGCCGTTTCGGTATTTGCTTTGCGCGGACGCAACTTCAGGCTCGTGCGGCATCACGTCCCGATGGAAACAATCGTCCCGCAGGAGCGCTGGCACGGTGATTCGCGTCTAGCGGGAACGGCAAATTCCTGCGGGAGATCGGGGCGTGACATCCCGCACAGATGCAAGGTACCCTTCACACCCCGAATATAGCATACGCTTTGTCGTCATTGCCGATACCACCATCACTATTTTAGCCGTCGGACTACAAGAATAAGAGAACTCTGCCTCGCCAGGAATGCGAAACACAACTCTTTTATCTGTACAGTCAATTTTCGCATTACACGCTCTGAGCCAATCCATGCCCAAGATGATGTCATCGGCGATGTCCAGGACTATTGTATCCAAGGACACGTACTTTCCCCCAATGCAAATGTAACCATCCCTGCAAATCGAACTTACATGCAAATCTATTCCGAACGGAGTGTCGGTGTCTTACAAAATTTGTGTTCATTAGCAAATACAGATAATATAAAGTTGTGTAGCACCAGAATCAAATAGTACACGAGCATGTATTTCTCTGTAAAGCAATATACATGTTATGACAGTGTTTGAGGCAAGCACTTCTTCTTGAGTCTGTGCGCACACTCTACCCTGTCCTCCTGGTCGCAGGTTTTGAGCATTCACAGCTGCTGCCTGCGGAGCTCGTGGCGCTTGTCCACGATTCCGATTGTACTGTTGATCACGATTCTGGTTGTGATGTTGATCGTGATTCTGATTTCTTCCCCCACTATTGCACCACGCAACTTTGTGATCCAAATTGCCACACTTAAAACATCTAGCCCGACACTCGTCTTGACGGTGTCCAACCCGCTTGCACGTGTTACAGTACAGTCGTTGATAGGGTCCTTTGTTATCAATTGTGTTATGACGCTTGGAAGCATCAGACCCGCTTGTTGCCATGGGTCGTTTGTAGCTGTTCCCATGGTTGTTTTGTGTCGCCTCTCGAGGATAAAATTTCTCCATCTCGAGAGCTGCTTCATAGGCTTCTTGGTACGTCGCACACTTCCGGTTGAGAACATCACATTGTAAGCCTTCATTCAGACCCTCAATGAATCGCAGTTATTTTGCCTCATCATTCGATATCATGTAGCAGTCGAACTTGGATCGCTTTAAGAACTCTGCTTCGTAGTCGATAACGGACATATTGCCCTGCTCAAGCACTACGAACTCTTTTTCCTTCCTGTGACGGACAGCTGGTGGGATGAACTGTGTGATGGACGCCTGCTTAAATGTCTCCCAAGAAACTTTGGCTTCTTGGTTGTCACCGCACAATGCTTGTCTCTTCGACTCCCACCAGTCTTCTGCTTTGAGACGCAGTTGCACAGCCGCACAATCCACTCTTTTGGTGTCTTGCACATCCAACATACGGAAGATGCCCTCCAAAGTCTTTAGGAAGCCCATTACTTCCTCTGGTTCCGTCTTGCCATTGAACTCGGGCAGATTGCAGCTTTTAAATTCAGAAAACTTAAATGTTGGTCGCCTTCTTGGAGGCGGTTCAGTTTTCTCTGCTTCTACTACCACTGCATCTTTAGCGGCAGTCATTGCGGTCTCGTTGTTATTCTCAATTAATGTAGCCACTAGTTGAGACAAGCTATCAACTTGCTGTTGTTGCGCGTTAAATCGCACTTGAAACTGGTTTGTTAGCTGCGCTTGAAGATCACGATGCTGCACCTCAATCATCTTGTGATGTGCATCGCTCTGCTTCCTTTGCGCGTTTAACATTTTTATTACTTTCTCCATTGTGTCAGATGACGATGTCGTCTTGGAGCTATCACGCTTAGTCATCTGCAAAAGAAATAATTTTCATTAGCACTCATAAAATATTTATGGACTTATTGTATAGAACATTATTTCATGCAGTACTATCAAAAAGCAAATTATCTGAGAAAATCGTTATTGTTTGAAAAACTTCCACTTGAAAATCAATTTTTTGAAATCTAAGGAACTTTAAACCGTGCTTTGATACCAACTTGTCATGCCCCGGTTCCGCAGAATTGATTCGTCCTCGCATTCGGTTCCACAGAACCGTTCGTCCTCGCTGGACGTGATGTCGTACAAGTCCGGAGTTGCACTTGTACAAGGCAAGAAAGTGCACATGTCAAAAATCTTTTGTAAACAGTTCCACAACACAACAGCAGATTATAAAGCACACATTTGTATAGGAAGGAAAAATAATTCTTTTATTGATTCATTGCAACGAAGTACAAATTTTTCAGTTCCGAAATGGAAATGCTTGAACGACTTACATAGCTTTTGCATCAAAGAAAAGACTGATAGGCTGACATGAAATAATGTTTTTATCCCATACATTATGTCCCTTTATTACATTCTTGGAAACTTGAAAGCAGCAACTAGAAATATTTGAAATAGGAAGAAGCTTGAAAAGACTGCAACGAAAGCTTTATCTCCCTTGAGCGCCCACGATATCTCGGTCACCTGGTTTGTCTACAGAGACGTGGGTCAGTACTCAACTTGTACGGGTGAGCAGAACTTGCCCATTCACCTAAACCAACACTTCTTAAAATAGTAGTTTATATAAGCAACAATTATGCAATGAAATATATAATCTTTGCACATATGGAATTCTTACCCTGGCCAATGGTCGTTCTTCTATAATCTACAGGATTTTTCTTACCGTCCTGCATAAGACATCATTAGTATGCAACTCATTTCCACTGGGTCATTTGTGGTGTAACACTACGATGGACATGTCGTATAGGACTTCGATGGACGTGCGATGCACCATTCAAAGCAGGTAGCAAACCTCAATGAATGTCCCGCTTATACCCGGCGCTACCAAAGTGCTACTATTTCCCCCGGGCCGAACGGTCCCAGTGCCCCAGGTTCCGTTCGGAAAAATTTATTACCTTGTGCACAAGTTATCTATGACCATACAATGCATCTACAACTGTATGATAAGCATAAATAGCAGTGTAAGGTGTTGAAGCATTTAGAGCAGCAATGCATATTTAACTATTCTCATTTCAGCATACTTATTCATTGTTTCGATTGGTAGTCCATAGACTCTAATTTACGGCTAAGACATGGCACCAAACCACAACATAATAATTATATCCTTGTATTATGAAATTGAACTTCCCTGTTATCAATGCAACTCATTGATTTACATTAGTGGTATTAAACTTGTGGCATTAGTGGCTTTATCGATCATTGGACTTAGCAAGGTTACAAGAGAACATTATTTGATTATTGGCATGAAGGAGTAGAGAAGAAGGGACAGAACTGCTCACCAAATAGAGAATGCCGAAAGAAAAGGATGCTTGCTCGCTCAGGCTCTGGTCACGCATCTATCTACATTGGCACCAATATTTGGGTAGACTACCATCTTTATTTCTCTCAGAGTTCTCTAGAATGAATGCATGCAATCGATAAAAATGGGCTAAACAATCAATCATCGAAAACCAATCACGAAAACGCATTCATCAAAACCAAGCAGCGAAAATCCATAAAAGCCAACCAAAAATCCAACGAAAACTATTAGACTCATTCCAACAGAAGTCGTTCCATCAATTGGAAATGTTCATTGCATTGTCCGTGATCGATTCCGCCGTAAAGTTTCTCCATACTCAATTCCGACTGAGTCAATCGAGCCACAAGCCTTATATAGTGCACCGCTAGGAGCGGGGCACTACAACCGCTGAAGGAGGAACAATAGACGTGGAGAGGACGGCGATCAAAGGTGGAGACGATCTAGATCTGCCACCGTCTTGCTGATAGAAGAGGACAAGAAGAAGACGATGGAGACGATCTACGACAAGTTGACGGCCCAAGAGATGAAGGCTTTGGTGGACGATCTCTTCTCCAGGAGGCTGACCGAGACTAGCTCCCGTGTTGCACACGCAGATGTGGATCATTCACCATACAAAATTGAGAAGTTAGAGAATTTGGAGATAAAGTTGGAGGGTACTTCCAACTACTTGAAGTGGTCGCGTCAGGTGATGCGGACTCTGAAGGCAAGAGGCTTGGTGGGCTATGTGAATGGCCAAATCAAGGCACTTGAAGATCACTCCTCACGGGAGTTTGCTGTGTGAAAAATCGTCTACAATATTGTTGCTGGATGGTTGACAGCCTCATTGACCGACCAAGTGTCGGACAACGTGGAAGCAATGGAGGGTGCTGGTGACATTTGGATGACGCTGAGAGACATGTACTCAGGGTCGGACAACCCTATGAGGGTCTTCCAACTACAAGATGAACTTGATAAGGTGGTCCAAGAAGATTAAACCATCTCTGAGTATACAGCTCTGCTGAAGAAGTATTGGTCAGATCTCGACCACTATGACCCCATTGACGTGGAGGATGACTAAGTGGAACCGGCATTTGCGAAACATTATAAGAAGTTCATGGAGTATGTTTCGCGACAGAGGATGATGAAGTTCCTGAAGGGGCTTAATCCAGCATTCGAACAGAGGAGGAATATGCTACTTGCACAACCCGGACTACAATCACTGAAGGAGGCCATAGATGCTATGGCACAAGAAAATGTACGACTGAAGCTAATGTCTAGCACCACTAGCTCTCCGGAGGAAAGGTCAGCTCTAGCAATATTTAACCCAAACCCTTCCCGAGGGGGAGGGTGCTATAACTCTGGAGAACCTGAACATTTCATCAGATTCTGTACGAAATCTCTAAGAGACCAGTCCAGCGACCGCAGACGTAGCTGTGGAGGGCGTAGGGGTGCCAGATGAGACTATGGCGGAGGCAGAGATAATTATTCTGGAGGGCACAAGGCAAACTTGGCAGAAAGAGAAAATGAGAGTCAGTCATCCGATATGACCCCTATTGAGAGAGAAATGCAAGAAATGTGAAGGAGCATGAAGTTTGGAACCAGCGACATTCGAGCCAACACCACTGGGACATCGACTCCAACTACCTCCTGGGGTAACATCACCTACTATGCCCATACAAGTACAGGTATACCTGCTCATGCCCTTGCATCTACCTACATAGCAGGAAGTCTAAATTGGATAATTGACTCTGGGGCATCCTGCCATGTCACGGATGCCCATGATGAGTTCCAAGATTACACACACCTGGCAACGCCTGAAAGCATTCAGACTGCTGATGGTACTGCTAGACTCATTGTGGGTAAAGGCACAGTTGAATGCACCTCTTCCATGACTTTTACTGATGTCTTACATGCTCCATCTTTTTCTGTTAATTTTTTGTCCATTAGTGCCATTGTTCTTCAACTTAATTGTGTTGTTTCTTTTGACATTCCTAAGGTGATTTTTCAGGAGAAGGGAACGGGGAGATGGTTGGGGACCGACACTTGGCATAAAGGGCTTTGGTACTTGGACAAAGGTGGGCTGGATGCAGCACTGGCATCACTGGTAGACGAAACACAACAGGAGGAGCCGCAAAGGACTGTAGAAGCAGAATTATTACTCCAACATCAACGTATGAGACACTCTTCATTCAGTCTACTGAGTCGGATGTATCCCTCTATATATCAAAAGGCTAATACGCAAAAGTTGGTTTGTGATGCTTGTGAACTTGGGAAACATACCAGAAGCTCGTATGTGAGTGTTGGACATAGAAGTTTAGCTGCTTTTGATATGACTTATTATGATGTGTGGGGACCTTGTCTTATAACTACTGTTAATGGTTTTAACTGGTTTGTCACCTTTATTGAATGCTACACTCGTGTCACCTGGGTATTTCTAATGAAGAGTAAGATTGATGTATTCGCATGCTTTCAAGATTTTTATCACAGAGTTACAACATAATACGATGCTAAGGTGAAGACTTTGAGGTCTGACAATGGGACATAATACACCAACAAGGCTATTGAAAAATACTTATCAGCCCATGGGATACAACTTCAGTCTTCATGTGCCTATACACTAGCTCAGAATGGTGTGGCGGAGCAGAAAAATACACCTGTTAGAAGTGGCACGGTCAATGATGTTTGCTATGAATGTTCCTAAACACTTGTGGGGGCATGCTATGTTGACGACTGCATATCTCATCAACAAGATGCCCTCTCAGGTGTTAAGATGGAAGACACCGTTTGAGATGCTTACAGGTGAGAACAAGTACATTGTTCCCCCAAAGGTATTTGGATGGGTCTGCTTTGTGAAGGATAATAGGCCTGCGGTGGAAAAGTTGGACCCTCGGGCAGTGAAGTACGTCTTTGTTGGCTACTCAGGAACTCAGAAGGGATACTCTTGTTGGAGTCCTGTGGAGCAAAAACTCTTTGTAAGCATGGACGTTACATTCAGAAAGATTGAACCATACTACCACAATGGTTCAGATGAAGGCTCTGTATTTGGTGACACACCTAACACAGGAGGTATTAGGAGTGAAGGGGAGATGGGCCCAAGCGTGATTGTCGGGTCAGTTCCATGCCTAATGATGGAAGTTGGTCCAAGAGAACAAGGGGGAGATAGCGAGGGGGAGGAAAGTGATGAGGAAGCTCACAATGAGGAGGAAGAAAGCGATGTTGCAGTACATGAGGAGGAACAGACTACATGAAATCTATAGAGCTCCAAGTCTACAGAAGGAGAAAGCAGCAGTCCACTACTGTGCCTATTGCCCTACTGTGCCATGTCCCCCGCTTAACCCTGCCCTAACTCATGAAGATGCACCTCCCGCACCGGATCCCTCTGATTCGGATGCGGATCCCTCTAATTCGGATGTTATGATCTCTCCTCCTTGTCCTTCTCCTATTCCATTAAGGAGATCTTCTCGTAGTAATGCGGAAAGATTTCCTAATCGTTATGGTTATGAACATGACATGGACACTTGAAAGAAATGAGACATGAAAATTTGTTCCATTACCTAAAGGAAACAGAGCAGTTGGATGCAAATGGCTCTTCACAGTAAAGGAGATGCCAGAAGAAAAGGTGAAGCGATACAAGACAAGATTGGTTGCAAAGGGATTCACTCAGTCCTATGGCATCAATTATGATGAGACATTTGCTCCAGTAGCAAAGATGAGCACTATAAGAACCCTGGTTTCTCTTGCAACAAACCATGTGTGGCAACTTCATCAATTGGATGTAAAAAATGCCTTTTTTGTGGAGATTTACAAGAGAAAGTATACATGGAGACGCCCCCGGATTTTTGCACGAAGCAGTCAACAGAAAAGGTGTGCAATCTGAAAAAATCACTATATGGACTCAAGCAATCTCCTCGGACTTGGTTTGAAAGATTCAGGAAGGCTGTCACAGGCATGGGGTACAACCAGACCAATGCAGATCACACAGTCTTCTTCCGACATGCGAGAGGTCACGTCACCATACTTGCAGTATATGTAGATGATATAGTGATCACAGGTGATGAGGAGGAGATTACCCACTAAAGTCGAAACTTGCCAAGGAATTTGAAGTAAAGGATTTGTGAATGATGAGGTATTTTCTCGGAATCGAGGTAGCTCGAGGAAGAGATGTGATCGTCCTCTCTTAGAGGAAGTATATACTAGATCTGCTCACAGAAACTGGTATGCTGGGATGTCGATCGACAGTCACTCCAATGGATCAAAAAGATAAGTTGGGGGCAGAGGCAAGAGAGTCGGTTGATCGTGAGAGATATCGAGACTTGTAGACAGATTGATTTATCTAGGCCACACTCATCCTGATATCTCATTTCCTGTGAGTGTAGTGAGTCACTACATGCATGATCCAATGAATGGCCATATGGATGCAGTTTTCTATATTCTGAGATATCTGAAGGGGGCTCATGGAAGAGAACTATGGTTCAAGAATAACGGACACATGGGTGTTGAGGGGTACTGCAATGCAGATTGGATAAGCTGCATGGACGACATAAGGTCTACCTCAGGTTACTGTGTCTTTGTGGGAGGTAACCTAGTCTCATGGAGAAGCAAGAAACAGTCTGTGGTAGCACGATCGACTGCTTAAGCAGAATATAGAGCTTTGGCTCTTGGAGTGTCAGAGTTGTTGTGGGTAAAAGACTGCTGACAGAGTTGGAGCTGGACTAGGGAACACCATTGTGCCTTCTGAGTGACAGTCAAGCTGCACTAGGTATAGCTAACAATCCAGTTCAGCATAACAGAACAAAGCACATCGAAATCAATCGGTTCTTCATCAAAGAGAAGCTAGAAAAAAGAATATTAAAGCTCGATCATGTTCGCTCAGAAGAGCAAGTCGCAGATTGTCTTACTAAAGGTCTTAATTCATTGGGTCTTTCTAAAGTATGTGACAAGATGGGGATGATTGATATCTATCGTCCATCTTGAGTGGGAGCGTTGAGAGTATTAAAGGATTTTTTAGTCCCACATGGAGTAGAATAATAGAGAGAGGGGTTAGCCTTTCCTATATATACGTAGCTCTACATCAATAATAATAAAAGTCCATTATTCTACTAAATTTCTATTGTAATCATGACATAGATTTTCTTATTTGAAACTAAATTGGAACAAGGTTTGACTAGGACTTCCCCCAAGTCCTATTATTATCAGAATTGGCAAATATGAGCCGAATCCTTACATATATAACTTAGTATTTCAGAAAATTTAAACAACCACAATTTGATAATTGCTTAGTGAAGTCAGAAAACAGTAGGTACATACCATTGCCATGATTACCTTTGAAACAATCCTTAAGATAACTGCTAGAGAGTTCTTATCGATCAAATCATTTATTGGTTGGATGTCTCAATCATTTTTCCAAGGGAGACGGTAGAATTTTCAAAAGATAACAAAATCATGGATTAAGTATTGTGTCTTTCTCTGATAAGTTTTGTCCCTTTACCAACATCGTCACCAAATTCACATGTTTACTAGGGTTCAAGAAATTACAGCATTTTACCTGTATCAGGGAACTGTTCTGGTTGATGACAGTACAAAATTTCCTGAAGTCTCCACAAAAAGCCTCATTAAGAGCTTGTTTTGCATGTCCCAGCTGTCACATTATCGACATTTTATTTTAACTAGTTTAGGAGCCTGAAATGATGTGGTATATATACTCTCTTTTTTCTTCTGACGATTCATTTTGCTTAATATTTGTTTTGGTTAATAGGTATGATCCCTTTTCTGATTCATACCATGATGATATGGAGGGTGATGGTGTAATTTGTTTAGCTGTTGACATTCTTCCAACAGAATTTTCGAAGGAGGTACAATTTTGTAATTTTTCTTTCATGTTTTGGATATGCCTTTTTCTTCTCGTTTGATGCAGAATAGGCAGTAACAGTAGTTTTTCTTCTTCTTGTATTTGTAAATCTAATTTAATAATCAATAATATAATTTTTACAAAAATGTTTTGAAGGCTTCCCAACACTTTGGCGACATCCTATCTCGGTATATTGGTACCTTGGTTTCTACTCGGGATTTGAGAGATTTGCCTTCCCACTTAAGATTAGCTTGCATAGCTCATGGAGGAGATCTTACTGCAAAGTATAAGTATATTACTCGAATAAGAAATTCTTCTCCAGTGTAGGCTACTGAACTTTTCTCCCATTCTTTTCTCTGATGCCTATACATATTAGGAATTTTTTAATATTGTTTTGATAATTGTTTCTTGTTGTTATGCTATCTTTGTTTGTGATTATGTGGTACCATAATATTCAAATGTTATACATGGATAAGAAGTCTCGGATCTAGAGGATATGGAATATGTTAAAAGAAGCACTCAGAAGGATTAGATTATGTACATTAGGTTTTTTTTTTCCTGTAATAATCTAGAGAGAAGATTTGCACCTGTATCTACCATATAGAGAGGAAGATCAATAGTGACACCAGAGTTGTAGATGTCAGCAAACATGGACGACATGTCTGAGGGGAAAATTGCCACATATCTAATTTTAATTTTAATTTCTGTCCTTCTCAGTGACTCTTCGCCATATCCTGTGGATGGTGCATCTGGCAGGAAGAAGTGTAATACACTGGTATAACTATTTCTTTCCTTCTATTAGTGTGTGTGTGCCCGCGATCCACAAACACTCACATATTGTTCTTGTACTCATACACACATAGATGCACATAGATATGTTGTTCTTGTACTCATATTTGCAGTGAAGGGTGTATTTGTTTCTAACAATATAGACAACATTCAGAAAGACACACAAAGCTCAGTAACACTGTTTTATCGATTTGATGCGCACTCAAAATTATGGGTTGACAGTTGAATTGTGGATATAGTATGTTTATTATGATGTAAATTTACATAACATTTATGATTTAATATTAAAAAGGTTGAGATGGTTGCAGACCGAGCCATTTACTTCTCAATACTATCTCTACGATTTTTTTGAGAGAGAAAAGGTGAGAGGGTAGTCCTCCCAGTCCCCCTCATGGGTCATCGAAGAGTGGTTTAATGAAACCTCAAAATTGAATCATTAAAAGTAAATAACAAGTCCCAACATCAAAAGTAAGTATAAAGATGCAACCACAACACAAAAGACTAGATGTAATGATGTAGTATTCTTGGCTACATACCTCCCGAATGTCCCTTGTCTTGAATATCTGATTTACCCTGTCTTGGAGCTGTCATCGTTGCTTCTTGGGTCCTCTCCCGGATGCTCCCCCTGCCCAAAACTTGATAGATGAAATCTTGGATGCAAGTCGTAGAGTAGTATCAAGCTTTCTATTGAAAATCCTATTGCTTTTTTAAACCACACCCCCAACATATGGTTGCCACTATAAACATCCCAAAACGAGGTGGTTGTTGACTCTTTTCTCCCTCCAAGGCCCCCGTAAAGACTTCACTGAGCTAGAATGCACGCTTATCCCCAGTTGTGTTTTGCAAGTTTCCCAAATTGGTTGGACTACTCCGCAATGGAGCAAGTTATCCGCTGAGCATTTCTGTTTTTCGGCGTTTAGTTATATAACACAACACTGGTAAAGAGTAATACATTTGATTTTAACTTGAGTGGAAAATAATAAATTATTAAATTATTCACTGAAAGATTTGGCACCTCTGTCTGTAGGTCTTAAGTGTATTATCTGTACCCAGTAATTGCAATCAATGTTGTTAAACGCCAAAACTCGATTTCTCAGGTGTCTATCAGTGGTCATTTATTTGACCAGTGTTTAATTAATGAAGCTTTGGACATTATTGAAGCTGCCGGTGGAACTTTCCGCTTAATTAAATGTGACGTTGGTCAGAGTTCAGATGCCATGTCCTATTCTGAATTGGAGGCAAGTTATGCATATTCATTTTACTGCATTACCATGTATGACTTTTTAATTGACATCAGAAAATTATTGTTGATATTATAAGTCTTTGTATCTGTTTGTTTCTTGCATTATTGCTTCAATTGCTTCTCAAATCTTATCAGCTACAGTGCATGTTGTGTAATAGTAAAAGAAAATTCAAATTCTTAGAGGTTATGTTTTCACATAAAATACTTAAAACCATGTTAATGTTTTGAAGTGTTCTGTCGTATGCATCAAGTGTCCATAAAAGGATGGTTTTTAATAACAAATAAATAGGTTTGTGGTCTAAGAGTATCCACGTAACATCTAGTAAGTATTTGTTCTTAAAAATATATATCATGATCAATAAGATGTCTTCTTGGTGTTGATGCCTTAATAGAACCCAAAAAGCCATGCCACAAGCTGCAGGTTTAAGCTTCATTAATGTTATAGTTCGTAACTAGCAGTGGACTGAATTTTGATGTTGTAGAAGTATAAGAGGGTAAACAGGTAAACCGGTTGTATAACCGGTTGACTGGGGTCCAAGGAAGATTTAGTACTTGGATACCAAGTTAGAGATCAAACAAATATTAGATTTGGTAAGATTTAGTATTATTTTCTAGGGTTATTTTAGTCTTTTATTGTAATTATCTAGGTTATAAATAATTGTAAATGCTTAATAGGGATAAACTATCTATTCTACAAATTTTATTGTCTACTACGTTATCTTAAGGTTTCCACCATATTCTCATCTCTCTATCTCCATGCCTACCACATCACGAAATTCTTCATGGTATCATAGCAAACTCTGTAGGGATCTATGATTCTGGAAGGAGAGGTTGAGCCGACATTCACTTCGGGTGAATCTTTGTTCTTTGAAATTGTCATGATCGAGCTACTCTGACGTGTGTGAAGAGGTGGAGGTTAAAGAACAAAAGAAAAAAGAAAAGCATTTCTTTGATGGAGTTGTAAGAAAAAAAAAAGATATACTTACACCATCCTTTAGATCATCATCATCGTCGTCTATCGTCTAGGCCCATTGTCGATGACAAGAAGAAAAAGTTGAAGTTTTCTTATCAGATATATTAATGGCGGACGTTCCGATGTAAACTGAGGTAAGACATTCACTTGCAATATGGATTAGTTGTGTAGCATCTACAACGGTATGTGCCATAATTAAAAGTCAAAGTTATTGTCATTATTGTGTCAACTGAAAGAAGTGTTTTTTACAAGCAACCGGTTCAATTTTCCTACCGATAGCATTGAAACTTGCGAGTTAGTGTTGTTGGACGGAGAATTAGTTGTAATTTGGTGGTAGTTTATGTCCATTTGACAAGGAGAACCATTCCTTCACCGATCATGGCTGTCTCTCTACTATGTCGACTCGTCCACTTTTCAGCGGCGGAATCTCCTTTATACCCTATTCCATATCCCAGCTCCAGTGGCGAGCGACCGGATTGCCACCATGATTGATAGCACACCGCGTAGGATCACGGACCTGTTCAAGGCGGTTTTGAGGAGAAAGGTGTAGGAGGCGAACACTGATGGGTACGAGCTCGATCAACCCTCTCAACGTGCTGGCTGTCGGCAAGGGGGCCATCGACTGCGGCATAGGGCTTGAATCCGCAGCAAGGGGGCTCCGTGTGGGGATGGTGGAGCTTGAGACTTCTCGTCGAGGTTGTTAACTAGAAAAGGTTGAACTCAATCTAGATTATGGACAACTAGAACTTGTCTTTCATGCTCTGAAATGTAAACACGTTATTGAAAATGCTCCACACTTATTCGTGGCATTACCATGCATGAGTCTATGCTTTAGTTGATGGATCTTAAAATATACCATCTCGTTATTGGCCAAATAATGCTCTACATCTACCAGATATTATTATCCAAATGAATCAATTGAAGAAGCGTAAACATGTTATTGAAATAATGCTTGAACTTTTTTCAACTCTAGCCATGTTCAGAAGTCATCTCCAGGCCACATCACCATCTAATCCAACTTCTGGCTGGTACTACAGGACCAAAATATGTTCCTAATCGGCCAACTGACTTACCACCCTTCCTTCTGCGGGCACCTACTATGTCTTGTTTTCATCATCCTTGCCTAACTGAGGCATACACGAGTAAGGAGATTGTTGATCGAGGAGCTGCTATTTTTGTCATAGCTGCAACTATCATCAGCACTATCTTCGCTGCATCATACAATATCATCATCCTCGTTGTTACGTCTTCATTTGCCATCGTGCCACCATCATCGTCAGTCACCGGCCATTGTCTTTAGACACTGACCATTAGTCACAACAAGGAGGAGCATCCTTAGTTGCAGTGTACAATCTCTCTCTATAATCTCCCAGTTGAAGACACTGGGGGTTATCCAAACAAGATTGGATCCAAGATAGATTTAAATGAAAGAAATCAAATATGGGTCACTTAGTTTGTGTTGATCCAAGATGGATTCAACATAAGATAGTGTGGGCTTCTTCTTCAAATGTTTAGTTTGTGGGCTCAATCCATCATACTCAACTTGAGGTGGAGATATAGAGGGAACAACCACAAGTAGCATCAGCAACCCTCATCAAGACTAGTTTTAGTTGTTTCAGCCATCAGTAGTGTTCAACCATCAGTCACCACAGTCATCAATTGCAGTCTTCATCGTCGTCATCCGACATCCGGCAGAACATTTTTGAAGTATTTTGAAGACTTAGTTTGAGTTAGTTCAGACGTAGTTTGAGTCAGTTTGTGTATTTTTTTTATTTATTTAAACTGCAAGTTGTACATATTTTCCATCGGTCAACATGTTCAGTTTGAGGATGAGTGTAGTAGCAATAGTATAAGAGGTCAACCGGTAAACTGGACTGGTTGGCTTCCAAGGTGGGGTCTAAGGAAGATTTAGTACTTGGACACCAAGTTAAATCAATCTAATATTAGGTTTGGTTAGATTTAATATTATTCCAGGGTTAGATTATAAATATTTGTAAATCCCTAATAGTAATAGGTGATATATGGGTTTTATTCTACAAATATTAGATTTGTTGTTGTTGTTAAATCATGAAGAGTTTCATAATGTGGTAGACATGGAGATAGAGAAATAAGAAGATGGTGGAAACCCTAAAATAATGTTGTAGGGAATATAGAATAAACAATATAACCCTTATTAGGGATTCATAGATATTTATAACCTAGAGAATTACAATAAAAGACTAAAATAACCCAATACAATAATACTGAATCAAATATAATATTTGGTTGATTTCTAACTTTAGTGTTCAAGTACTAAATCTTCCTTGGACCCAACCAGTCACCCGTTCAACCGGTTTACCAGTTGACCTCTTATACTTCTAAAGATGCTTCATGATGTACTTTTCCGTTGGTCTATTTTCAGCTCAGGTTCTCCCTATAGTACCTCGGAGCTCCCTGAGAAGCAAACAAACACGCAGATAATGTAAAGTTATTTGAATATAAGTACATGCTTATCATCATCGTCACCATCACTAATATTTTTCTTTACAATAATGGGAAGTATTACTGTTCCCCTGGGTTCAGCCTTCAGACCCCAGGACTTCCCCTTCCCTTACCATCATCATTTTAGCTCAGACTTTTACATACTATTTTAATGTACTTGATCATTGGCATAGGGACGTAATTAGAAATGCACATTAATATACTAATATTGGACACTGTATCTAATTGCGCATTAACTATATAAAATATTCTCATTAACACAATACATAGATGATGCTTTAGTTATCATGCATTAGTAAAATTGAGAATATTGCCTAAGAGGGCATCAGAAAATATATAGTTAATTCATAGATGATGCATTAAAAGCTGTTAGCGTTGATATATCTAGTATTGAATTATTATATAGTTAATGTACTTAAAACATAATGCATCAAAATATCAAATGTAACTAACTATATGTATAAACAAATGCATATATATGTCGCTGTCAAATAGTTTCATACCATGATCCTGAAATTTTCTGTGGGTTGGCTGCACCATATACAGTTAACTATGAACTATTTGTGTCAGTCACTTTGTTGTGGTTCTTTGATCTGTGTTGTCAAGATAAAATATCTTAGCTCTAAAGAACCTTCATGTTGAAGTACATTCTATTTCGCAGAAGATTATCTTATAACTGCATGCTATATCTAACAATACCAATATTTGCAAACAAGATTTCTGCATAGCTAATAGATCGTTTTGATATGAGTTTTAAGTAAACATATTATCTTCATATTTGCCGGCATGAATTTTACTAGTCACTTAAGGCTCTTTTTGATTGTTTCTGCAGGTCGGTGCTGATGACACTACTATCCTAGAACAAATAATTGATTCCTTAACCACTCTTTCAACCACGACAAACAAAGATAGAGAGCTCTCTTTAAAAGTTGGCAAAATTAATGAATGTATAAAAGAGACTCAAGATGGCTCTAAGACAAGACCAGGTGTTTTAATCCTTGGTGCAGGCCGTGTTTGCCGGCCAGCTGCTGAGTTTTTATCATCTGCAGGAAATGTTTCTTCCAGTGATTTCTTACAAAAATGCCCAGGCATCAACATTGAAGAAGTCAAAGAATTTCAAGTTATTGTTGCATCCCTTTACCTGAAGGACGCAGAAGAGGTATCGTTTGGAACTTCTATTAGTCAAAATGTTCCATTAATTCTACTTGACAATATATCATTTCTAAGTTCTAACTACAAAAGAGTAAATAAAGCTACTTAGTTTTTTCAGTTTTCTATTCGTGCTATTTCCTTAAATTCTATCAAATTATATGACTATAATGGAACGGAATGATGCCATTCTGCCCCTATTTAATTTTGAAGAAACAAAGTGCCAGCTATCAAGCCCAGTCTATTTGTCACTTTCTATTACTATCATATGTCACTCTAGCACTCTGTTGTATAGCAAAAGGACCAGATAGAACAAGCTCTACAAGGATACTCGAAATGGGAGTGTACAGAAAAAACAGACTACATATATTGTCTAAAGCAAACACAAGAATAGTCTCTCAAGATTTGTACTTTTCAAGATGCTGTGATAATGTCAAGATATAGATCAACGTTTTGTACTTTTGTATCCTGGTTCCAGTATCTGTATTATTTCTGACTAGAAAGTGTTGAGAGTATTAGTGAGTGTTTAGTCTCACATCTAGTAGAATAGTAGAGAGAGGGGTTAGCCTCTCCTATATATATATGTAGCCCCACCAATCAATAAAATTAAGCCAAGTATTAAACCAAGTTTCTATTTGGTATCAGAGTCAAATCCCCCCACCCTTCTCCAAACCCTAACCCTAACCCTCTCACAGCCGCCCCCCTCCCTTCTTTCTCCGCCGGCCCCGGCGACCGCATGGCCACGCGCCGCAATGCCTCCGTCTTGCCCCGCAACTAGCAGCTGTCACGCCCCAGTCCCAAAATATCGAGGGACTAGACACGTGGCAATGGCCAGCAGCACACACTGATGGACAAACCCAATTTAATGGATCCATCAGGGCGTACTTAAGCTGTAAAATAAGGTCTACTAAAACATGCCACAAACTAATCTCATCCATAGAAGATAAATGTGATCAACAACAATAAGAAATGAAAATCAACAACCAGTCTCAACAAGTACTTCGGGGAACAACCCGATATAAATCTGATACAATGGTTCAACAGACCAAAACATAAATGTCTGAATAAAGTAGATACTGAGTATGAAACACAGATACTCAGGAAAAGTCTTCAGCCATCACCTCTTCCTCAGGGATCGGTACAGCTCCTGTGTCAGCTCCTGCTTCTGCTACTGTTCCGTAAACCTCGGGATAGAAATCCTCCGCTAAACCTGGGGACATCATCCGGAATCCAGGTCCTCAGGGGACATATCAAGGTACAAAATAATGCAAGCCAAAATAAATGCAGTGCAAGAGTAAATGAAATAAATAGGGTAACTATGTAACCATCTATGTGAAATGCAAGTGAGAGCATCACTAGAACTCAGGCTGAGACCGCTACAAGCTCTGTGTCGGGGAGCCGGGTAGCAGTAATATCACGTAATGGGCCTAGCTTTGATGTAGAGTCTATGGCCTCACAATAATAATAAATAAATATATATAAAACAACCTGTAGCCTGTGTGTCTCTCCCCACCCAATGTAATCACACGTCTCATGTCCACAACGTCTCATGTCCATGTCACACAAGATCATAGCTAATGCAACAAGTCATACAATATCTATATATAATGTCTATGTCACAATCCTGCAACCTACACAGAATCACCTTGAATATTTCAGGAAGATTCTGTCACATGAATAGTGTCAGGTGTCCTGGGTTAATGTACTTGATAATACAAGCACGAGAATGTAAAGGATCACGATATCCATCTCTAGGTGACGTTACACAACTCCGCGTATGGTGTTGGCACCCGAATATTATTTGGACGCTAAGTAAGTCACACGGTCCTAGGTTAAGCATGTACAACAATTAATTTAAGTCAAAGAAATAAATAAGAAAAAGTTTTTAATGTACACTTGCCTGGGGTATGAATACCAACAACTGTCCCTGTTTCAGTGGATTCTGCAGGTACTCCTCCAAAAGCTGTAATAAACATCACCAACAAGTTTAGAAAATATTAAATAGCTAGAAACGTCTGTCCTTGAGTCCAATTTGGATACAAGGGCAAAAATGACAGTTTCTGGTCAAAGCGAAGTCCACATGTGGGCCGCTTCGCACCGAAAAACGTGTCAGAGGCTAAGTCTTCTAAAATCGTCAAACTTAGTGTCAACAAGTCCAGAACGATAATATGAACCCAACGGAACTTCCAGAACTGGATTCCGATGAGTCGTTCACAAAATCGTCCGTCAAGTGGAACTACGGGGCCCACGATACGCGATTTTGTCAATGTTCTCAGAATCGAACCAAACTTGGGTCACAGGACCAGCGTATTGCTACGAGTCCGATGGCGCAAGTTTCGTTTCGATCCGATGTGTGTACACAAAGTTACAACGTGTTCTGGAACAGAGCCGATACGGGACGTTGTCGGCGGATACGTGTTGATTCCGGTATGCACGCACATCCAAATCAACTTCTGCGAAATCCCGCACGTCCGTATCAACGGCGCGCACCTTTCGGTGAAGACCGCACGCGACCAAGTCATCCCGTTTGGCGGGGCGCACTCAGTTCCGGGGGAAATGGGGTATTTATTTTCCTGATTTTTGATCGCGGTTCGCGATCGCCATAGGACGCGACACACCGAGCGGGTTGCACGGGTATCGAGAGGGTCACGCAGGGTTCGCGTCACAACAGACGGAACGAGAAATGGGACAGCGAGGAGAAAGAAAATGGTAACTGAACAGGGCTACGCAGACTAGGATTCCTCGTGTCCACGAGGCGACACGACACAACGCGACACGGCTAGGGTTTGGTACTGTGCTGCGACTGGGCGCCGGGGTTTCGCCGGAGGAGGAGCGACTCGAGCAGAGGCGGCTGGGGACGGCTCAGGCGGGGCTGGCCGGAGCTCTGCTGTAGGTGGCCGGAGCTAGGGTGCTGCGGGGAGATCGACGGATCTCTGGGGAGGATAAGCTCTCGAGTCTTCTCGTCGGCTCGGGGAGGGTGACGGTGAGGAGAGGGCGGCCGGGGCAAGGGCAGTGGCAGCGGGGCTCTGCTGGAGGCGGCCGGAGCGTCTCCGTCTGGGGTCGCCGGAGAAGACAGGCTGGTGGTTGAGGTTCTCAGTCAGGCGGAGGCTATGGTCGTCGAGGAGCTGCGGGGGCGGGGCAGCCGGAGGAGGGGATGGGTTTATATAGGGTTAGAGGGGGGAGGACGGCCGGGGGTTCGAGGAAGATGAAGGGGAAGCGGCGGCGACGTTGAGCGGAGGCGAATCGATGGGTCGCCGACGGCCACGGCGGCGGAAACGGTCGCCGGGAAGGGGAGGAGTCGGGAGAAGAGGGGTTTGGGGGTTAGGGTTTGAGGCGGGTTAACGGGTCCGGGTCGGGTCAATTCGGATCTGACCCGACCCGTTAAGAATTGGGTTTGGTTCGGTTAGACCTGTCCGGTTCGGGTTGGTTTGGTTCAATTGAACCGGGTTTATTTCTAGGGTTAATAATTAATTAGTTTTTAGGGCTTTAAAAATATTTTCGGGGTCCAATAAATTCCCGGAAAATTATCCTATGTCTAATTTTTCATTTTACACCAGAAAATATTATTCTCATAATATTTTTAATATTTATTTACATCATTTAAATTTATTTTAATTGCAAAATACCTTGGTTTTATTTAGTTAAAAATTACAGAAAAAATCATAAAAATTCTGAAAATTCATTTTTAGATTTCTGAAAATACAGGTGATTACAGCAGCCCCCACCTGGCCTTGCGCCGCAGCGCCGCCTGCCTGTCCCGCCGCCGTTGCTGCTGTCGTGACTGCTGCTGTTGCCTCTGCGATCCCGGTGGCCCCCGACTCCGACGATCTTCTTCTTCGTCTTCTCTCCTGCAAGTTGTAACTCGGTTCTGTCCATATGCAACTGCGATTGCACGGAAGACCGAGAAATTTAATTTTCTGATTATTATTTTGTAGCAGTAAGTCGTAACCGGGATATTAATTATATAGTTGATTGTTGGATCAAGATATATTAGTGAGGGAACTCTTGTGTGAAGTCTTGATCTCGACTACAACTCTCGGTTCCTCCTTCTCGTCAGGCCATGCGACCTTAGGTCGAAGCCGTGCACGGGGCGTAAGCAGCGACTCTCACGGACACTACTGTCGCTGAAGGAGGAACAGTAGACGTCGAGAAGACGACGATCAAAGGTGGAGACAATCTAGATCTGCCACCGTCTTGCTGATCTTGCTGATGGAAGAGGACAAGAAGAAGACGATGGAGACGATCTACGGCAAGCTGACGGCCCAAGAGATAAAGGCTTTGGTGGACTATCTCTTCTCCAAGAGGTTGACCGAGACTACCTCCCGTGGTGCATACGCAGATGTGGATCCTTCACCATACAAAATGGGAAAGTTGGAGAAACTGGAGATAAAGTTGAAGGATACTTCCAACTACTTGAAGTGGTCACGTCAGGTGATGCGGACTCTGAAGGCAAGAGGCTTGGTGGACTATGTGAATGGCCAAACCAAGGCACCTGAAGATCACTACTCACAGAAATTTGCTGTGTGGGAGATCGTCAATAATGTTGTTGCTGGATAGTTGACAGCCTCATTGACCGACCAAGTGTCGGACAACGTAGAAGCAATGGAGGGTGCTGGTGACATTTGGATGATGCTGAGAGATATGTACTCAGGGTCAGGCAACCCTATGAGGATTTTTCAACTACAAGATAAACTTGATAAGGTGGTCCATGAAGATCACACCATCTCTGATTATGCGGTTCTGCTGAAGAAGTATTGGTCAGATCTCGACCACTATGACCCCATTGGCGTGGAAGATGAGCAAGTGGAACCGGCATTTGTGAAACATTATAAGAAGTTCATGGAGTATGTTTCGCAACAGAGGATGATGAAGTTCCTGAAGGGGCTCAACCCAGCATTCGAGCAGAGAAGGAATATCCTACTTGCTCAACCCAGGCTACCATTACTGGAGGAGGCCATAGCTGCTATGTCACAAGAAGAGGCACGACTGAATCTGATGCCTAGCACCACTAACTCTCTGGAAAAAAATCAGCTCTAGCAGCTTTTAACCCAAAACCTTCCGGAGGGGGAGGGGGAGGGGGAGGGTGCTACAACTGTGGAGACCCTAGACACTTTATCATATTCTGTACGAAACCCCTGAGAGGCCAGTCCAGCGGCCGCGGACGTAGCCGTTGACGGCGTAGGGGTAATAGAGGAGGCTATGCTGGTGGCAGAAATAATTATTCCGGAGGACATAAGAAAAACCTGACGGAAGAGAAGTGAGAGTCAGTCACCCAATATAACCCCTAGTGAGAGGGAAATGTTAGAGATATGGAGAAGCATGAAGCTTGGAACTAGCGACAGTCGAGCCAACACCTCTGGGGCATCAACTCCAACCATTTCGGGGGGTAACATCACCCATTATGCACATACAAGCACAGGTATACCTGCTCATGCCCTGGCATCTGTCCACTGACCAGGTTGGATAATTGACTCTGGGGCATCCCGCCATGTTACGGGTACCCATGATGAGTTCTAAGATTACACTTACCTGACGAGGCCTGAAAGCATTCAGACTGCTGATGGTACGGTTAGACCCATTATGGGTAAAGGCACAGTTGAATGCACCCATTCCATAACCCTTATTAATGTCTTGCATGCTCCATCTTTTTTCGTTAATATATTGTCCATTAGTGTCATTGTTCAACTTAATTGTGTTATTTTCTTTGACATTCCTAAGGTGATTTTTCAGGAGAAGGGAACGGGGAGACGGTTGGGGACTGGCACTTGGCATAAGGGGCTATGGTACTTAGACAGGGGTGGGCTGGACGTAGCACTAGCGTCATTGGTGGAAGAAGCACAACCGGAGGAGCCGCGAAGAATAGTGGAAGCTGAATTATTACTTCAATATTAGCGCATGGGACACTTTTCATTCAGTCTACTGAGTCAGATATATCCATCTATGTATCAAAAGGCTAATAAAAAAAGTTGGTTTGTGATGCTTGTGAGCTTGGAAAACATACCAGAAGCTCTTATGTGAGTTCTGGAAATAGAAGTTTAGCTCCTTTTGATATGATACACTCTGATGAGTGGGGACCTTGTCCTACAACTGGAGTTAATGGTTTTAAATGGTTTGTCACATTTATTGACTGCTACACTCGTGTCACCTGGGTATACCTAATAAAGAGTAAGAGTGATGCCTTTGTATGCTTTCAAGATTTTTATCGCAGGGTTACAATACAGTACAGTGCTAAAGTGAAGATTTTGAGATCTGACAATGGGACAGAATACACCAACAAGGTATTGAAGAGTACTTATCAGCCCATAGGATACAGCAACAGATTTCGTGTACCTATACACCAGCACAGAATGGCGTGGCAGAGCGGAAGAACGGGCACATGTTGGAAGTAGCACGGTCAATAATGTTTTCCATGAATGTTCCTAAACACTTGTGGGGGGAATGTCGTATTGACGGTTGCATATCTCATCAATATGGTGCTCTCTCAGGTGTTAGGATGGAAGACATCATTTGAGATGCTTACAGGAGAGAATAAGTACATTGTTCCCCCAAGGTATTTGGATGTATATGTTTTGTGAAAGATAACAGACCTACAGTGGAAAAGTTGGACCCTCGGGCAGTGAAGTGCATCTTTGTTGGCTACTCAGGGACTAATAAGGGACTCTTGTTGGAGTCCGGTGGAACGAAGGCTCTTTGTAATTATGGGTGTTATATTCAGAGAGATGGAACCATACTACCACAATGGTTCAGGTGAAGGCTCCGCATTTGGTGACACACCTAACACATGAGGTGTTAGGAGTGAGGGGGAGATGGGCCCAAGCATGATTGTTAGGTCAGTTCCATGTCCAATTATGGAAGTTGGTCCAAGGGAACAAAGGAAAGATAGTGAGGGTGAGGAAAGTGATGAGGATGCACATAATCAGGACAAAGAAAGTGGTGACAATCAGAAGAAAGAAAGTGATGCTCCAGTGCAGGTGAGGAACAGACTACAGAACAATCTACAGAGCTCCAAGTCTACAGAAGGAGAAAGCAGCAGTCCATTACTGTGCTTATTGCCTCTACTGTGCCAAGTCTCTCGCCTAACCGTGCCCCAACTCTTGAAGATGCACCTTCCGCACCGGATCCCTCTGATTCGAATGCGGATTTCTCTCATTCGGATGGTATGATCTCTTCACCACTTCCTCATATTCTCTTAAGAAAATCTTCTCGCAGTAATGCGGAAAAAGTCCCTAATCGTTATGGTTATGCCAATTTCTTATCATACTCTAATACCTATCAAGCATTCATTGCATCGTTAGACACCACCTCTTTGCCTAAGTGTTGGCAGGAAGCGAAGGAAGATCCAAGGTGGAGAGCTGCAATGTTGGAGGAACTTGGGGCACTCGAAAGAAATGGGACCTGGAAGCTTGTTCCGTTGCCTAAAGGAAAGAGAGCAGTTGGATGCAAATGGGTCTTCACAGTAAAGGAGACATTAGAAGGAAAGGTGGAACGGTACAAGGCAAGATTGGTTGCAAAGGGATTCACTCAATCATATGGCATCGACTATGATGAAACATTTGCTCCAGTGGCAAAGATGAGCGTTATGAGAACCCTGGTCTCCCTTGCAGCAAACCTTGGGTGGCAGCTGTATCAATTGGATGTGAAGAACGCTTTTCTTCATGGGGACCTACAAGAGAAAGTATACATGGAGATCCCCCCGGGGTTTTACACGAAGCAGTCGATGGAAAAGGTATGCAAGCTAAAGAAATCACTGTATGGGCTCAAGCAATCTCCTCGAGCCTGGTTTGATAGATTCAGGAAGGCTGTCACAGGCATGGAGTACCGCCAGACCAATACAGATCATATGGTTTTCTTCCAGCATGCAAGAGCCACATCACCATACTTGCAGTGTATGTTGATGATATAGTAATCACAGGTGATAATGAGGAGGAGATCACCCAGCTGAAGTCAAAACTCGTCAAGGAGTTTGAAGTGAAGGACTTGGGAATGATGAAGTATTTTCTCGGGATCGAGGTGGCTCGAGGAAGAGATGGGATCGTCCTCTCTCAGAGGAAGTATGTACTAGACCTGCTCACAGAGACTGGTGCTGGAATGTCGATCGACAGTCACTCCAATTGATCAGAAAGATAAATTTGGTGCAGAGGCAGGAGAGCCTATTGATCGTGAGAGATATCAGAGACTTGTAGGCAGATTGATTTATCTAGGCCACACTCGCCCTGATATCTCATTTGTTGTGAGTGTAGTGAGTCACTACATGCATGATCCAAGGAAGGGTCACATGGATGCAGTTTTTCGTATCCTGAGATATCTAAAGGGGCCTCCTGGAAGAGGGCTATGGTTCAAGAAAAATGGTCACCTGGGTGTCGAGGGGTACTACGATGCAGATTAGGCAAGCTGCATGGACGATAGAAGGTCTACCTCAGGGTACTGTGTCTTTGTGGGGGTAACCTAATCTCATGGGGAAGCAAGAAACAGTCTGTGGTAGCACGATCGACTGTTGAAGCAGAATATAGAGGTATGGATCTGGGAGTGTCAGAGTTGATGTGGGTAAGAGCACTGCTGACAGAGTTGAAGCTGGACCAGGGAACACCGTTGCGTCTTCTGAGTGACAGCCAAGCTACAATAAGTATAGCTAACAATCCAGTCCAGCATGACAGAACTAAGCACATCGAGATCGATCGGTTCTTCATCAAAGAGAAGCTAGAAAAAATGATATTAAAGCTCGATCATGTTCGCTCAGAAGAACAAGTTGCAGATTGTCTGACTAAGGGCCTTAATTTATCGAGTCTTTCTAAACTATGTGACAAGATGGGGATAATTGATATCTATCGCACATCTTGAGGGGGAGTGTTAAGAGTATTAGTGGGTGTTTAGTCCCACATCTAGTAGAATAGTAGAGAGAGGGGTTAGCCTCTCCTATATATATGTAACGCCACCCATCAATAAAATTAAGCCAAGTATTAAACCAAGTTTCTATTGAAAGTTATATACAGACAGTTTTTTTAGGCTTGATCTTTAGCTTTAGTTGTATTATTAAGAAGGCTGGCAAAACAAAATGTATTATAGAATGGTAGATCTCTCTCACTCGTGCCACTATCCATTCCCCTTTCCCACATCATTTTCTCTATCCTCCTTGTACCCCTGCCTCTACCTGCTACCTATATGATCCAATTATATTTATACCTAGTCAAACATGCAGTTTGATGTTAGTATCTGTCGCATGAGTTACACATGAAATTTTTTATTTGTTAATTCCTCAAAAATAATGATAAATAGATTTAAATGTATCAATTCTTCAAAAATAACGACATACATATTTCATTTTCTTTTGGAGTTATGTACAAGAAAAATTGCATGAAGGGGTCAAGTTAGAAATCTTACTTTTAATTTAATTTTTGAAGACATATATGTAAAATGTTCTTCGATGCAGCCCCATTAGTATTGGTATCAAACTCCGACTGACAATTTCATCTTAGATTAGAGTGTAGGAGTATCTATTTAGCATCTTGAGTGTAGGTGCATTATCTACTCAAAAAAAAGTTTCATTGGTTGTTTGCAGAGATCCCAATAGTTGGGTGGACTATCTGCAAAATTCAAAGCTAGATAATAGATAACGAAACAAGCATTAGATGATGCAAAGTTGTGAAATAGCTGAATCTTCTATGGACCTTTTATGAAGGGAGTTTCTAGCATTGGAGGATGCTTGAGTTAGAGATACAATTCCATCACCTCTTCGGAAAGTGCTTACGAGATGAGGGAATATCGAGTGCGAAAGCACTTTTACCAGATCTTGCCTATCCTTCTTTGGCTGGTATAATGTGTCTAAAATAATCGTGCCACTCTATTTGAATCATGTTGACTATGAGCATAAATCAGCCCAGTAAGTTGAATCCTATTAATGCTATGAAATATGGCCCCTAACGTAATGTGTCACTATTGACTGCGGTGCTAGAGTGGATCATGTAGGGGTTTCTTAAAGTTTGTACAGCTAACTACTTTAAGAATGATTAAAAATTATTTTTCATGGAGCTATTGGAATGTACTATTCTCCTTTGTGTTGCATTGCCTTTTTAAGCTACAAAATAGGAAAGACATGCTTCATAGATTTACACATAACAGTATGTTGTTTTATTTTGTCAGTTCCGAAAAGTCTATCTGATATCTCAAAAGCTTCTGATGGTATGGGTACTGATTGTCCATATAGATCCTTGCATCTTGTTTTCATGCATATGCCTTTCTCATGAGAATTCTAATCTAATTCCTTGACATATTTGCATATTATGGACAGTTAATTAATTGTCAACTTAATTTTGCTTACATGAGAACTCTAATCTGACTCCTAAACTTTTTGTATGTAGACCATTGAAGGTATTCCCAATGCAAAAGCTATAGAACTTGATGTAAAAGATTATGAAAGCCTTTCTAAGTATATAGCACAGGTACAGTTGCCCCCGTCCTTGGTCAGACAAATCTTCTAACCTCTTTCTGCTGATACTCACTAATATATGATGCAACAATCATTTTCTTTCCACCAGTTTTCATAAAACAATCATATATTTATTCTAATAAAACTTCACATTGTCAATTATTTAGTGAAAATTAAGTATGTTATATTTTTTGCTTCTTGTATGTCAATTATGTGATGGAAGTATTTTTTGTTTTTTATAGTGATGATTTGTAATCCAAAGCATCTTTATCCGATTGTTGTTTTGACATGTAAGGACTAAAAGTATACATCTATGAATTATTAGTTACTAATCATATGCGTTAACTTAGCTCTATGTCATGTTCAACATCAGTCAGAAATTCGGCAACATACTTTGGAGTTTTTCTTTAGCACCCTAATAATCCTTATTGACTAGTACAGTCAATTTCAAAACTGATTATGTAAGTAACTTAGATGATCATATAAGTACCCTTTTCCCCTATATAATGCCTTCCAAATAATGAATATTATATGAACCTAATTGTACAGTGTTCCATGGTAGATTTAGTAAGCCTTGGACATAGGTAACTTGATTGAGTGAAGGAAGACCTTTGAGTGATGAATCATTAAGCAGAAGATTTAACAATTGCATTGTTTCTTCAACTGTTGTAATGCATTTATGGGTTTCATCTCTTAGAGAGACAACTTGGATTCTTATTTCCTCGTACTTGGTTGTTTTGTTTATGTTAAGCTCGAGGACGCGGGTATCGCTTTTACCAGCTACACCTGTTATGTTTAACATAAGCATTCTGGAATAATATTGTATTTCTTCCAGGTTGAAGTTGTCCTTAGCTTATTGCCGCCAAGTTTTCATGCTACCGTGGCAAACTCATGCATAGAGGTACTTTCTGGATGCTCATGTTCTGGTATATTATAGATGTTGGTATATTATAGATGTTCTGGTATATAGGACGTCATTAACTCAGATTTTCTACTGTAAACTCATGCATGGAAGTACTGATGGTTTTCATGTTGTCAGAAAATCCATGCATATGAAACAAGTGGTCTTCTAGACAGTCTCCTACATGTTCTACCAGGATGCAACCCCAGATATATATAAAAGAATAACAATATACTAAGAACTTTCTTAGTAATTAATCTAGTTTTTTAACTGGACTTTTTAAATTATAGAATAATCTTTTATATAATTACGTTTCATGGTTGCTTTAGGATTTGGCATTGCCTTGTCTTGCCTCTCTCCTAGTTATTAACTTTGATATGGGAGGGCATACTAATTCTTAAGAACTTGCTCTTACCTCCTTAATTGGAAATAAATCTCAAATCTTTTATAAAAATCGGCCTAGGCAACCGCCTAGGCACTAGGCACCCGGTGCCCGGTGCCCGTCCGATGCTCGATTAGTGCCGGCCTAGGCAACCGCCTAGGCATGTTTTTGGATTTTATGGACAATTGCCACATTTTTCAGTAGGTTTTTTTGTTTTTGTTTTTTGTGTAACTGCCTAAAACAAGGCGTCCTAGGCGTCCCATATCCGTCCGACTAGCATTTAACGACTTTTACAACCTTGATCTTTGTATTCTATTTATTGAAAATGGTGACTACATTGTGAATCAATAACCGTAGAAATAAAAAAAAGTACATAAAATAATAAATGCAGAAAATAAATATACAATCTACTATTAAACATGCATCCGCAAGCTGGAACTTGGTGAAAGAAAGGCAAGTTTGGAGAGAGCGAGAAAGAAAGAAACTGTAAACATTTCAACATGTCGGATGGGGCTTTGAGACCGAAGAAATTCCAGAAGGAATCATCCAATCGGGGATATCCAATCGGGGCTTCGCGTATCGAAGTATCCCGGAAGAAAATATCTTAAATACTTTGGGGCTCTAAAAGACGAGAAATTCCGAATGAAAAACCAAAGTACATCGAAGCTCTGGATGCCAAAGAAATCCTAGAATTAGACTAATAGAAGAACGGGCTTCACGTATAAGAGATGTTCGGAAGAAAGTCGGGGCTCCAACTATCAAGGAAATCCTGAAAATTTTGTGTTCGAAGTAACCGTGGATGATATGGTCGCGAGCATCGTCGAAGAAGTAGCCAACAAGTATGAAATTGTGACATATTTATATAACGGAGGAGGAGGAGAAAGAGAAAGAGAAGGGAGAGACCCTAGGAAGACAACCTATGGCTTTGATACATTGTGAATAGATGGCATCATTAAGCACAGAAACGAAAAATACAGAAAATAAATATACAATATACTCTTTAACACTATTATTGTGAATATCTAAACCTTCTAAAAGAGGGCGTCGCCTGGCGTGATGGGTAAGGCTTATTGTTTGCATCATGGAGGATGCATGTTCTAGTCACGAAAACCTCTTAATATATGTAGGGGTAAGGTTGCGTACAAATTGATCCTCCTCCAAACTCTGCGTAAGCGGAAGCCTCGTGGCCACTGAGACGCCTTTTTTATCCTTATAAAAGACATAAATATGGAAAGATGAAAAAAAAGAATTTTGTGTACTTCTCATTGGGATATCAGTGTTTTTATCTGAACTTGCATATTATTTGTCGGGGGCGTTATTAGTTACTTTTATGAGTTCAAGTTTTCATTTGGTGAGGGGCTGATTTACTTACGGGGAGCTGGTTACTCATTTACGAGGGGATGAGGCATCAACTGGAACCAAAATGTTTGGCAATGGCTGAGTCATTTACGGTAAGCCGTATTCCCATTTGTTTGTTAGAGTATGAGCCTCTATGCGGAGGCAGAGTTCATTACAATGTTTTTATATATCTACAAAGTGATTGTTGCCATGAGGACATGACGAAGATAAAGATAATGAGGACTCATTAATGAAAGCAATAATTTATAGGTACGACAAGCTTAGACTATCCGACAGATTCCGACAGATCGTTCTGGTTTTGTTTGAGTTTGCTTGTATTCCCACCCCCCCCCCCCCCCCCCCCCCCCCTCCTCCTTTTTCTCTTGTATGGGTCTTTGTTTCATTAACTATCATTAAAGAAAGAGGGGGGGGGGGGGGAGGGGGGTGCACCACTTATTCTCAACTAAAAGAAAAGAAAATTTTATGCTTCAATGTGAAAATATGAAGAATATGATACACTTCTAGTTTACAGATTGACTGAGAAGGGGGGCGGCCCCACCACTTATTCTCGACAAAAAGAAAAGAAATTTTGGTTCAAGGTTGAAATATGAAGAATATGATATACTTTTAGCTTACAGATCGACTAAGATTTATATGGTATTATAGCTGCAACAAGATATGACATCTCAAGTGTCAAATATGTGAATTGAAATTACCTTTTTTTCTATCTGATATGTCATTAGTTAGCTAAAACCTACAGTTATCTTCTCAACTAGCATCAATCTAACCAGTACTTCATCCACTACTGTTGAAATTAGTTGATTGTCTCATTGGCATTATATAGCCTTACAGTCATTAATACAATGATCTCAATCATTATGATAATAATCTCATAATGGAATATCCTGTGACATATTCTGGCATCCCAAATATGTCCTCAGGATATTCCCATGTGCTTATACTATACTTAAATATGACACCCAACATACCATATCAACACTCCCCCTCAAGATGGGTGAAAGATATTCACTAAGCCCATCTTGTCACATCCTCTAATCATGCTCACTGAGGCGAGTCCCTTGGTTAGTCCATCTGCTACTTGATCCCTGGTTGGAACATGGCCAAGCTCCAGTAATCCACTATCCAACTTCTCTTTGATGAAGAATCTATCAATCTCGATGTGTTTGGTCCTGTCATGCTGTACTGGATTGTTGGCGATACTAATAGCTGACTGATTGTCACACCACAGCTTCATCTTGGCTCCTTGATCCAGCTTCAGCTCCACCAGCATATTCTTCAACCATAGCAGCTCTGCAACTCCCAAGGCCATAGCTCTGTACTCTGCTTCAGCTGTCGATCTGGCCACCACAGACTGCTTCTTACTCCTCCAGGAGACCAAGTTACCTCCTACAAATATGCAATATCCTGAGGTAGACCTCCTGTCATCAGCACAACTAGCCCAGTCAGAATCACAGTAGCCCTCGATGCTCACGTGATTGTTCTTCCTGAATATTAGTCCCTTCCCGGGAGCACCTTTCAGGTACCTCAGAATCTGGTACACTGCATCCATATGACCCTTTCGTGGGTCATGCATGTAGCGGCTCACCACACTTACTGCAAAGCAGATATCAGGACGTGTGTGGCTCAAATAGATCAACTTGCCAACCAGTCTCTGGTATCTGTCCCGATCAACTAGTTCTCCAGCCTCAGCATCAATCTTGAACCTCTGATCTATTGGTGTCGCTGCAGGTTTGCACCCCAACATCCCAGTTTCTGTGAGAAGGTCCAGTGCATACTTCCTTTGAGAGAGAACAATCCCCTCTGCTTCTCGAGCAATCTCAATCCCAAGGAAGTACCGAAGAAGGCCGAGATCCTTCACCTCGAATTCCTTGCCAAGCTTTCCTTTGAGTTGGGCGATCTCCTGCTCATCATCTCCTGTGATAATCATATCGTCCACATACACCGCAAGCATGGTGATGTGGCCTCCACTCCGACGGAAGAACACAGTATGATCCGCATTGATCTGCTGATATCCCATCCCTATCATCGCTCTTCTGAATCTGTCAAACCACGCTCGAGGAGACTGCTTCAGTCCATAGATGGACTTTTTCAACTTGCAGACCTTGCCTACTGTCTGATTGGTGCCAAATCCTGGTGGTATCTCCATGTACACCTCCTCCACTAGATCTCCGTGAAGAAACGCATTCTTCACATCCAGTTGGTGTAGCTTCCATCCACCATTCGCTGCCAGAGAAATCAGAGTCCTGACAGTGCTCATCTTTGCAACTGGTGCAAAGGTCTCGTCATAGTCGATGCCGTACGTCTGACTGTATCCTTTGGCTACTAGTCGAGCTTTGTAGCGCTCAACCTGTCCATCTGGGTTCTGCTTCACGGTAAAGACCCACTTGCATCCAACTGCTCTCTTCCCCTCTGGCAATCTCACAAGCTCCCAAGTGTGGTTCTTCTCCAGAGCTCCCAACTCCTCGTGCATTGCCGCTTTCCACTTTGGATCGTTCTTGGCAACCTGCCAATTGTTAGGTACAGTAATACTATCCAAAGATGCTATAAATGCTCCATGAGAAGAAGAGATATGGTCATAAGAAACAAACTGAGCAATATCCCAACCATATCTGTTTGGAGGATTTCCTGCATTGCTGCGAGTGGTCCTCCGTACAGATAGTGGTGTGGGAGGAGTAGAAGTAGGAGGAATGATATTTTGTGAAGGAGGGGGTATCACCTGAAGGGGGGTTGGTGTCGGTGCCTCAGGAGTTGGGACGAACGCAGGCAAAGGACTTGGCACTGGCACTGTCGGTACTGGTCCTGCAGTTTGCTTCTCTCTCCTGCTGTAGGTAAGTAACTCTCCCTGAGCCGTAGGCCTAACACCTTCACCTTCTTGTCCCTTCTCCGTGCCTCCATGCCAAACTTCTAAATCGGTTACCACAAAGTTCTCTATCTCCCCCTCTCGCCTAATACTGGCAGTATTAGGCGTGTTGTGTGAAGTTCCGTCCTGGTGGTAGTATGGCTCATGCTCCCGAAAGTGGACATCCATACTGACAAACTTCTTTTTCTCTACTGGACTCCAGCACACATACCCCTTCTGGGTCGCCGAGTAGCCTACGAAGATGCATTTGACCGCTCTAGGGTCAAGTTTCCCAACTGATGGCCTGTTGTCCTTCACAAAACACACACACCCAAATACCTTCAGTGGGAGTATCCCACTATTATTGCCTTGCAATACCTCACATGGGGACTTCCATCCGAGGACCTTCGAGGGCATCCTGTTGATGAGTTGAGCTGCTGTCAACACTGCATGCCCCCACAGACTCTGTGGGACATTCATGTCGATCATCATACTTCTTGCGACCTCCAGAAGGTGTCTGTTTTTTCTTTCTGCAACTCCATTTTGTGCTGGTGTGTATGCACAGGTGGTCTGATGCTGTATTCCGTGTGCTGACAAGTATTCTGCAAGCGTCCTGTTGGTATACTCCGTTCCATTGTCAGACCTCAGTACCTTCACAACTGCTTTGTACTGAGTCTGGACATGCTTATGGAAATCCCGAAAACAAGCAGGTACATCATTCTTATTTTTCATCAAATATAACCAGGTAACACGAGAGGCACACTCAATGAAAGAAACAAAGTACTTATAACCATTCATAGTGTTAGTAGCACATGGACCCCAGACATCAGAATGTACTACCTCAAAAGCAAAAGTGCTCCTATGACCCGTGCCAACATATGAGCTCCTAGTAAGTTTTCCTAACTCGCACGCATCACATACTAATTTCTCTTTTTTTGTTTTTGCATAAATCTCTGGATATAACTTACTTAGAGTATCAAAGGAAGAATGTCCCATCCTCCGATGATGGAGCATCAAGGTATCCTCAGTCCTCTGCTGCAGTCCTTCCATGCCAGCCTTCTCTGCCATAGATACCAATGCTGAGTCCAGTCCTTCTCGATCTAGGTACCACAGTCCCTCATGCCAAGTGCCAGTCCCAAGTCTTCGTCCTGTCCCTTTCTCCTGGAAGGTCACCTTAGGAATATCAAAAGAAACAATGCATTTAAGTTGGAGGATTATAGAACTAATGGACAAGAGACTGACTGGAAAGGATGGAGCATGTAAAACATTGGATAATCTTACTGAACCTGTACAATTAACAGTACCCTTACCGACCACTGGCTGGAAAGTGCCATCAGCTGTCTGAATGCTGTCTGCTGATGCTAGGTGAGTGTAGGAAGAAAACTCACTAGCATTCCCAGTCACATGTCGAGATGCTCCCGAGTCGATAATCCAGTCTGATGATTTAAGGGAAGAGATAGACGCAAGGGCAAGTGATTCGTCAGTACCTTTTGATGGATGGGCATATATGGCAGCGTTGCCCCTAACAAAGAATGAGGTGGACGCCTCCTCTGTTCTACTCCTCATGTCTCCCAGTGCCTGGTCCTCCACAGTAATGGTGCCATCAGCTTCTCCGTTCCCTTCTGATATCAGGAGGTTTGCTCGATAACCTCCTCGGCCGCCGCGTCTACCCCCTCGACCACGACCACGTCCTCCATTATATCCTCGTCCGCCGAACGGTCCTCGTGCACCACCTGAGTCTCCCTCCCTAGGTGGTTTGGTACAAGCATATCGATGATGACCCATCTCCCCACAGTTGTAGCACTGCCGGTTATCCTGCCAGGGTTCTCCCTTAGATCGTGTGTTACCTGAGCTGGTGATCGCTAGTGCTGACTTTGCTTCGGGGGGACCACATGTCCCTGCTTGCAGCCTGATGCGTGTCTCCTCCTGGATCATGGCTGAGATAGCCTCCTCAAGGCTAGGGATCTTTGGTTGGGCTAGAAGTAGGGCCGTCCTCTGTGCGAAAGCTGCAGTCAGCCCTTTGAGAAACTTCATCGTCCTCTCTTGCAGACACACCTGTCTCTCCTTACACTTAGGGTCCCCGCAGCTCGCCCGATCTGAGGAGTGATCATAATCCAACCACAGACGCTCCAACTCCGTGGCATACTCCTGCACCGTCTTCTCTCCCTGTACGGTGTCATCAATCTCCCCCTTTATCTGGAAGACCCGTAAGTTGTTCCCCACACCATCATAGGTCCTTCTCAACTTCTCCCACACATCTTTCACCATCTCAATACCGTCTACTGTGGCGGCAATAGACTGGACTAAGGAGTTGAGAAGCCAGATGTAGATCACCATATGAGTGGACTTCCACTCATCGCGTCCTGTCGAGCCCTCGTCCGGCTCTGTCGTCTCGCCCGTCAGGAACCCCTCCATGTTTTTTCCTGCGAGGGTTCTTCTCACCCGCCGTGACCAATTCAGATAGGTGGCTGGTCCATCTAATTTCAGATCGATGGAGGGAAGCTTCAACTCCGGCGACGTTCGTGTCGTGTTCTCACCAGCCGACATCGTCAACAACTTCATCAACGTCGCCACCTCTGCAGAATCTAGCTTCTTGATGATCTCCTCCATCGATGCTTCGTCTATCCAATCACGTCACGTCCGCTCCACGACTCACGCTCGTCCTCGTCGTCCGCTCCTAGATCCGAACATGTCCCCCCTTTTTCCAGATCTAGGCATCCCTATTAGGCGATGTCTAGTGCTGGTGTGGAGGAGGCGGCAGCACGCATGTCACAGCCGCCGTCGCAGCAGCAGCAGCAGTCGCAGCAGCCGTGAAGATTTTTTTTTTTTTTTTTTTTTTTTTTTTTTTTTT
This sequence comes from Iris macrosiphon, assembly GCA_036927795.1. Taxonomy (NCBI): domain Eukaryota; kingdom Viridiplantae; phylum Streptophyta; class Magnoliopsida; order Asparagales; family Iridaceae; genus Iris; species Iris macrosiphon. Next base: position 119,556,002 of record JAYESA010000003.1, on the reverse strand, counting down.
TTTTTTTTTTTTTTTTGAAGGGAGGGTGGTAGACGAGGCGGGAAGGGAGGGGGGCGTGGAAGAGTTCGGTGGAGGAGATCTAGAAAATCCTCCTGTGGGTTTGTGGAAGCTTGGTGACGGCTAGGGTTTGTGGAAACTTGGCTCTGACAAAGAATGAGGTGGACGCCTCCTCTGTTCTACTCCTCATGTCTCCCAGTGCCTGGTCCTCCACAGCATAAGAAGCAACTTGTCACTGCAAGCTATGTTGATGATATGGTGGCAGGATTAGATGAAAAGGCTAAAGGTGCAGGCATTACTATTCTTTCTGAAATGGGCTTGGATCCTGGCATAGGTACTGTTTTGTGAACTTTTGTATCCATCAATAAATCATTTTTAGCATCAAAAGCTGGTGAATCTAGACATAAACATTACTTGTTTTAAGCTCTCACTCATATGCATGTAAATTCCTGCAGTTTATACCCGTAAATTATTTTCTTGGCAGGGAACCAGCGAATGTGACTTCGTAAATGAACCACACTTTTTGGAGGGTAAAATTTGATAAAGAAAAAAAGAAGAAGTCTAATTATAGAGAATCCTGCATGGTTTAACCATTCACCCTTACACCGAGCCATAAAAAGTTAAATATCTCCTCACATGGGGCTACTTATAAAATAGCATTGATCGTTTTTCTTATAGAGATTGATAACAACAATGTTCACATCTGAAGCCTATTCATACATAATAGGTTTCAATAGTTAAATGTTTTATTTAGAGGTCGATAAATATGAAAACCAAAGTTTAAATATACAGAACCCTGCACGTTTTAACCATTCAGCCCTATCCATAACCTAGTCTTCACAAGTTAAATGTCACAACATGTCGAGTTAAATATAAAATAACATTGATTATATTGCTTATAGAGACTTGTAACAACAATTTTCACATTCGAAGCCTAATTTTTGGCATAATAGATGCAATGCCTGATTTTTTGAGTACTTAGATAGACCTCTAATGTAGATGTTCGGAAAAAAAACTTCCATTGCTATTACACTAATGCTTGATCCTTAAAAAGAGCGTCCCGGTACCACGAGGCTATCGTTTATGTCTATGTTACCTGGACTCGGGTACGGTTGTCGGGTACGTATTTAAGAGTCGGCTCCTTCAAACTCATAATTGAAGAACACACAAACTCGGCTAAAAATGATCCATATTTTGGATACAGGTACGGAGATATGACTATTAAAATAAATATATTTAAACATGGTTTTATAAAAAGACACATCATGTAATTAAATTTATAAGGTTTCATAAAAAGACAATATATAATTATAAAGTACTAGTAAACTTTACTAAACTAGTTGAATAAGTCCCTAAGAGACTATCCTTCATCTTCCCTACTAATTTACTACCACTCTACCATATTAAAATAAACAATTTACTTCACTACTACATTAAAATAAACTATCTACTTCACTACCAGTCTTCTAATTGTCACCATAGAGGATCCGATTATCACCATGGAGGATCCGACACGGATCTCGTATCCATACCCATGTCCTATCAGGTCGACATGGATACTTCTCCTTAAAGTTGAGAGTGTGGGTATCAAAGTTTTATGCAGGGTGTAGAAAGACTCAAGATGTGTGCAGCTAACATATATATATATATATATATATAAGAAGTGGGAGATCCTGGGGACCCGTT